>CAHIKZ030000479.1:265000-362500 GCA_903632075.3 Acanthosepion pharaonis
CCGAGAGTTTTTCATTATTGGGTGGGTTTCAAATCTCTGCAGGGAATGCAGTTGGTATATTTTAGGTCCCGTCGACAGGGAAGCCGAATTTTGCTGTCAAAGCATTGACATAGTGCGGATATGAAAAATCTGATATAGATGTGAACAATTTGATAGCGAGCTAGCTAGATAAAACTAGAATGAATAGAAAGACAGACAGATAACACTCAGTAACCCTTTGTGTCTTAATGACTTTACTGCCTTCTATGGCGTGAAATGATTATATATATCCCTACCGTGCGCCAACGGCTTAATGGTTAGAATCTCCGACTGACACCAATTGAGTCGGGTTTCGATCCTAGCTAGAGGCAACCGGATGTCTAGCCACACTGATGAGCTGTGAAACAGCGAAACAGTCTGTCTGTGGATGACGTTATATATATATATATATATATGGAGAAAGATAGCGGTAGGTAGGTAGGTAGGTAGATAAATAAATAAATAAATATAGATAGATAGATAATAAAAAAAGAAAAAGAGAAAGATACGATTGAATATATATATATATATATATGAACAGACATCGAAAAACACCTATTATGGATGGCAAGAAATATTAACAAAGTTTTGATTAATATGAACGCATATAAGCGAAGAAAAACATTGAGAAGTGGCGGAGGGAGATATGGGCAGGTCGATAAGAAGTTTTTCGATGAAGTCGAAAAGAATAAAATTATTGATATAAATATGCAACGCAAAAGTATAACTTCTTCCAGGCAGCAAATATCGAGAGGCGTGTCTAACTCACGTCAACGGAACTGTAATAATCTTGTTGTGAAGCAGACTTGAATTTAGAGAAAAACAAAGTAATTTCTCTATATATAAACCTTTATGTAATTAGTGACACGTAGAATGGGTGGAGAGTGTCTAACGATGAAAAATCATTTATTTTACAAGACAAATAGTTATTTCTCAACATAATAACCGTTCTCGTCAATGCAGGTCAATATTCATCACATAAATCGAACGTGATACACTCTGTCAGATTTTATTATACAAGTAAATTTTTTCGTCATAAAACCGGTGATTAAGCAACCGATATTGGGAGGATTTTAGGATATTCTTATATAGATGTTACTAGGATGTAGAATGACATCCGAACAAAAGTGGAGATAATGAGACAAAGTGGAAACGTTTTTTCAGATAATGTGTTTAACCTTTTTATGGCAGGCATCTTCAGGGCGAATTGAAAGACAAACGCGTGTGTAAGGAAAAGTGCGTTGGCATTTTGAAGAAGTGGTGATAAATATCCTTATCAGATGCCATAGTCAGAAAGATGTTTTTTACCATTAACGTCTGCTGGACTTGAAATGAGCCCGACCAGAGTAGATCTGTGTTTTTTGTTCTTTATTAATTCGTGTACCGCATTGTGCTACTATTGCTTTTGCGATGATCGACGATATTGTATATTAGTCCGGTCTAAGGTGTCAAAATTCTAACGTACTTTTCCTTGTACCACCTTTAAGTAAGCATCATAAAGAGAAACATATATGTTGAACAAAGAACTACATGAAAACTGTCCTTGGACAAGACTTTTTGTGTGGTTCATGTCTCAACTAAGAATTATTAATATTAATGTGACGGAATGGAGCCCGATCGATTGGTGAAGACGACCACATAGTAAATGGACTGCAAAAATTATCTATTATGAATTATTTTAAACAAGCTTATATATTATAAACTCACACAATATATTTTACCAGCATTGGTTGTTTAATTTTATTGCAAAAATATTGATTTGCATAACAAAATATGACATAGCAGACTGAAATTTTCAGATAAACATTCAATACATGTCAAGTAAGGAACTCAATCTCACTTCTTCTATCTATCTATCTATCTATCTATCTATCTATCTATCTATCTATCTATCTATCTCACTGTTCCTCTTTCGTTTTCTCTCTTCTCTCTCTCTCTCATATATATATATATATATATATATATATATATATATATATATATATATATATATATATATATATATATATATATATATATAATAAAAAAGGCTTAAACACTAATATTCCATGGTCATAATTTATTCCATTGGAATCGTAAATACGATCCAAATCATCAGACCTACAAATTCAATATATATATATATATATATATATATATATATATATATATATATATATATAAATTCTTAGATATGACCACAATCTGATTATGTATCTCTCCCCCACGCGCTCTCTAGATAGATAGGTAAGAATTATATATATATATATATATATATATGGAGAGTGTCACTGGTATTCGAGACAAGATAGGAAAAATACAGTATTATAACCGTTGAATTTCGTAGACATGCAGGCTTTGCCAGTTTTAAATTTGGCGCAACCTAATCTTCCTGTTATATTTCCCGTGTTTAACTCGGCACTGAATTTATCTGGATTCACTAAGTATTTCTCTATTTTCTTTAATGGAAACTCGAAAGTAGTAAAATTATTTGGATGTCTGTTTAAACATTTTTAAAAAAGACCAGAGAAAGTGTAACAAGCCTATATGTTTTCTTAAACCGAAATTAGAATTTTTGAGACATTGTTCAGTGATTCTTTAAGGATAGTTTCCACGTCTTTGTTGTTTTCGTCAGCAGACTTGTTCCGGTATTTGGCACGAAACCTGTAGTATGCGGTTCACACCAGGAAATACCTGAAGTTTGAAATATGCTTAATGCCCATCAGCAACCTTGATAAAAAAATCAGTTGATCTGTGGTGATTCCAAAGAGATAACAAAGTAAGTATGTACTCGATGTAAGCTTAGTCAAAAGATCTAAAAGCCCTGGCGGTTGACTTACAAGGTTAGAGCAAAGCTACCAAGTGCAGAATCGGACCTCACAGGATGCTGGTAGGTGCACCAATATAAACAAGGAAGTGAATCCAGATGAAATTAAGAAATAAAGACAAGACAATTGGATGGGAGAATGAGAGAATCTCTTACATCCTGGGATATATATCCCAAGAAAATAGCTGTTAATCGTAACAGTTGTTAATTTGTATAGATAATCTACGTTGTTAAATAGTAATAGTGCTGGGACACCAACCACCGCTAATAAATAACTTGTTGTTTAAGGATAGATTAGATCGAAAGAAATTGCATACTGGAGGTCTTATGAACTCATGAATATATAAAAAAACAATAAAAGGTTGGATTGAAAGCGTTAAAGTTGTGAGCATCCTGACAGCCTACCGATTTAACTAAAGAATCTAATTGTCTATAAATGTCTGCCAAGTGATCCACTTTGACCGAGGAACAGATGTGGTCTCCGTGAATGTAATGAAATAAATTATGACCTTTGTCCCAGAGTAGTTGTACCATTTGCATAAACCGTTCTTGTACTGAAATGACAAAATATGAACACTTATTTTTGAAACACGTTTCGTTCCTTCAGGAACTTCATCAAAGGCATAAAGCAGATATTTATTAAGACTGTATTTATACACACAGAAAATGAAACTTTGAGAAAATGAAATAATGTGTCCAAATTTAAATTTGAGAAAATTCGAAAATATATGAAGAACTTTCAACGTGATGTAAAGATGAAATTATGGAGGAATCGAAACTGAATTTTTGTATTAATAGTAGTTGTATTAATAACAGCTGGAAATACTCGTAAAAGTTTCACGGTTATCCTTTTGAATATTCTTATGAATCATAATTTTTAAGTTAATGATTGAACAAGTCCCTCGCGAATTCTACAACGATAAAATATCCGTGGAAATTCCCCTATTGTATCATTAAATATTTCAGTTTAATAACAAAATATTGCAATAACAATCATAAGTATGAATGCAAGTCATTAAAGAAGTGGGTACAAATGCAAGGATTCCAAATTGATAATGCTTTCTATCTCACAAAAACAGACGTTAAATGCATGAAAGCTTTATCGCCTCCTCTATCTTTCATTTTTTTCTTTCATTGAAACCAAACAGCGTCTCTAATATATCTTTTCCATCATTCCTTGCGATCAAAGCGGAATAGTTCATTATTTACGCGGTATTAGTAGGATGGAACGTATGTACTAATTAACTGACAACAACTACAATAATAATAATAATAATAATAATAATAATAATAGTAAAGCTAATTGACCAGACATTGTGATTAAAGATAACAAATAATAAAATGCCTTCTCATCAATATGGCAGTGCTACCAGATAAAAATCTATGTATTAAAGAATATAACAAAATAAATAAATATAAGGATCTTGGAATTGAGGAAATGTGGCACCTTAAAACTGATGTTATAACTATAATAAATGAACGATCAAAACGGTACAGACAAGAACATTAACAAAATCCTTGGCAGCCTCTTTTTACAAGAGACTTAAAAAAATGCACTTCGTGGAATTGTTAATCTACCCAGGATAGCATTATTAGCGTAAAGAAATATATACACTAAATATTATGCATCACTTTTTTAACTAAATACCCACCCAATGCAATGCCCAAAAGTCACTCAAGGTAGAGGATTACTGAGTGAGTATGTTGCATGGACGTAAGAGGAGGAAGTAAGTGCAGATTATGTGAATATGTAGGATAGATAACGGTTGACCTTAGACGTTAAGAGATTAATATTGTAATGATCAGAGAGGCATCCACTCAGGACTATGTTACACAAAGTAGCCGTTCTCGTGAAGAATATGTATGAGTGAAACTTCTTTTTTTACCAATGGAATACAAGGAAATGAATATTATTCGACCCTGTGTATAGGGCATGGCGTGTCCTAGCTGTAAATGTCTGAACTGGTGTAACTAAGGAATATAGCTCTTCTGAACATTTGCCATAAAAATAGCAATAGAGTAACGATTGGATTGCCATGTTTCGTTTGTGAGAAAGGGGCTATAGGTCTGAAAATAATTCATCCCTCACAAGGCCGCGTAAATGTTTTTGAACTCTGTCAATGCTGGAAAGTGAAGATTAGGCAGTTTCATCTCAGATACATCAGAAATATTCGAACTTTAAAGATAGAAGATGACATGAAGAGTCAGGTACTTTCTGGAACAGCAGAAGAAACCGACCAATTTTCCAACATGGACCGTATATACAAAGATCTTAAGATAAAGACTTAAGATCTAAGATAAATTCGAGTCCCAATAGACGTTCAATGCAAGGAACCTCATTGAGATTACGACTATACATCATGACTGGGGAAAATTCTTGGTGATTATGTAATGTCAGTAGATTGGTTTTGTAGATATTAAATATTAGAAGCCAGTTTTCGCCATTGAGCTGATATAGCTATAAGAGAGGAGACATCAACTACCAGGCTCTGATAATATAGTGTTTTGGAGGGTAGCCATAAATCGTGGACTCTTTTGCATAGATATTGTCAAAAATATTAGAATCTTAAACAGAAAGAGGAGAAAGCTCTGTCGGGTGCCTGCATTGATCTCATGGACTTCAGAAGATTCGTCATTAACGATGACCTTCATGGACCTACCCAATAGGAACGACTTGATAATTGTGAAGACTGTCAGAGATGCCATAGCTGGAGGTTTTGTGCAGCAACCCCTATACCACACTTTGTCAAAGGTCTTTGATATATTTAAGGCGATCGCCCTTGTGATAAATGTCTTGTCTAGTGCCTCACTGGTTCTGTGTGTCATGACAGGACGTCAGCAATGGACCTAGAAAAGCGAAATCTATACTCTTTGTCGCTCTGGAGGTTGTATCTTTTGAGATGATCAACAACATTCTCAATGAGTTTACTGATGACACTAAGGAAACTGATGTGGCGATATCGAGACAGAAGCGATATCGAAATGGGGGCGAGCGCTTACCCTTACTCTAGTAAATAGGGGATACAGATAACCCCTTCCATAGATCTAGGAAGCATTTTTCCTTCAGACGGGGGCTCAAAAATTTAATAAAATTGGAACAATCACTGGAATTTTATCTGGACTGGCAGATAAAGTCGTAGAGTCATGGCTTTAGTTTAACCTGGAAACTCCCCGAACCGAGATAAAGAAATCACAATACCTGCGCTCTGTGAGAGTGGAGAAGTCTTGTGGGGGAATGGCCCTGGTTGTCTAACGCGGAATTAGAGTCAAAGCCCATTGCAAAAAGCTTAGCCTTATCCGACGAGGATGAGATGACCTCAGTGACATTTATAATAGTAGTCAATGACTGTTTGACTCTATGATGAATCATGCGTGCGATTTCCCAGAACTCGCAGGAACCAAGTTTTTGTTTTCAACATTGGCTTAGACATTGAGCATAGTCGCTCTTTGCATTTTTCTGAATGGTCTTGCGTTGATTCCAGGAAGTTCTGAATGCAGCAACAGTTGAATTACACCGTTCCCTGTAATAAAGATGGTAGTAGCGTCAGCACGTTCAGGCGTGATTCAAGACTGGTTATTTGGTTTTGCTACTACTTTTTGTGTAGTAAAACCTCAGAATTTATGCAAACAAAATACATATATTTGCTAGCTTACCTTATGCCTAGTCTCGGGTAAAGGATTAAACTAAACAGAAATAATAATAATAATAATAATAATAATAATCCTTTTATAATTGTGCTTGTCCCTCCCTTCGTTAGTTCGTGCAGCCATTATACCCTGCCAATACCTCATATTCCGTTTTGATCGCGTGAGAAGAAAAAAGACATCAGGGTCGCTACTTAGTTTCAGTGAGAAAATGAAAGAAAGAAGTGTTTAACGTCTCTTTCAGTGAAATGGAAAAGGTTGTCAGTTTCAAATCTTTTCATTTGTACATTCTTATTCTTTTTTTTAAATAACGACTAGCATTCATATTTATGATTTTTATTGCAAATAGTTGGTAAAGTTGTTAAGCTCAAATATTTAACGATCCAACAGGTTTTTTTTCTCCGGGTATTTTCTTGTCGTAGAACTCACCATGAGCTTATTCAATCATTAACTGAAAAATTTCAAATAGGAAAACCGTGAAATTTTTCACAGGTTAAAACTGGTAATGATAATAATAATAATAATAATAATAATAATTTTCGAATATTTAGAAAAATAGTTTTCGAGTATTTTAGAAAGTTCTCAGATTTAAATGTGGACACATAACGTCAACATTTTACGACTGAATTGTGAGTTCGATCCTCACTGGATGCCCCATACTTTCGCTTAGAAAATCGCTATAATGTCAACATTACTTTATTAATGTTACTTTTTCTGTTTGTATAAATACAATTTTTAAAATAAATCTCTATATTTTGCCTTTGCTGAAATTCGAGAGGTATGGAAACGCGTTGAAAAAATAAGTTTTCCTATTTTGTCAGTTAAATTTATTAATGTAGTCTTAAAAATGTATTTATATCAATTCTCGACAGTGTGGGATAAAAACAATAACAAAAGCATGGGAAAACTGGGTGAGGTCGGCAAAACTGAGAAGGAGGAGAAGAATTAATTTGTAAATACGATTTCAGCGTTTGAACATCTTCAGTATTTCCTATCGAGGCCTAATTATAACGGACGCTTGCGTTTTTATATCTTCCTCTCCCTCTCCTACAAATATATAATTCCATTAACAAAAACATTACTTTAGTCTAGGTACCTCCACAAATTCGGTATACGTAAGGTTTAAAATGATTTTTTCAAAATGAAAAATTTTCTTGAAGCTTTCATTTTGGCTTTAATTGAAAGCTAAAGGATTTAAAATTTACTATTTCCAGTAATCAAAATGCCTTGTGGTGTATTTCAAACAGAAATTATATTGACCGGAATCGATTTTTTTTTCAGTAAAATCGATAAAAAGTGGCCATTTTGTCGGATTTGTAAACAAAAGTTAATTTTCAGTTTTAAAAATCTTGCAAAAATAATATATATATTTCTGAAACGTTATTTGAGGAAAATTAGCAAATTAAAAATTAAATTAATCTGATTTTAAACAAATATTGCTTTATTATGAGCATACAATGTTGTATGCAAGCATTTCTTAACCAAGGGGTCTGGTTTTTCTGATGTGTTAATCGATTTATTGACAGGCGATTGACCGCCGTACGTCTTCATAGTTAAGTATGGTAGAGCAGACGATAAAGTATATAAGGCGGGGGGGGATTACCCTTAAAATACGTGACCTTTTAATGATAGATTTATCGGTTTGTACGTCCATACTTCAGAAATTCTGTATTTATATACACAAACAAAAACAAATCGAAATTCTTTTAAAATTATTTGGGGTCGTCTGAGTGTAATAAACTTTACAGTATATGATTAGTAAATATAGTTTTACTTAACAATATTTCCTAAAAGTTATCACATTGAAACTGAATTTTAAAAGATTTAAAAACTAAAAATTATTCAATTACACATTATTCGCGTTACACATTTTTCCACTTTGTCATTCATTTGCCTAATATCAATTTTACATTTCATATACTAAATGTAACAGCTATTATGGTTTGAGTTGGGATGGGTAAGGGACGCCAAAATCAGTGTTGGTCGTAAAATTATATTTGAGTCTATAAGCATTTGCTTTATTCGGGGATAGGTGACTTTTGAGTCTGTAACTATTTCACTTTTGATGGGATAGTCTTACGCCTCTGCTTCAGATGCCGTCGGCGTATTCTGGGGTAGTATTAAATTTTCGACTAGTATGTCTTTTATCTTAATTTCCGTTATACCTTATCGCAACACTGATGTTCAGAGAGCTTTTCTAATGAGAAGAGATGCGAGTTTTAATCAAGGCGGATGCTTATTTTTAATTTTCGATCAGCTTTACTAACGGCCATTGGAAGGCGTATAATTTTGCACTAAGATGTTACTGATATACATGACCAATGTTTACCTATAGTCTCAAATATAAACATAATCAATGTTTACCGATATGGTTACCTGTAGACTGAGGTTTAATTAAAAACAAGTTTCGACTAATATTATTTCGACGTTAAATAACAAAACAAGGGTTGATATGATGTAAAATCAACCAATCCAACCTTATCTCAGAAATTAAAATAAATAATACCTTATTATAATTGTTCTTGTCTCTCTGTTAGTTAATACGACTGTTACACTCAGCTAATACCTCATAAATAATGGACTATTCAGTTTTGATCGCGTGGGAAGAGGGGAAAACTGCTAATTGGTTTCAGTGAGAAAATGAAAGAAAGAAAGAAGGGAAGATAGAAATAGGAGAGAGCGGGAGAGAATCAGATTAAGCTGATAAAAACGGCATGGGTATTATTAATGGTCTCCACTCTTTTGTTTTCCTTTTCTGTTTCCCGAGACCGGGTACCTCTCAATAATATTTTCAATTGCGCTCTGTCCTAAGACAGAAACATAACTTAGAGATGAAATGCAGTTTATCCGAGTGAGGGCAGATATTACACTTTGATCCCATTCAAAAAGCCGAGAAGCGATTGTATTTTTCAGCGCGCCCACGTCGCTACCGAATGTGACACAAGGTCGAGTGGGTTTACCAGTAATACCGTAGAAAAATTGCCCAAGCCCATCCCTCTCCTGAAGGAGAGTTACTGCCTGGGTGGGATGGCCCCTGGGACTTGGGTTTAAAAATCTTACCCTCCCCGACTACTGAAAAGGCCTAGAAGCGATGGAGACCGCCAAAAATCTTCATTTTTCAGACGCACAGTATCGAACGACGGAAACCGTGTAAGGCAATCGCCAAAAGTTCAGCTACCATAAATAAAATAACATCGTCTACTAAATTATTTTAAAATTATTATTAAAAGAAATGTGCGCAAGACGGGGATTTGCCTAGTTAATAAAACAGATGTATTTAAATAACAAAAGAAATGAGGTGATGTATTGGATGCCAGAGGATAATAACGAGTGGCTATAAGATTGGAATGATTGGAGTCAGTGTGTCTCTGCGGCCGACTCAGCAAAGCAGGCTGCGAATCTTAATTTCTTCCTTATCTCCAATCCACGTCGATCCGTACAATGGCAGTCTGAAAGTTATGATAAAGGAAACTGAAATTAAGATGATCAAACAATTAATTGACAAGGCATTTCTACGAAAAAAGAAAAGAAAAGAAAAACAATGATGGCGACACATTAGATAGTCGGAGATAATAAGGTGTGGCTGTATGGTTAAATTGGAACGATTTTTTAAAAAATACTAGCGTTTACCTATCACTAAGCTCGAGAGCCACTCAAATTAGCGGGTTACTGTTAAAAATGGTTATAATAATAGGGGATGTTGTAGGAAGTGAAAATTATGAAGATAAGGGGGATAGATATTGATTGGCTTTTGATATAAAGAAGTAGTGTTCAGAAAAGCGTCCACTCGGTGGTCTGTTTTAAAAAGTAGCAGTTCCTTGAGGCGAAACTTTCTTCTTACATTTGGAATACGGAGGAAATGAGGATGATTTGACTCCGTGGAAGTAGCATAGCGTATCCTAACGATATAGACCTGAACTGGTGGAATTAAAGAAAGGAGAGAATGCGTCAAGAACTCGTCTGGTTTTCAATACTATGTTTATTATGTTTGTCACAAGGAGACAGTTACAGAGCACCAAGTGAGTATTGAACTCAAAACCCACTAGTAATAATCAAACTAGTAAATAACAATTTGAGGAGCCTCGGTGTCGAATAATACTTAGCGAGCCAGTACTCTCGACATATCTGGGAGGTATTCATTCGTGTATAGCGTGTATTGGTCAGCCAAATCTGGCGGAGCCTATCTCTCTCTAGCTACTCTACAGTTGATGTCTTCCAACACAGCCGTAGATTCCATCAGAAAAAAACACTCCGGTCTGACTGTTGACTTCAGTCTAGGAAGTCCAGCGACAATAGTGATAGACGTTTATTATGCTTAGCTTAATCTGCTAAAAGAATATTAAATGCGCCCACTTAGAATAAAGTTTGATACGATAATAAAATCTATCTACAAAGCATATATTAGTTTGGTACAATGTTATGAACCTGGAGCACCTAGTAAAGATTGAAGTTTCTACACAGAAACTTGGTCTGCTAGACTAGCTTTCTAAACATTACTTCAAGAAGTCTCCTTAAGTTTCGTGTATTTATGGGTGCATAAATGGATCGATGTGTCTTAAACTTTTGAGAGAGTCACGCTTGTAGGCATTCCATTACACAATGCGAGTATGGGATTTTATTACAACGAATGGCTGCCACGAACGTTCAATAGGCATTTTTTTCAATTCAGCAATTACTGAAGTGACCTTTGATAATCGAATTTCTTTTTACTAATAAAAACTTCTTAGAAATATTTTCTGTATATGTTGACGTGAATCAGTGTCCTTACGTGTTTACGCACACGTATGCAGTTACATATGTGTGTGCGCGTCTGTGTATATATGCTTCCTTTCAGTTTTCTTCTTCTTTTATGTGCTGTGTCTCTTCAGGACGTAGGCGATCATGGCTCTCCACTTCCTCCTACCCCTTGTAGCTCTCAATAAGTTTTGTTTTTTTTTGCTACTTCTCCCAGACCCTGTTCTGCCATGACTTGCTTAAGCACGCTAAATATGCCACGCGTTGATTTCCCTCGTCCTTCTTTTCGCCCTGTGAGTATCAGATTTTTCAAGCCCACCTTTCTCAATTACGTGTCCTAGAAATTTCAGTTACCTCTTCCTGTATAAGTTTCCTCTTTGCATCCTCTCCAAAACCTCATCGTTGTTCACATGTTTGGTCTATGGTATCTTTAGCATCCTTCTGTAGAACCATACTTCTGTTACTTCAAGTCTCTTTGAGGAGACAGTCCAACATTCGCTGCCGTAAAGGAGGACAGATATCACGAAGCAGTTCAGTACTCTTTTCTTTGTTACTAACGAAATCCTCCTGTCTCGTAATACTCTGCCTAGCTTTTGGAATTATGCGTCTTTGGCCATCCTAATAGTCCTTCGGATCTCAGCGTCGCACTTATCATCCTCTGTCAGAACACTTTCCAGATATTTAAATTTCCGCACCTGCTTGATTTTAGTGTCCCCAAATCGCATTTCGGGCTCATCTTTTTGTTGATGACCATGAATTCTGTCTTCTTGTAGTTTATGCTTAGACACTTCTCGCTCTCCTTCGCGACCTTCTTAGGAGGTTTTGTAGTTTCCTTTCCGTATCTACTATCAGGACAATGTCATTTGCGTGTCTTATGTTGTTAAGATCGTGGCCACCAATGATTAATCCTAGTAGGATGTTCAGTTCTCTCAGAATTGCCTCGCTGTATAGGTTGATTCCTGTCAGTAGGGTTTAGTATCACCTCCAGAGAGCCAAGACCTCCACTAACAAAAAGGTCCATCTTCCAAGTGGATACTCGCAGACTCAGGTATAAACCGGACCAAAGTTTATCTTTTTACTCTGGTGCAAACTGAACCAATATCTACCTTGTTGATTCTTTAGCTAACTTGATCAATTTGTACCCTTTTGACTTGAGTAAACTGAACCTACGACAACCTTTTTTATTCTACTGCAAATGAAAACGATGTCTATCTATTTTTTCTAGTGCTGAACCTGTGTTGACTCGAGTATGTAGGGGAGTTATAACTAAGTAAATAATTATAAACCTCCTAACATTCATATATACAAAAATACTCGTAAAAATGAGAAACAGCAAAATATAGAAACATTAAAACGAGTACTATTTATTATCTGGTTGTTATGTGGTGTTAAAGAGACGAGAGACAGTAATACTGAATAAAATTGTGAGTTTGGTGTTAAATGTAGAACAAATATGGATCGGAATCTGACAGAAAAATAAATTAAAAATTAAGTAAAATGTATACAGTCTTTCTCGTATGTTTTTTTTTTTTTATAGATGTGTGTAATGTGTGTCCAAATAATTTGTTTGGAAAATTACAAGAAGTGTCTGGGGTTTTCTTCGAATTTTTGTTGAGTACTAAACTATAAATTTTACTATTATGGCCTGAAATATAAAAATGAGATTAAATGTTTATGTGTAGAGGAAAACATTTGGATCTATTCTCATTGGTTCAGAATAAATGAATTAATGATAATTATAATTGTTATAATTAATTTATTATAATTATTTTTGACACTATAATTAATTTTTATTTACTTTTTTATGGACAAGACAAGTGCAAACCAGAACTATGTCGACCTTTTTTATTTAGTGTAACTTGGATTTATGTCTACTTTTTGACTTTAATACAAACCAGAACTATGTCTACCTTTTTGACTCCTGTGGAAAGTGGAACTATGTCTACTTTTTTTTAATTAGTGAAAAGCAAACCTAGCAAAAATGATCTCATAAACTCCCCCTCTCACCACAATGATACAATTCCGAAAATAGGTTTCTACTTGAGCACATAGAGTTTGTAGCCTTCAATATTTACATTGAAAATATATGCACTGAAAATATTTTAAAACTATAATATCCTAATTATAAATATACGGGATGTATCAAAAATACTTTGATAAACTTTGGGGTGGGTTCCTCAGATCAAAACAAGGACAAAAGTTCATATAAACATATGTCCGCAAATCCTTCGTTTTTGAGTTATTAAGTTTAAAGAAAGCTTACGGTAGGTGGCGCCGTGTTGCTAGGTTACATTTGTCATTCGTGTGGATAGTTCCTTTATCCGTATTATTTTCAACGTCTGTAGGGTCTCTCGCCCTCTGATCACTTACCACGGGATAACTTTTGCCGATGGTTTATTGCACAAACGATCCGTTGTTTGTCTTTTCAGTCTTATTTACGGATGAGGCAATATTTGGAAGAGATGGAATGACAAGTTTACGCAACTAACTTTTGTGGGCTGATCGGAATCACCATGATAAATTACAGGCTAATTTACGATTAATGCGTGAACTGGAATTTTAGGTGACTAAATTGTAGGTCCATATTTTCTCCCAGCACATCTTACAGGTGCTGTCTACAGGGATTTTTATTTTGAACACACTTCTAGATCTGCTAGAGGGTGTACCCCTGCTAATACGCTTATATGGACATTTTACTTTGTTTTTGTGTCAGGAATTCGACCCCAAAGTTTGTAAAAATGTTTCTGTACAACGATGGTCTTTTGGACCTATGTTTATATGGACATTTTACTTTGTTTTGGTGTCAGGAATTCGACACCAAAGTTTGTAAAAATGTTTCTGTACAACGATGGTCTTTTGGACCTATGTTTATATGGACATTTTACTTTGTTTTTGTGTCAGGAATTCGACCCCAAAGTTTGTAAAAATGTTTCTGTACAACGATGGTCCTTTGGACCTATGTTTATATGGACATTTTACTTTGTTTTGGTGTCAGGAATTCGACCCCAAAGTTTGTAAAAATGTTTCTGTACAACGATGGTCTTTTGGACCTATGTTTATATGGACATTTTACTTTGTTTTGGTGTCAGGAATTCGACCCCAAAGTTTGTAAAAGTATTTTTGATAGCCACTGTATATACCCAAAAGAGGAAATCTTTAACAAAATACACTAAAAACAAAGATAAAATAATATAACCTTGATAAATATATGAACATAATATTGCATCCAAACTTAATCATTATAATTGAAAATAATTTATCTAAACTTAAAAAAAAAACAACATATTTGTTACAACTACTTCAAAGACATTAAGAGTTTTAATCAACACAAAACAAAATCATGCCTGAAGGAAGAATTCACAAAATACACTGCAAAAAATGTCCCCCAAAATACATAGGTGAAACATCTAGGAATATAAATAACAGATATTAACGTTAATGGGATCATTTATCAAACAATTACTTTAGCGGATTTGCCTTTATCGTTATATGTTCAGCTATAATTTTGACTTTAAAAAATGTAGTTTTGATTTTAAAAAAGTAAGTAATTTATTAAGGTAAAAGTGCACTAATTTCGAAATCCTATCCGGTGAATTTATGTTGAGAATCATACGAAATATCTCACAAAACTACTGCGGATATAGCGAAGGATGTTTAAAAACAATAGCAATAAAATATAAAACCTTAAATATAAAATACACCTATTATAAGCGTAATGATAGGTTGCTAAAAATGCAGATACACCGGACGTCGAAATTTAAATTTAAAACTAAGCAATTTCCAGTGTTGTTTTCCATTCACAAGCTCTGAAGTTATTAATCATTTATCTTTATTCATCAAATCAGCCTTATGACCCATTTCAAGATTGAAACTCGCAACTGGCTATTAATTTGAGACTTCGAATTTCAGGACATTTCATATAAATGGCTGCCGTATATTTACATCTGGACAGAACAAGCCGGGGTTCATCTTAACTGTACACAGAGATATCATAATAAAAGAAGGAAATAGACCTTTAAATTCCAATAAATATTTATTCTATGTATCAATAAAACATGAAGTTGCAAATAATGAGAGACGGCAGTGTATATATTATAGGAGGAGAGCTGAAAAGCTTCCGGCCCGACTAAAAAGTCCTTAAAAATTGATTGGTTAAATTTCAGTATATATATTTATATATTTATATATTTATATATTCAAACAAGTCTGATTAAAACAAATCAACAAGGTTTATCTATTTTATTTTTTATTGTATTTTTTCAATTTTCAAATATGTTATTGAGTATTGTGCTCGTTATTGTGGATAAACTGGCCGAAGTTCATATTGTGTTAATATTTTGTTCACGTATTTCCGACCATCTCAATCATATAGAAATATATATATATATATATATATATATATATATATATATATATATTTGTAAGTCTATGTTGTTTTAAAATTTGTTATATCTTTAGAAGATTAATCAATATTGGTATTATATATATATATATATATATATATATATATATATATATATGGGGTCGTCATAGGAATCAATACTGTATGGTGACTGTCATATTCACACTTCAATGAGATCTTCACACCAAGTATCACTACTTCTTTAGATTGGTACTATATATAGCTCACTGGGGAATTAAGTGAAATGAGGGAAGAGAGAAACTGGTTTTTAATTCCCCAGTAAGCTCTATAGAGAACCCGCCAAAGAAATTTGGTCTGAAGTGTTAATTTCTATGTCTACATTATCTATCTATCTATCTATCTATCTATCTATCTATCTATCTGTGAGTGTGTTTGTGTGTGACAATAAAAAAAACACATAAAATAGGAAGGGAAATATTTCATAATCACATCGAAAGGGGTGTTTATTTTTACTTAATGTTGAAAAATCTGTCTTTAAATCTACCGATTTGGCTAAAAAAGTAATTTTTGAATTCTCTATGAGGTGATATACTTATTGCTTGAGACATCAGATGTTTTTCGACTACAACCAGGAGAATACAACAAAATAAATTACACAGACCTTTGACCGTTGAAATAAGATGCGAACTGATCGATGAGAGATTGATCACGTCTGATGAAATTGAGCAGAACAATATGTCATAACTTGCCGTCGACGCAAAAATAAACACAGCTAATATATGACAACTTTGTATTAATATATATATATAATATATATATATATTAAAAAACAATTGGGAAAAAAAATTTTATGAAAGTATTATGTTTCGAAAAAATATCCGATAATGCACTTTCCCCATTTCGGGCTTCATCAGATCGAAAACAAAAAAGCGAATTGCATGTATATGTATTTGTGTGTTTATTTATTTTTTTATGTTGATATATCTGTTGATATATATATATATATATATATATATATATATATATATATATATATATATATATATATATATATATATGTATATATATATATATATATATATATATATATATATATATATATATATATACATACACACAGAGGATGCGATGGATATATTGTCGACAATTTATATTTTTAATTCCGCACATGCGCGTTCTTTGTTTTTGATTTTGTCGAGTGAATAGTATAGTAAGGTCAGTTGGGCACCGTCTGTGAGAAAAAAAGCACCATGACGCAGTTCACTCCGTCAAAAATTTGGAAACGGTATTGCTTGGCATTCGCACCGTAAGCTCCAATACGAATATTTCAGAGTGTTTGGATGCCAATCTGAGGGCAGTGCAGAAGATTCAGAAAGAGTTGGATGAGTCTAATGGTGATTACGAATGTTAGGCAACTTGGAAAACTCACTTTGATCGTTCTGATAAGAAAAAAATCCTGATTTTTTTTGGTGAGGGACTCAGACTCAACACGAAGGCCAACATCAATGTCTTAAGTAGGTAGTGCTGCTCTGGGTCAAGTGAGTGGCTGCTGGAAGACCCTAATCCTGCAACAGGATTCTGCACCATACCACACAAGCAGAAGAACCCAGTTATGGCTGTTTGACAATTATTGCAAACCACATCACCCCCTGCATCTTGTCATCTAACTGCCCAAACTACAACCCTCTTGGTTATTATATGTGGTGCGCAGTTGAACGAGAGACCAGTAAAAAAACTCCTTGTAACACCAAAGATGAACTGAAGGCATGGATTATGGCAGCATTCACCAATTTAAATAACGAAACTGTCCAGAAGAGATGCAGGAGGTTCCGGAGTTGTCTGGAAAGTTGTATGAAAATTAAGGACCTACGTAGATCAAATTGTCTTTAAATTAAGTGGCGGCAGAAGAATTATCGTTGAAAATAAGAAAAGGTAAGCTTGAATATTAATGCAATACATAAATGCAGCGATCAATTTTGAGTTCTGTAGTTTATTGTTGCCTATCGCATACGGCAGCAATATGCCTCGCAAATAAAAAAACAAAAACAAAAAAAAACACAAAAAAAAACACATTGCAATCAAAAGAGCCAAGGTTGCAGCGAGAAAAAGGAAGTCTCGTGCAAATGAAAACCCAAATGAAACGGCAGGCAGGAGAGCATCCAATGCTAAGAATAGGCAAAGACCTAGGGACTCTCAAACTCCTGAATAAGCCGAAGGCCCAATCAAGTACATTCCGCAGGAGCTAGCTTAAATGCTGCCCGATATATATATAAATCAAAGAATACTTTGACTAATCAAATACTTATCTACTGCCGATTTCGAAGTTTCAGGATCAGATAAAATTATTTTAATATTAACAGATCTCATTTGTTACATTTGTAACGCTTATCATAGATGCGGAAGAAATTATACTCAAATCACTACAACGTGACAATGTTAAAGTTAAATATACAATTTTTTCTTTTTTTCATCTTTTTGTTCGTTCCATTAACATATATATATATATATATATATATATATATATATATATATATATATATATATATATAATATATTTTCCTTTTTTATTATAAAATAAAAAGCGTAATTTTTATAACGTAATATTTTTTTAAAATTAGTCTCAAGTTGACGTAAGATTAATGTTTATGGTAAAATATTTGTATTTGTTATGTTGAATTCATGCATACTATGTGTGCATTTTGTTGAAATCAACCGACAAGGTTTGTCTATTTAATTTTTTTTATTACATTTGATAGTTTGCGAATACGCTATCACACATTCAGATTAAACGTCATACTTCGTGTATTTTCAACCATCTCTTCTCATCATAAACGTTAATGTTATCAGTTACAGTAAAAAAGTTTTTATTAGTTTCATAATGGCATTTTTTAGAAACAGTATAATTCTAATGAATAGAACTCATACCAGGATTAAACTGAAAGTAGGCTAAGAACAGTGTGGCATTGTTCAATACACATGAACAAGAAGAGATCAGAATGTTATCAGAAGAATCATTACAAATGCAGAAAGATGTATGCCTATGTTTCATAGATTACAGAAAAGCATTTGTTAAAGTACAACACAAATACCTATTCGTACTACGAACAAATCTTGAATTTCAGGTGAAATATATTCGCGTAATCTGTAAATTCTACTGGAAACAAAGAGCTTACATTCGGATAGAGAACAATGCATAAACATAAGCATGCGTTTTCCCCTTGGATTTAATCAACTTATATATCGAGACAATAGTGGAATCAGCGAGTCGATTCCAAATTTCGGTCTATTATATTGTATTCATTTTGCAATAATGCCCACAGGAAAAGCAGAATCCCTCTCTTCTCCAAGTCAAATAACAAGATAAACTGCATTATTTATCCTTTGGTGACAGTCAGTTTAAGAGAAGACTATTCCAAATCGTGAAAAATGCAACGGGAAACCACTCCACTATCTTTCCCAGGAAGTAATAGCAATTCACACATAATAAACAAAATGTTTCTGTGGATAACCATCATCGTTTACGTTCTGAATGGGCATGATATATATATATATATATATATATATATATATATATATATATATATATATATATATACAGTAGCGTCCAAAACTAAGGGACAAAATTTTAAAACCTAATATTTGTTAGAAATAACAACTGTGAAAAGCTGAAATTTTGACAACTGGTAGTCGTTATCATCCATAATAACATACTAAAATTTGAATCATTTGCAAAGGATAGAAAAAGAATTATAACAATTATTTATTTATTTTCAAATTTGGAACGTCCAAAAGTAAGGGACAAAATTGAGAAAAACAATGTAAACGGCAAAAAAACCAATAAAAATACATGTACAATCAATATTTAGTAAATGAGCCCTTGCTCTCAATGACAGCTGCACTTCTTCGACTACAAGAACGAATCAGTTCTTGACAATCCTCGATACTAATTTTAGACCATTCTTCTTGAAGCTTCACCCACAAATCCTCCGTGTTAGTGGGATTTCTTTCTAAGGTCTTCCAAAGATTTTCTATTGGATTTAAGTCAGGACTTTGCGGTGGCCAATCCATAATTTCCAAATCTTGCTCGCTACTTGTGACATGGGGCATTATCTTGCATAAAGGTAGCCCTATCGAAACCTGAATTCTGTATGATTGGCACATGATCTTGAACAATGTTTTTATAGATCTGCGCGTTTACACGAGTTTGTAACCGGACAAGAGGCGTTGGACCTTGGCTAGAAAACATTCCAAATACCATGACGCTTCCGCCCCCAAACTTGACAGTTTTCTTAGTACACTTTGCACTTAATCTTTCACCAATACGTCTCTTTACATTGTTTTTTCCATCATTTCCAAATAAATTAAACTTGCTTTCATCACTGAAAAATACTTTTGCCCAATTTTCATATGTCCAAATTACATACCTGTTTGCAAACTCTAATCTCTTCTTATTCTTCGAACTAACAAGTGGTTTCTTCCCTGGGGTTCGATTAAACAGCCCTATTTCTTGCAGTCGTCTACAAACAGTTTGTCTTGACACATTAACACATGAGGTACTATTCATAACCCTTTTTAATTTCTGTGCAAGACTTAAAACGGTCCTTTAATGACATACGCTGCATTATTCGATCTTCTCTTGCCGAAGTTTTGCGGGGTCTGCCGGTTTTAAAAGCACTAACTATTTTGCCAGTATCATTGTAGGATTTAACAACCCTGCCTACAACACTCTTGGAACGTTTCACTTTCTCTGAAATCTCTCTAATGGTGTGCTTTTCCTTGTGTAGCTTCACAATAGCTTGTCTCACAGAGTAATCAAGTTTTGGCGTTTCTCCATGGTACCGGCTGATGCAACGTTTACAAATGACTAAGTAAAACTTATTCTTTAGAGGAAATCAAAAAAAATTGAATATAGCATACTGTTTACATTGTTTTTTCTCAATTTTGTCCCTTACTTTGGACGATCCTATTTTGAAAATAAATAAATAATTGTTATAATTCTTTTTCTATCCTTTGCAAATGATTCAAATTTTAGTATGTTATTATGGATGATAACGACTACCAGTTGTCAAAATTTCAGCTTTTCACAGTTGTTATTTCTAACAAATATTAGGTTTTAAAATTTTGTCCCTTAGTTTTGGACGCTACTGTATATATATATATATATATATATATATATATATATGGGACAGTCCTAGTAAATTAAAACGTTGGTTCGTGAATTTGGTGTGTACTTGGACCCAGCAATAAGCGAGCAGTACTATAAATATAAACTAAACGATATCCATAGAACAGTATACTCCCATAGATTAAATAAAGGGTTAAGTTCAGAATTCCCTGTAGCTCATCCAGATCAATATGCTCCTGAGGGAGTCCGAGGGCACAACAGCCGAAGCGTTGTGATAACAGCAACAAAGATGAGGGAAATAGTCCGAATATAGTGTAAATAATATATATATATATATATATATATATATATATATATATGTGTGTGTGTGTGTGTGTGTGTACATAATCACTTTTTCAATACAAGATAAACTCCTAAATAACAACATGAAGACACGAATACAGATTACTACTTACAACCACATAACGACTCAAAAGACTAAATAACGAAACCTATATCCAATAAACTTTATTTCAGATACCCACAATTTTAATCCGAAGAAAATAAGAACAATATTTAAAAAAAATAAGTCAAATAAAAATACAATATATGAATAAGATAAGAAAACTAAAGCTTCATACTATAAATAACCTCAAATATTAGCCATAAATAAAAGAACTGAGAAGTTTCGGTTTACTCTCTTCCACTATTCCCCATAAGTTTTCAGTAACCTATATATAGAGAGCCCTCTCAAAGAGTAGTGAAAATTGCGTGAAAATAGCTTGAGACTGATAGTCACTGTGCAGTATTGATTTCTGTGTCCAAATTTCCTCAGTCTATCTATTTATTTATCTATTTATAATATGTAATTTTATTTTATCCCAATACGAAAAATATTTATCTGGATTGAAAAATAAAAACAAAAAATTAAAAGAAAGAGAAATAAACAAAACAAAAAATAAATTGTGTATCATGGGGTGTAGAAAAGGAACTACTGAGACAGCTGAATTTCAAAAGTCGTGACTACAACTTAAGTAAAACAAATTTGCAATAAACCATAGCTATGTTTGTAACCATAGTAATCTGAATGGTAATCAGCTATGTTGAGAAAGATAAATAAATAAATAGCAGAACAAAAAACGTTCTTCAGTAGGATATATAAAATATAAAGTTGATCCAATAATTATTGGAAAAGAAAATGGAATGAATACATCGGAGAGTTTTCCCATTACAAAAGATAAAAGAAACGTCGTCACGTCACGAGTTCTGAGTTAGTGTCGTAGAGGTACGTGTGCTGCAGCTATATCAGCAGCGGTGTGTCCAGCCTGACGGCGCCTATCCCTCTTCACGCTGGTTTTAAATTCAAAGATTTCCTTCTTCTAGATTGATTGCCACCTCAAGTCAGTCTGCTACTTAAACCCATAGAGCTGAATTCATACTTTTCCCAAGGGTATTTGAGAGAAAGTGAATGCTTCTCTATTCAAGTTACTAACCATTGTACTACACATACATCCACGAGACCAATCTATAAAAGCAATAAAGGAGTCGTAAGACCGAAATTTGGAGTTAGGTCAAATGAAAAACATAGCAAAATGACCAGATGATATTGTAAAATAAATACTGACTGCTTTATACTTATCCTTTTTAGGACTTACATTGTTATCTAAGTGAGAAATGAAAGATACAACAGTGAAATCAATTTTCACATCATTGCAAAATAAAACCAAGTGCGAATAAATGCGAAATCCATCAGGGTTTAATCATTAAGTAATTTTTTTAAAATTGTGAGTACAAAAAAGGACTAAAGCTAATTACAGGGTTGGAGCAACATTACAGTCAGTGTTTAAAGATACGAAAATCTGAAACTTTGTATCTTCTTTTATATGCCATCTACCTTTAGAACGTAGGCGGACATAGCTCCCACAACATTCTAATCTTTCTAGCTCTAAGCAATGTTTATTTTTTTGCTATCTCTTCTTAATCTACTCCAGTGAATTAATTCTTGGACAGCGTTTCCTCTTCATTCCAAAGAATTAAATCTTGTATGCCATTTCCTCTATTTTTCGCTGAATTATATACTTTATTCTGTCTTTTTTTATATTCCAATGAAATAATTCTTGGACACCGTCTCCTATCCATTCCGAGAAATTTATTCTTATGCACCGTCTCCTATCCATTCCAATTAATTAAATCTTGCACCTTATCTACTTTCTGTTTTAATGGAAACGGTGACAGCTAGGTGTTAGGTTTCATGATTTTTCATAGTTATATTATCCAAATGTTTATGTTGTTCCCTTGATGTTCAGTCTCTCTACTCTGTATATGAATTTCAAGATTTCTAATTTTGAAGCTACATGCAGGCGTTTTAGGTAAGACCACGCACTCATAAAAAAGAAAAAAAAACAAAAACAAAAGAAAACTATATATCTGGACATTGTCGACAGAGAAATAAGTAATATCACGACATACGACGTGACCCAGTCATTGTTATATTGTTATGCTGTCTTACTGCAAGATGATATTCTCTTCAGGCAGATATTTGTTCAACAAGATCTACTTTGATTAAGGCTACAGCTTTTGAATACAAGACAAATATCATGTTTAATGGCTTACAAGAACAAGTATGCGAAACATTTCCCAATCAGAACCAGTTTTTTAAGATACCTAGATACTAGGTATAGATAGTGGGTGGTCACGTTTCTCCACACTTTCCTATATTTTGTAGCTCAAACAATATTTGTCTATTTACTATATCTCCTACTCCCTGTTCTGCCATCCATTTATACAAGCTCGTTAGATAGGTTAATTGCTGTTTCTCTGTCTCTCTTGCCCTCAATAAATCCTGTGAATGTCAAATTATCCAAGAGTACTTATGTTGATATGTGTCCAGAAATTACAATCGTCTCCTTCTTATTTTAAATATGTGTCTTTTTGGCTTCCATTATCCTTAAAATTTCCTAGTTGTTCATGTCTTTATACATAGCATTCTCAGCTTCCTTCTGTAGAACCACATCTCTATTCCTCATCATCTATAAGAAACTGTATGGTGTACGAAATTTTAAAGATAAATTTTTTTTCAAATTCTGCAGATACGTTACCGATAAAAATTGCAGTAATTATTCTTAAAAAATTATTCTAAATTATGGTTTTCTTATTCTTGTTGTGCCTTTTATATCTCATCGGGATATGGGCGATTATGGCTCTCCACAGTTTCCTGCCCTGTGTAGCTCAAAGCAATGTTTATCCCTTGCCATTCATCCTAGTTCTCTCACTGTCATCTAAACAAACTTTTGGGGTTGGTTACTTTCTGTTTCCCTCTATCCATCATGTCTTCAATATGTCCTGTTAGTATTGAAGCACTCCTTCCTCATTACCTGTCCTATAAATGTCAACTATCTCTTTCTGAATGTAAATATAAACGACCTTTTCATTCCTATATTCCTTAGAACTTACTCATTCCTATATTACTTAGAACTTACTATATTCCTTACAACTTACTATTGTTCACATATTTTGTCTATGGTATTCTCAGCATGCTTCTGTAGAACCACATTTCTATCGCTTCAAGTCTCATTTTCATATGTGAGGACATTGTCTAGTATTCACGACCATGTAGAACGATAGATATGATATGGCATTTCAGTACTCTTTTATTTGTTTTTAATAAAGTTTTCCTGTCTATTAATTAATTATTTTAAAAGAAAATCATCGAACAAACATTGTTAATTACAAAAAAAGTGTAGCATCTAAAATTAGTGAACAAACATTGTCATTCAAATTCATGGGAGAATTCTGAAGAAAAGTAGTAGTTTCCAGTGAAATATTACAACAAAAATATTCCTTATTCGTCTGCTACATCCAGCAGCAAGGCCTCTGCTCGGGAAGTTTTGAGGAGCGTTGAACTACCTTTGAATTGCCGTTGTTCCCAGGTACAGCCTGGCCCAGGGTGGTAACACCTGTTAGAGACCCAGCTATGGACAAATAATTAACCTCTAAATAAGGGGTCAAAATTCTATGAAAGCATAGAGTTTTATAATAGAAATACCAGTATACATTTATGTAAAAAAAAAAAGATATTATTTGCAATACATTTTTTGAAAAATTACCAGCAAAACATTTTTGTAAAAGAAATTACTAATGCTCCCAAGAAAATTAAATTTCGATATTAAATGTCTCATAAGGAGCTGATATGTCGCTAAACAGACAAACTATTCGTCTGCTTCGTTGTTGCCTAAGTCGTCAAGATAGCAAACCACTGCAAAATTGATGAATCACCCAGGGTCGAGTTGTCACATTAAAAACTCAAAGAACGACAATTTCTACTTTATATATACCACTGGTTTTCCGGTCATTGAAGGTCTGATATTTTTTTTAATCCGGACAAAATTACAGCCCAACATGCATTGGAGATGCCAAAATCATGCAAGTACAAAAATTAAATGTCTTGGAAGTGCATAAATAGAAGACGGACACCGATAGGGAAATGCGAAGGCGTATTGGGATAGCGAAAGATGCTTCCCAAAAGCTAAGCAAAGTATTAAAAAACAGGAAAATTGTGTTTGAAACAGAGAAACGAGCACTGAACTGTTATGTAATATCAATTATGCTATATGGCAGTAATTCTGGACAATCTCCTCACAGATGAAGAAGAGATTTGTGGCAACAGAAATGTGGTTCTACAGAAAGATGATGAGAATAAAATGGACTGAACATGTGAGCAACAACGAAATTTTAGAGAAAATGGGAACAAAAATACACTTATACTTAGAATCAGAAAGAGACATTGAAATTTCTAGGGCACATGATGAGGAAAGAGAGCTTAGAAAATTTGACACTCACAGGTCATTTAAGGCAAATGGGACAAAAAAACACCGCATAAACTACCTAACGACCTTGAGTAAATGGTTAACAGAACAGAGATTAAGAGAGATAGCAAAAAAACTTTACTAAGAGCTACAAAAGACAGGAAAGTATAGAGATCCATGATCGCCCACGTCCTGAAGAGACACGATACATAGAAGAAGAAGAAGAAGAAGAAGAAGAAGAAGAAGAAGAAGAAGAATTGAATTTCACGCGATTTGTTAGATAAATTTATCAGGTGGTCACAGGTGGCATTGTATATGGTGCTTGATCACTTCATTTTTTTAAAACTGCTCTGGTTGGTGCTGCTCCATCGATTTTGTGTAAATCCTCGCCTGCTTTGTTTATAGTTTACTCTAGTTATGTCTTCTAAGAAAAGTGCAAGTGTCCGTACTGATATCAGTCGATACCATTAATTCATATATAATTTACATTTAATAATAGTTTAATATTAGTTTCTAACAGTCGATGTCGATGCAGAGATATGAATCATAGGTAATTAGTGTGTCGGTGCTGCTATTATTGAATTGTTATTACACGACTTCTGTTGCTCCGTAAAAAAAAAGATAATCCGGTACGATTCTGGAACCAAGGGTACTGGAGAATTGGTGGTTTTCCGATATTGCAAAAGAAGTTAATAGATCTAAGAGTGTAATTCCTACAATATGAAAGCCTTATGGTGATACTGGTTCCTTTAAGCCATCTAAAAATACCAAAGTCGTCTCTTGAGATTCCACTGTAGAATCGGGTGATCCAAAGACGTCATGTTATTGACGCTGTAGAAGATATTGCATCAGGTAACCGAAGAATATTGCATAAAATTGTCTTGGCAGACCGTGCAGAATTATTTATGTGAAGCAGAGCTTTCTGAACATAATTCTGCCGTAAAACGCCAGCAAGAACCAAAAAGCTAGTTACCTTTGCAAACGAGCACTTTATCTGGACCGATGAAAATTGGATAAGGATGTTCTTCAGTGATTAAAGTAAGTTTGATTTGGCTGGCCCTGTTCGCAAGTACAAGGTAACCAAAAAAGTTCTGCCCGTTTTTAAAGGAAAAAAGAAAACGCTTCACAGTATGTGTAACTTATATTTAGTCTTCGAAGTAATCGCCATCGGCATCCAGCACCTTCTGCCAACGTGTCTCCAGCTGTTCAATGCACTTGCGGTAGAACTCGGGGGGGGGTTAACGCAAAGAAGTCCATGAGGGCTTTGCGCAAGTCTGCTTCATTGGTGAAGGATTTTCCACGAAGATGATTATCCAGGGAGTGGAAGAGGTGGTAATCGGATGGCGCAAGGTCAGGTGCATAAGGTGGATGGCACAAAGTCTCCCACCCAAGTTGCTGTATGGTATCCCTGACCACTCGCGCGACATGCGGCCTGGCGTTGTCATGGAGGAAATGCACACCTTTGCGATTCACCAGTGCTGGCTCCTTCTGGCGCAATGCCTGTTGCACACGTACAATTGCTGCTAGTATAGGTCTCCAATGACCGTTTGGCTCGTTGGTAGCAGTTCATAATGAACCACTTGACGACCTGTCCACCAGACACAAAGCATAATCTTGCGTGGGTGCATAGGCGGTCTTGCGGTGTGAGGGACAGCATCCTGAGGAGACAACCAATGTCTGGAACGCTTGGGACTTTCGTACAGAACCCACTTTTCATCACTGGTAAGCACTCGATTGAATAAGGATGCGATACGATGGCGAGAAAGCAGCGATACGCAGGCTGCCACTCGTTTTCCTTGTGGACCTCCAACAGCGTTTGTGGAACCCACTTGCTCAGTGTGTACGTCTTACCTAGGGGGTGCAGATGAAGTCTAACTGTTTCATGGGAAACGTTGAACTGTCTTGCAAGTTCACCACACGTTAGACTACTGTCCACTCCAATATCCGCCTTCAGGACTCCGTCATTCAAGACCTGTGGTCGTCCACTGCGAGGCTCATCATGGAGAGACAAATCTCCCGACTTGAATTTTCGAAACCAATGCCTTGCAGTACGTTCATCCACAGCACTATCCCCAAACGCTTGACATATCGGCGACTTGATGCCGCTGCTGATAAGCCCACTTTGAAGTCGTAAAGCAAACAGTCCCGAACGAGATCTCCAGACATTTCCATCCTTCTCACAGCTGTCCGGATTATAACTGATGGCCGGGCACGGTGCGCGTGTTTTTTATAACGTCTGATATTCCTACTTTCGGCTGTCCGAATTTGAAAACAATTGCTACACGCATTTCGTATATATTTCAACTTCATTCAATGACTAATCAAAAAACGGACATAACTTTTTTGGTTTCCTTGTAGTATATCAGACAGCCTAAAGTCGAATGATTGCTTCCCAAATATGTGTAAAAATCAGTTAAATTTGGTAGTGTAGCGCTGGTGTTAACCAGTTCGTTCTGTTACATGGTAAAGTATCTGGTGCTGTGAATAAGAATATTATTGAACAGCATCTTGTTTCTTATCTATCATCTTCATCTATCCATGGAACAATTTTTATGCAAGATAAACCCTTTGCTATATGAAAAGAAATAGAAAACAAAAACGGTAGAACAATTCTTGGAAGGTGAAAACGTTGAGGTTAAGACATGGCCCTCCCAAAGTTCAGATATCAATCCAAATGAGAATATTTGGAAGATTATCAGCGATAATGTTAGAGCAAGAAAACCAATGACAATGACTGATTTGTAGTAGAAAATATTGGAAGAATGGGACAAAACTACACCTGGACAATGTGTCCAATTAGTGAAGTCCTGTCATGGTAAAGGTAATGATGAAATTAGCCGTTTTCGTACAGGATACATTGGGCATGGATTGAATAAACAGCATTACTGAAGTTTGATATTGATAAAATCTTTTTGAAAACAGTTTTTCAAGAACCGAAACTTCTCAAGTCCACTCGCTCTTTCTAATACTGATGGGAGTTTCTTTCCAAACCTTTTGGTTTTGGTAGTTTGAAAAGTCAACATATTGATTACATCATAATTTTCTTTTAGTTACACTTGCCACCCATTTTTCTTGTTGTTGCTGTTGGAAGTTTTCCAGTGCTGATGTTTTTTTGTTATTTGGTAAAGTTTTTGTTTCTTGTTTTGTAGAATCAGCGTGTAAGCTCTGATGAAAGATCATTTTCTAATATGCAGAAGTAATTTAAAAATATTCCTTGTATACGTCTTATTAATATTCTGCATCAATATTAAGTCAACAATGTTGTTAATTTACATATGTATTTATAATTTAGCCCTCTGATTTCGGATGCTACACTTTTTTTAATGAACAGTTTTTGTGATAAAGCTTTATTTTTCCTCAGTTCTTTTTTTATGCAAATTTACCATAGCGCAGAACACATTATAAAGAATATTTAGTAGAATTTTTATCACAATCGAATCTGTAGAAACGGAAATAAGTGATTTTTCATCTTTCTTTTATATTAGAGGCTACTATATATGTTTACAAAAGAGTGGGGAAAAGTTATCAAGTCAACCAAATAAGCGAGAATCAGAATTTTCGTTTTTAGTTCAATCTTTGTTATGCTGAGAACTCTTCAGCAATCCAAGAATTGAATAGAAATGTATTTAAAGGATCTATTATTACTTTATTCATAATATTAGAAATCTAAATGAAAGCCTCCCTACAGAAAATTAAATAATACACCTTATTACACACACAACTATAATAGAATATAGTTTTCATCACTTTTGATGGAGGATTTATTCTTCAATGTGTAGCATCTTTCTCAAAGATGCAATGTTGCAAACCTATTGCTACTATATTGTTGTTTTCAAGGCAAATGTTTAAATAAGCTCCATTCTTTCGTCCCACCAGTTCAAACTTTACTGCTCGGACACACACAATTACTTCCAAGGAGTTGAATCATTCTGATTTCCTCCGCATTCCAAAATGTAATAAGAACGTTCAACTAATATTTTTCCCAGTAACTACTTTGCGGAACAGACTCCGACCTGAATGCTTCAATCTTAACCACTTCAAGTATGGGAATCATTATTTGTCCCTCTTAACCTCATCAAATTCACTTCCTACCACCTACGCTTTCAATCATAACTAACTAATTTTAACAGTAACTTTCTACATTAAGTGGCGATGGAGTCTTATATTGGGTGAATTTTAGTTTTAAAAATCCCTCTATCAATACCTTGTTTTATCTACATTCAAATGAATTCAGTTTTATTCTCTTTCGATAACGATAATAAAAGTTTATATATTTAGGATATATATATATATATATATATATATATATATATATATATATATATTATTGTTATATTAATCATATGTATTCGTCATATATATATATATATATATATATATATATATATATATATATATATATATATATTAGTCATATGTATATTTTACCCTCATATTAATCATATATTAGTCACACACACAGACATACATATGTGTATGATAAAATATAGTTTTAAGGTATGCTATATTTATGGGTTAAAGTGCTCAATATCAGGGATAGAGCCGAATATAAATGTGGACAATGAAGTCAACACCAAGAGGCGATAGTCTGTTTCATGCTGACGATTTGGGTTTAGACTGTCGCCTTCAATGTCGATTTTGATATATATATATATGTGTGTGTGTGTGTGTCTGTGTGTGTGTGTGCGTGTGTATACAAATGAATAAATAATTTTACTGTCCTGTTAATTACATCAATGAATAATAAAAAAGAAAACTATTTAATTCTTATTTAGAACAAGGTGTATAATGATTCTGTTTAGAATTAGTCTATCTAGGATTTCTCCTGCAATTGAAAGTCGTGATATCCACCGATGATTATCACAGACACACCTGGAACCCTTGTTTTTCTAGAGGTGTTTGATAGAGGCGTCTTTATAATCCTGTGGGACACAGCCTGCCTTCCATATCTCCACGAAAAGAACATGTAACTTTTCTACCAACTTTTGTCCACCATGCTTATACACTTCGGGTGGAATAGGATCCTTAGGAGTAGGTGATTTTCCAGATGAGATTTGTCTGATGGAGTCACTTTCCTCTTCATATATATAACAACTAGCAGCATGACCCGGCGTTGCCCGTGCTTGATTCAAAAATCGCACGACTCATACAGCAATCGATATCACTTGACTTAAAATATTTTTGCCCTTCCTTGCCTTTAAAGGAGTGCGCTTTGCCATGCTGATGTTGCTACATGCCTTACTTCTTTCTCACACTGCGAATTTTTTCTAAGCTCTATACTAAACATTAAATCTGTTACGAAAAAAGAACTAAACAAAATGAACACAAAACGATCATCTTTAAAATAGGACCCGTAACTGGAAAAACCGAATGAAAATAGAATGTTAACAACAAATACTTTTTCACATTCAACCCAGTTCTGCGGAATCAGAATCAACGTTGAGTTTAAGCAAGCGAATGAGCCAATTGGAGTAAAGTGCCGTGCAGATTTAAATTTTTCCTACTTGTGACGAATGCAGCTATCGATTTTTTTGCATGCTAGCATGCTAGTTAACATTCGTGTCAGTCAGCTGTTGGCTCTCACGCTGGCCAATAGAATCTTCCTGCCTATTCGTGGCAGCCAGCTATAGGCTCTCACTCTGGCCAGTACAAAATGGCCGCAAACTACATGAAAACTGTCGTAGAAGCATGAAAAAATCGATTATTTCCACTATCGATGGGAGTTGGGAAATGCAAAGTCGGTCTTGGCCTTTCCACTAACTTGGAGCTTGTGCATGTAAGTTTTGGTGCAAATCCGTCGAAAATTGCGGCCGTGCATTCGTTACACACACACACACACACACACACACACACACACACACACACACACACACACACACACACACACACATCCTGCCTTTTATAGATAGAGATAATCTCTGCAGTAGAGTTGGCAAAAACTTTTGTCACTAACTCCATCACAACAATTTTACCTTGACTCTATCTATCTATCACATATTAAATATCTGAGTCTGTATGTAAATGAATAATTGGGAAAACGGGACATTTTAAACAATCCTCTCATAAGGGATAATTAAATTTAATCGAGGATGAAACGTAAATAGCTTCCTAGCCGATTGGGTACGTCTAATGGAACCATTTTTTTCCGTCATGAATTCATTCATTATAAGAGCGACGTTAGATTTTTTGGAGTAATTTAATCCAGACACGTTTACTCGAATATGAAAAGTAAACGACTAAAATTAGGGATCTCCACTTTTTTGGCATAAATTTTCGATACCTAAAGTTTAAAATTAAATTTTTAAAATGAAAAATCTTTCTTGAATTTTAGCTTTAATTGAAAGTTTAATAATTAAATTTAGTATTTCCATTAAGTAAAATATTCTGGAGTATTTCAGATAGAAATTATATAGATTTGAATGTCAAATTTAATTTTGATTTCTTAAATTTTTCTTAAAAGCGGCCATTTTCTTAATTTTAAGTAATTTGTAAACAAAAAAAATTTTTCCTATTTTAAAATTCATTCAAAAAATAAATATATATTTCTGACACGTTATTTTAGTAAAATTAGAAAATTTAAAGTTAAATTAATCTGATTTGAAATAAATATTACTTACTTATAACATAAAATAATATACAACCTTTAACGATTGGTCTTGTTCATCTGATCCAACGTTTGATGGACTGCTGATAGAGGAAGCGATGACAGCTACTATGGATGACCCAATTGTCAAAATTCTAAGTGAACGTATATTTTTGGTTTTTAAATACCTAGTAATTTTTACAAATGAACATATTTTCCGCAATTACTTAATATTTTATTGACTTTTATTTAACTTTCGAAGGGGCAAAAATAAAAAAAAAATTTTAAATACTATAAAATTTTCTTCGATTAATTTTATAAATTAATAATAAATGAAATACCATGATTACTCAATTGAAGTATGACCCACACTAAAATAAATACATAAAATAAAGCGAAATAGTAATTGAAAAAAGTAAAACTTAGTTTAAGCTTTAAAAGTTTAAAGTTGGATAGAAATTTTGAAAACCTGTTGAAACGTAACTGAAGCGACATAATAAAGGGAAAAAACTTTTAGATCATAATAATGGCAATTTCAGTCTACCCTACATGAGAATAATGAACGTATTAAATAAAAAAAATACAAAATAAAAAATTATTTTAAAAATAGAATAGCACAACTAAGTTAATTAATCTTTTCAATTTTGGATTTGTAAATTTTGTTTTCACTTAATTAATATATCACATCCAGGAAATAGCCGAATACAGAATTTTACATGATTTTAAACTATTATAAATTATAATAAAAATTTCTAAAAAAATGAAAAAATTCTTGTAAAACTTCATTATTCATCAGAAAATTTTTATTTCTTCAGACAGTAATGTCCTTAATATTACTTATTTACAAAAGCAATTAAAAGCTTTTCTAATTAAGTAATGTCATAGTTTTATTGGATTCATTATTTTTCAATTCAGAGCAGATTTTCAGTTAGATAGCTCAAATTTGAAAAAAAAAAAAAAAAAGTAGGTGATTTACAATCTCCAAAGACTCCTACTTAACTAAAAATTCAGGAAATAGAAAGGTTTTGTGCAAAATTTTATGAAATTAAGTAAGGGGGGGGGGGTAACATATTTTTAAAAAAAAATATTTTTTACCAAAAGTTTCTAAAACAAAACATTTCAAAAATGATTTCATTCATTTGTGAATAAGTCCTGAAAACTTTATTAAAATTGGACAATTACTTTATTTTTTACAAGAATTTCCAAATCAATGTGTTTTCAAAGGAAAAAAGCGCAAAAAAAATGTTATTTTCTGTGACGCCGCGATGACGTAAACAAAAGAAGATTTAACCAAAATTTCGAACGTGTTAGAAAGGATTAAAAAATTTCAAAAAATAATAAAAAAAATACTTTGGTCTTTCATCTTAATAATAACATAAGCCTTTTGACGATAAAACTTTATTTTCGTTAAGTTTGTGGCATTTTTCATTACGCTATGCTGTTTTCCCGCGAAAAACCGGAGGAGCCTAATTAAAATTTACCGGCGACATATCATTAAGAGAAATGCCATTATTTTCAATTCATAAGTATATTTTTTAGAAAATTCAAAAATTAAATGAAATTAATCTTTTGAACAGTAGCGAAGTATTCAAATAATTATTATGATTAACAAAACAACGCGATATTATTTAAGCAAAATAAAATTCTCTATTCTTTTAATTATTAATTTTTGTTAATAAAATCATTACGAAGTTATGTAAATAAGTAAATAAAATCACCTGTGAATTCAATTAATTTTATTATTAATAATAAAAACAAAAAAACAGAATTAATTTAAATAAATATATTTATCTGTGCGCCCACGTCGCAACAGAATGTGACACGAGGTGGAAATTTAATGTGGGAAAACTACAAAAATTGCTCAAGCTCCCTCGGCACTTTCCTTTTTGGATACGCCACAGGCGTCGATTAATGACTCCAGACTCTTTCCGAAGGAGAGGTACTGTCCACCCCCGGGTTACTGGCCCTATGTGATGCTGCCACCCTCCGCAGGTGCTGCTCCCCCAGGGGACGCTGCCCACCTGAGAATTGAGCTGATATTAAGTGCCACGTAAGTAAGATAAAGTTTTGAAAGTTGCCAGTTTTTTTTTCCAGAAAATTTTCAACGTCAAATTTGAAGTAGCAGAGGATAATTTCGGAAACTCACTTTTCAGAAAAGCAAAAAAACAACAAAAAAACAACAAAAAAACAACAAAAAAACAACAAAAAAACAACAAAAAACATTCGGTTTAAAGCAAAAGGAATAATTTTGAAAAAAATAATTTCAAGTAAATTGTAAGTGTAAGACTTTTATTTTGATCTAAATAGGTATCCATTAGCATTTTAAATTTAGAGTTAGTTATAATAAAGTAGAAAAAAATAAATAAAACTGATTATGAAAAGATTAAAAAATGGTTTATCCTGAATTTTATATTTGAGATGATATTTTTGTATAATACATGTATAATATATTTAAAGAAATTTTGGTAAAAATGAAATTGAAATATCAGTAAAAAGAAATGCAATTATTGCCCGAAAAAACTTTGCTACTGTTTTGTTTACATTTTTTCTATTTTTTAATCATGAACAGTTTGCATCGAAATAAAATATGTAAGCGTAAAAAATTCCAGAAATAAAATCCAATTTAATAATTTATTTGTCCATTTTTATTCTTAGTGAAATGTTCAGTTATTTAAAAAAAGATAACATTTTAAAATTATTAATAAATATTTACTAGGTACCTCTAAAATCACGCACACTTCGACACGGCAAAAAAAAAAAAAAAAAAAATCGATATCCAGTTTTTAAAAATTTACCAATAATCAAGGAATTGGATTTCATTGAAATTTTCAGCCTTTATTTAGTAATGAACGAAATTTATATTGAATTAGTTTGTGTTATTTTAAAGATTTGTAGAAGTATTTTTCAGTTATTTCAGTGAATTTTTGATGTTTCTAATTTTTACATTTTTATAAATATCTTAAGATGTTATATAATTTAAAGAAAAATCGACTGTGAATATATCGGAAATATGGCCCGAGAAAAACTCAAAAATTATTCTTTGTGGGGAGTTGTTGATACTTAATTGTCATAAAATAATTTGTATATTTTTGTTTTCACCGAAAAAAAACTCTCTGATGTCCATGAAAAATTGGCATGTTTTTACAGTACAATTTGAAAATTCTTTCATATCCTGATCTTTGCTGAAAAATTTAATATAAAATGGTGTGTTTGAAGTTTAGTGCCATTTTCGAGTGTAAACAATTTTAAAATAATTATATTTAGTTTTTATTTTACAACTGTTTTATTTTTTATTCTATGGATGATCAAAAAATAAAATTCTGAATTATATCCCTTAACAAAAAATAAATAAATAAAAATAAAAATAACCGCCCTTTTTAGGGCCATAAAAATTATTGAGAATATTGACTAATCTACTCGTACTAATAGTATTTTTGATGTCTTTATAACAACGTTAGAAAGAACTACAGTAGAGATAAAGATATCACTTGATTAAGGGGTTGTAACAGACCTTAAAAATATTTCCAAACAGTTTATTAATCGACGAGCTTCCATATAGTTTTTTTTTGTATTTATGGTGCGGAATTTTAACGTAGGACAGCTGTTGTATGATTACAATTGCTTGTCTTTTGAATGTATTGGCAAGTGAGGGGAAAATGTATTTTGCTTGATATATATTTTGCAAAAAAATAAGTAATATTTTTACAAAATTGTATTAATTAATCCTTCTTTTTATGTGCCATGTCCTCTCAGGACGTAGGCGATCATGGCTCTCCACCTCCCTCTATCCCTTGCAGCTCTCAACAAATTCCGTCCCTCTGCTTCCTCTCCCAGACCACGTTCTGTCATCCACTTGCTTAAGACCGCTAGGTATGTCACGCGTTGTTACCCCTTGTCTCTCTCTCTCTCCCTCTATTTGACCCGTGAGTATCCAGGGCCCCCTTCCTCATTATGTGTCCCAGAAACCTCAGCTGCCTCTTCTTGATATTAAGTATAAGTCTCCTCCTTGTTTGCAATCTCCCTAATCGTTGCTCACACGCTCGGTCAATGATATCCTTAGCTTCCTTCTGTAGAACCACATTTCTGTCGCCTCGAGTCTCTTCTTCATATTTGAGGAAATCGTCTAACGTTCGCTGCCGTAAAGAAGGACAGATGTCACGTAACAGCTCAGTATTCTTTTCTTTATTACCAAAGAAATCCTCCTATCTCGCAGTACTCTGTCCAGCTTTTGGAATGTGTCTTTGGCCATCCCTATACGCCTACGGATCTCAATGTCGCGCTTATCGTCCTCTGTCAAGACGCTTCCCATATATTTAAACATCCGCGTCTGTTTGATTCTAGTGTTCCCGACCTTCAAATTGCATTTCGGGCTCATCCTCTTACTGACGACCATGCAATCTGTCTTCTTGTAGTTTATACTTAGTCCTTTCTTCGCACTAATGTTACTATTTTTCTTCGAAACAGATGTCTGGAACTGTTGCTCTATGAAATCAATTCCCAAGAGGATGCTTCCCCGATCACTACAATCTTAAACTGTTCAAGTTAACCGTTACCTCCCCTACATATACGCTTAAACTATGCCTCTTACTCCATAATCTTTTACCTCGAATGTCTCCTGGACCTTGTACAGAGTGAGCATCATGGTAAAAGAAAAAAATGGTATTCACGCTAGTTAGAACTGGTGATTAGGGATAAAATGACAACAAATCTTGATATTCTGTTTTCAGTAACGCTGTAGTTTGGACGCTCCCTACCTAGATGATACCAAGGGAAAGATCTTGCAAACCACATTAATGGAAGCGATCCTTCCATGACTTGGTGAGTTCATTTCTTTTTTTTATTTGGAAAATAAATTTTAACTGAATTTTTTAATTTATTTAACTTTTAAGTTTTCCTTTTAACGTTTATGTTGGATTATTTTTTTAGTTAATTTATTTTATTTTTAAGTAATTTTTTTCTTGGACTGGTCCAAGAAAAAAATTGGGGTTACTACTACACACAAAAGACAATGGATGAATATCGGAAAACATAAAGAAAATAAATTCATTTTAATAATATGTGGAAATAACCACTATTTGCTTGATGTAGATCGCGAATCCGCACACATGTGTAGCAAAATTCTGGAAAATAAAATATAATATATATTTTAAAAAATCCACATAATAACCAAAAACGTTTGCGGTTTCTCTCTTCTCTTTATATATATATATATATATATATATATATATATATATATATATATATATATATATATATATATAATATATTAATATTTTTGTTTTATTTTTTAAGTTAGGTTCCTCGACTAGTTTCGGCTAGCATGGCCATCATCAGCAGAAGAAAATTCCTGCTTTTACGTAGCAGTGAATTACAGGGGTGAATGACGGTTTCTGAAGAATGTGAACATTACCTGTTGTTTTCTTTCGTTTTTATTATCATTAATTTTTGGTCAGTTCTTGTATTGATCTAAGAGATTGGGAGACTCATGACTCAGATTTACCTCCTTAGTCATTTTGACAGCTTTATTGGTTGCTGGGAAAAGAATGTATGTGTTATGCGCATGTTATCTTTTGGCTTATTTAATTAAATGCTTTATTTTTTTTTAAATAAACAGTATTAATTTCATTTACCGACGAGAATGTTCGAGAAATTTCATAGAAAGTATGTGCTTCTCTGACGGGAATCCAACCTGTTACCCCAATTTTATTTGATGCGACGTTAACCATTTTGCCTACAAAGGAGCGTCTGGTTAGCAAAGCACATATTTTCTACGAAAGTTTTCGAACATTCAGGTCGGTAAATGTTATTAATACTGTTTTTTGTTTTTAAATAAATTGTATCTATTAAAATAACGTATAAACAGAAACTATATTAAACTTCGAAGTCTGGGAAACAACATAAAAAAATGATATTTATAGTTAAGTAGTTATATATATATATATATATATATGTGTGTGTGTGTGTGTAAAATACTTTCCATCTTACGCGTTTTATAAAATGTTCTACTTTTTCTGTTAGTTTGATTTTGTCATGTTGGTATGATATTATATGAATTTGACAACAAAAACCGTATCCAAACTATCGCAGTAGGAACGAAAATGACACCAACATATGCCACCCTAACCTTAGCTTACCTCGAGGAAAACCTCTATGAAAAGATAGAGCTAATGTATGGGAAAAATATAAAAACCTACTTCACTAAATCTTGTAAGCGATACTTAGCTGATTTGCTTCATTTTCTGGAAATCCTCATGGAGCGATATTAACCAATTACACAATCTACTCCAAAATTTACAATGAAGATTAAATTCACCCAAGAACATAATTTTAACGAATTGCCATTCTTAGATATACTCACCAGAAGTAGAAATAACCACTTAACTTTAAGAGTGAATACCAAATCAGATACAAAATAGCAGTGATAAAACACTTTCTAAAAAGAGCACACTAGAATTTATCCTCTTGTCTACTCTTCCTTAAAGAAGTCAACAATGCAAAACAGACACTAGTTAACAATGGCTTTTCTAACCACCTTATAGACTACCAAATTAGAATATTTCTTCCCAAATTAAATAATAATGATAGTGAACACACACACAAAAATATGAATATTTTCTACAAAAGCCAAATGTCAACTACAAACAAGATGAATCTTCACTTTGAACTATAAAAATACACTACCCTCATTGACTCGAACAAAAAATCAAATTATCTACAAAAAATTTAAAACAGCTAACCTTATCCTAAAAAAACAACACACCAGCGTAATCAAAATTACAACAAACGAATATTATTGATGAGTTCAAATGCTCTTTAAGGAACTGTGTTCCTGGTCAAAGCGAATTCATAAATAATTACATCGGTCACACTATTACATGCCTATCCACGCCTTGCGTTACACCTATCCGACCCCAGCTCCATTAGAACCCATTTAAACACGCATACACACAAACTTACCAGACTCCATTCGAAACATACTAATAGAAAATACAAACTTAACAACATCATCCATATCTAAAACAAGATTAAAAATAATGGAAGCCTTAATAATGAAAAAAAGAAAAACCAACACTCAATAATATTAACTACAAATACGACTACAGTTGACTGTGTTCGGAAAATAAAACATCATTATAACTCTAGAAACATACACACAACCCATACACCCAGTTAAAAATAAAATAAAATAAAATCATCCTTGATAATGGCTAAAAGTATATCCGAAAGCGCTCGGAATTACAGAACATTTGGACAGTTTCAAGACACTCAGTGCCCAGAAAAGAAAACACTTGTTCGAACACAAAAAAAATTAAATAAAAAGCTTAATCGCAGTACCTTGTCTGTCGTCTTTCTTTAATGAAAGACACGCACGCACACACACACACACACACACACACACACACACACACACACATATATATATATATATATATATATAAAATATAAATATATATATAAATATATATACATTGAAATTTTAGATTTAAATTATATATATATATATATATATATATTTTTTTGTTTATACGTTATTTTTATAGACACAAATATTTAAGTAAATGAGCTGTTTATAAAAAAAATAATGTGCGAAAAATCTAAAAGAAAATATGTATCCCTCGATAGGCATCAAATCTGTATCATATACGAAACTGTCATATAGTCTGATGTGTTATACTATTTAGTTACAGAGGAAGCGTTTGGTTAGCTGTGTTAAATTATGTTTTTGTCTTGCTAACGAATATGCAGGTTCGATTCTTCACGAGGTACATATATTTTCTTTGAGATTTCTCGTTCATTCAGGCCGGTAAATGTTGTCAGTACTGTTTATTATAAACAGAACATTTACTTAAATATTTGTATCTATAAAAATAACGTATAAAAAAAATATTAAAACAATTCTCGGACTTAGTCGATTTCATTATATATATATATATATATATATATATATATATATATATATATATATATATATATATATATATAATTAATTTAATTTAAACTTGATAATGTATTTCAATTGAGCACTTTTTAGAATTGCCTAATTCTACAAACAGCAGCCGCGTACGCTAAAACGCAAAGCGTTCGGTTAAATGAATACGAGCCCTCTGGCTGACTGGCATTTGTTTACATTCGTAAAAACAATATGCTAGAATTAGGAGTTTCTCTCTGCTGAGTGCTTATGGCTTTGGGGTAGAAACTGCAGCCGACTTCCCATCAGTCAGGTTTCGATCTTGGCTTTCGGACGTCTACTCGCACTGCGAAACAGTGCTGTCTGCGAATGACATATATATTATTTATTTTAGGATATCAAAACATGTTAAAAATCACTACATAATGCAATAATGTTTAAACACCATAAATTTGTCTCCTCGCGCGATTTTAATCTACTTAGAATGAAAGATTAATTGAATTTCAAAAGCAGAATACTTAAAAAAATAGGCTTGTGCGCTTTGCCGTGATTAACCAATCGAATGTGACCTACGCTAAATTCAAATTCATTACATGTTCTAGCTTTTTTTTTTTTTATAATTTTCCATTTTATCTTAGAAGTTTTATTATCTTCTTTTAAATTCCAAAAAATATGTATTATTTTTATAAGTAATATTGGTGAAGGATAAAATATGTTGATACCACCTAGTCTTAAAAGAATTCTTAGTACTACTAATATAAAAATTTTCAACAGTCGGATTCTCTGTTATAGAAATAGTACTTAGATAAACAAGAGAGGTGATAAAACATTGGTTTTGTAATGGGCATTCGTTAGAATTCTTGAAATTACATTGGTTAATATTATTAACAGTATTTATCTTGGGATGTGTATTATTATTAGATTTTTAAATTGATTTAAAGTTGTATTATTATGCCTCTTTATAATTTTCTCAAGATTATTAGTGCAGCTATAACTTAGTTTTAATGTGTTTCTGTTAAATATTTTACTAAGAGTGTTACTTTTAGGGAAATGTTTAACAATCAAATGGGGGAACTCCTGGTGTAACTTAATACTGACTAATTGGTTAAATGGGGATATGTATCAAATTCCAATTTCTATTCTTTTCTTTAGATCAATATTATCATATTTCTATACTTGATTTCAGCGTACTTGTAACCACTATTTTTTAAAGTAGGATTATAAACACCGCTGTATTTATCAAACGTTTTTGTCATATGAGTTGTTTCAAATTCTACGTTCTATAGATAAGTGTATGTATGCATGATTACAGATCGCTCGAAGAGACACATTTATGGTATTGAAACTTAATTGCCATTATGTAGCGATTTTTAACATGTTTTAATATCCTAAAAAATAATATTTAGCTCTACATTTGTTCTCATTTTACGTATATATATATATATATATATATATATATATATATATATATATATATATATATATATATATATAATAAAAAAGGCTCAAACACTAATATTCCATGGTTATAACTTATTACATTGGAATCGCAATCACCAGCTCTTCCAAAAATATCTATCTATCTATCTATCTATCTATCTATCTATATATATATATATATATATATATATATATATATATATACTAAGACATGTCTCATTAAACAGTTTAGACAAGCTTTGTCTACTTATTTTTAACAGGATCTTTTCGTAATTACGGACAAGTTTATTAGTATCCTTATTAAAAGAATGTTACAACATGTTGATTCATTTTATTCCGAGTACTTTCGAAATTAGCGTCTTGTTTCTTTTATGACCAAAAAATGTTGTGTTCATCATTTTTCTGAGAGAAAGTTGTTGTGTTCATCTGAAAATTAAATTTCTACGTGGGAAGTAAAAAATGCTAAGGTTATGTACTGTACAATTTTTAAATATCCAAACGTCAAGTGTAGTAACTAATTTATTGAAATGTCTAATTATTTAAAAAAAAAAATCATGGTATGATGTAATGCTTTAAACGAGTTAGTAGTAGTAGTTTTTAGTTAGTAGTAACACTATGAATGTATTTTCAAAATATTTTCTCCTTAAAGGGTTATGTTCTTTTTTTTTTTTTTTAATTCGGCTGGCATTAGTGAAATCAAAGTTATGTCGCACGTCATTTCGGTGTAAGACGAAACATTTAGAATGTCTGTTTAAACGCACGTTTCCCTTGTGTTCATAGATCCCGGTTTTTAGATCATGTATATTTCCCCATCTATCTATCTATCTATCTATCTATCTATCTATCTATATATATATATATATATATATATATATATATATGTGTGTGTGTGTGTGTGTATTTATTTATATATTTCTGTGTATTTCTTTCTCTCTCTCTCTCTCTCTCTATATATATATATATATATATATATATATATAAAAAAATAATCATACATAGAATCAATCAGCAATATTAATTCGATTAATGGCGAAATCACTTCGCTAGTAGAACATAATGTATGCATTAAAATACTTTTTATCAATTGAATGATGTGTCAACAGTTTATAAATGAGGATCACATCATTCAATGGATTAACAGTATTTTAATGCATACATTATGTTCTACTAGCGAAGTGATTTTCATTAATCGCATTAATATTGCTGATTGATTCTATGTATTATTATTTCTTTATATATAAAATATATATATATATATATATATATATATATATATATATATATATATATATATATATATATATATATATATTCACATGTATATTCGTTTGAATGACAATTATTGGAGAACATAAATCAGTTAACATTTCATTTCAAACTTCTTCTACGGATGTAGAAAATATGTTTTGTGCAGGAAATTAAAACAGAAGTATTGTTTTAGTTGCTTTTTTAAAAAATATAGGTAAACTTATGAATATAAAAATCATGCTTTGCCAAATTTGAAAAATATTTGCATGACATTTTATTAAAATTAAATTATTTTCAATATATTAAAAATCTTCGTTTACTATTTATCTTAACTCTGGAACTTTCTAAAAGCACTACATAAAAGTGTCTTAATAATCGAGAAGTTTAGATTTGAATGAAATTTAATGAGTCAGAGATACTTAAATCGAATATTGTTACATTTTTTTACGGATAACTGTTCTATATGGAAGATAGTGAAAGGAATAATATAAAATTTATATTGCTGAGATATTTCATATTGAAAAATGTTAGACAATATAGCATTTATCCTGGATATAATTGTTCAAAATATGGATATTTGTTGAATGAAGTTGCATGCGAAACATTTTATCAATTCTCAGACCGATAAACTCGTATCCCTAAAGACATTAAATTGTCTCTTTATATATAGCAAGCCATTCATTATACGCGAAAATATTGTCCCCGAAAGTAAGACACATTTAATGACAGAGCTCTTTATTGTTAACAATATGGATATATTTATAAAAAAATCGATCGTGGTAATTTAAAAATTTCTACTGGATAATACAGTTCAATGGATGTTTTATGTTTCCTTCTTTCAATCCATATAAATCTGGGTTGATTTTCGACTTTGCGAAAATGAGTAGTATCATTCTGTTTGTTAGCTAATTGCTTGATGCTCTAAACTGAAATTACAAAGCTCTTTTCACGGACGTTGTTAATTGGTCTTTCAATAGTTATGATGCTTAATTTTCTCAAAGGCTTGCTGAGAGTCTTCAACAATTATATTTGTTACTTTCCGAAATACATCATTTCAGTATGAAAAGAGAGCATAGATTTGTCAAATATTTTTCAAGAAAACTTGTTTGTCTCCTAATGAGAACAAAGAACCAGTTCAAAAGATTGGCAGTTGTCTTAAAACCTTAGCATAGTAACATAAGAATTTTTCATGTTACATAACATGATAACAATAAAGTTACATAATGTGCGCAAATGAAGACTATAGATATAATTAAAAATCATAGAATAAAACTTTCGAATATTATCAAAATTATTAATTATTTCTCCTTATTAACTAATTTTTCCGAATTATTTTATGCTTTTTGATGAATTTTGTTGTTAAAGTTGAAACCATTTTCTGATTGCTTCATACAAATACAATTTCTCTACATTCTAATCAATAAGAAACAATAATTAATTCGGAATATTAGACATAGCTTTTAATTATTGAATTTAATTAACAAGTCAGGCATTTTCGTTTAAATAATGAACAACCGTTCTTAGCTCAAAATTTCTTTCGTCCGGTTATGAGTTAAATACCGGGTAGATTAGGCTCTCTTGCCTTCGGTGGCAGTCAGTCTAGAAGAAAAGCGCTGACTTCACACTTCCTACTGCCTTGTGGTTATCTTCGGGTAAAGAAAATGCTGAAAAGAACCCTGTACAAATCTAGATTGCAGCCCCAAAGGCGAATGGATGCTGTAATGCATCATTTTCTAGCAACTCCTGTAGCAGCGCCGGTACCAATTGGTATTGGCTTATTCTTCCCTTTTGATTTCGTGAGGGGAATCTTGGTGTATGGGTAACTATAAATCCCCATAGTTTCTGCCCAGAATTATAGCGCTCTGCTCCACCGAGACGGACGGATGTCAACTTGTCAAGCTCCTTGCTGAAAATAGGAGTGTGGTAATTTAGGATTAATATACTCCACTCTAGCCAGAGATACATGCTGCGCGGTTGCTAAGCCATTACTTGGTATAGCCTTGATCCCGAACTTTCTCCATTTTGGAGACTGTTACTTATGCTCATCTTTCATTCTAAAGTTCATTGAATATAAGGCCCAGTCGCCACTCAAGACAGAGGGTTAATGAATGAGGCATGTGATATGAACATAATAGAAAGAATTAGGAAATGATGATTACGATGATATAGCGGATAGATAACTATCGACCATGGACTTGGAGAGGTTAAGATTGTAGTGTTCTCAGAAGCATCCACGCGGGAACCTGTCCCACAAAATAGCAGCTCTTAGAAAACCTTCGGAGTAGAAAGCCCTTCTTATCAAAGAAATACGTTGGGAATGGGGTTAATTCAACTCTGTGGACGTAGCAAGATGGATCTTGACTGTAATGGACCGAACTGATGATATTAAAGCATAGAGCTAATCGGAACATTAGACATGAGAGTAGTGGTGGAGTAGCAATATGTTTGCGATATTGTCTGAGGGAAAGGGGCTGCAGGGTGTAAAATAAGTCATATCCACTCGGCCGCGTAAAAGTTTTTTGCACTCCGCCAAATCTGAATGCTGACAGTGAAAGCCTAGATATAGCAGCAATACTCTATTTTTGCACATCCATGTTCCACAACATCGTCAACTCCATAGCAAAATTGAAATACTTATGAACCTTTGTCACTTTTCCTTCCGATTTACTCTGTAATGTGCCAGAACAGCGAAATCTACTATCATCTTTTATATTGTTACTCGTTCCTATCAGATCCGATCATCTGGCCCGGATTGGAGTGTCTCTTTGAATCTCAAAATCACAGAGTATTTTATGCTTCATTCTCTAGGAACAGATTTTTGTATGTTGACATACCATTGTGCTGTATGGTCAAAATGCATTCACTTTCACAGTTCTAAGTGAATCAACTTTCCTACCCAGTCAGGCCTACTCTTTAATTCTTTCCAGAGTAATTTTATATATATATATATATATATATATATATATATATCTATACCACTAATCTTATATATATATATATATATATATATATATATATATATATATATATGTCGTCTTTATTTTCATGTAGGCCACATTTGCTGTTTTCCTATGTTCTATTTGACCTGGACTTTATATAGTTGATTCTTGCAATATTGCTTTGGAGCCTCTATTAAGACGGACTAGGCTTCTCTCCGGAGCCATGTTTATGTCGGTTTATTCCATCGATTTGTCTTCTATATATGGTCAAAGCAATCGTTTTTCTTTTTGTTCTTGAATTCTCGTATTTGTGATTCCTGCACTTCTCTGTTATGTTCATTGTTATTTATTTATTTTGCTTTCGTTAGTAGTGTTTTCTTTCTCTGTATTGTGATTTCTTTGGGTCTCTTGATTACAGAGTCGACAAAATCTTCGATACTGACAAATCCACTTCTTTCCCCGTCACTTATTTTAACATACAGCCTGTCGCTATCATCTCTCGCGTGTAGAGCTAGAGTGTTATGCTGCTGTGCTGTTGCTATTATTATTATTATTATTGTTGTTATTATTATTCGATGTGCAGGTGGTGTAATGATTAGAGGCTCGGTACGAGAAATCAGCGTGCCGAGTTTGAAATCCAGTCGAGATAGATACATCCACCTTCGCACAAATGACCTTGGCAAAGGTATAAAGCCACCTCTTCTCTTTCTAAATAGCATGGCAAAATCGTCTCTCAAGTTGTGGTTGACAACCAGCCTAGGAAAAGGACAACTCTAAATTCGAAACCCTATGTGACCTTGGTGGGACATATATTGAACTCAGCATAGTTGCAGTATAAGCCATAGTTTGGCTCTGTGGGTGTTGAAGAAACTCAAATGGGTCTGAGCAGATGGGCATGCTGGGAAAAGAACTACCATGCTGAAGATTTGCAAGTCGAAACAGCGCTGATGAAGGGAAATCTTGTTTATCTGCAAAAGTAAAGATATGAGAATAACTTTTTAAAACAAATACCGGTAACAGTAAGTACTTATGGGTCTTATCACAGATCATTTTAATTTTTTCATTAATACTTTGTTTTTTCAAGATGTAGGTGATCATGGCTCACCACAGATTTCTTTTTTTTATCTGTGAATTACCATAAATTCTTGGGAAACATAGTTGAGTGATTTCCTGTTGCCTTCTCTACGGTCTTGAATTCAGAGTTGACTTTCCAAGGCTTAAGGGTTTAGTCTACTCTGATATTTACTCCACTGCTAGGGTGGGGCAGAGGAGAAGAAAGTATTTCATGCTTTCTCTAACTCATTTCTGCGAAAGTGATCGCAACAAATTAGGCGGAGATCTGAACTCAGCTCGTCGATTTCACATTTCGTACTGATAGCCACCACGCTACCCGTACATTTAATATAGATGTTCATCTAACACAAGGCCCAAGATCCATTCAACGTAGAGTTTATATTGCGTGAAGGGAGCAAGTAAGAAGTGCATATTTTGAGCATATGTAGGATAGATAAGGGTTGACTAGCTTTGAAGATCGTACTGATCGGGAAAGCATCATCTTGGGAACCTGTATCATAAATTACAGTTCTTTGGAAAATGTTCTCTGAGTAAAACTTCACTCTTACGAATGGAATACAAAGGGAATATGAATGAGTAGATCCTGTGTATGTGACAGGTCGGTTTCTAGTTGTAAAGGTCTGAACTGGTGGAACTAAGGAATGTAGTTTTTCTGAACATTTGCCATGAAAATAGCGAAAATTCTCTCATTCGTGAGAAAGGGGTTGCACTGTGGAAGATGGTTTATCACCCACAAGGCAGCCGAAACGATTTTGAATTCTGTCATGGTTGGAAAGTGAAGATTGGGCGCCCTCAGCCTAGATATGACAGCAATACTCCAATTTTGGCCTGATCTGACTCTTGTAATGATAGCCCATGACCGAAGGAGTCAGGTACTTTCTGGATCGATACCAGGAACCGACCCACTTTTCCAGCATCTTTGGTGATTGTTCATATATACGAATTTTACTTGAGATCTGGGGTGAGCTTGAGTCCCAATAGACGCTCAAAGCAAGGAACCTCTTTGAGAGTATACTCGTTCGGCAGGACTGGAGAAAATGTAGGGTCTGATTAGTGAGGAAGAAACTTTACTAGCTAGGTTTTGGGATTAGTGAATAATGGAATACATTAAACCCACTCGTTGAGCTGCACGGGCTAATACTGACGAATTATTCTTTGAAACTAAATTGCTAGCCATTGCTCCACGGTAGATGCCATAACATCACGCTTGTGTAATAGTTACTTCGATAGTTTTATGATTTTTCTAAGTATAGCCTAGTTTGTTACAAGGCTACAATTACAGGCTTCTCGGTGATAACTGATTCCACTTCTCAGTATTAACAATCAAGTAGACTTACTCACTAAACCTTGCCCCACACCCATAGATAATCTTGTATTGAGCAATGCAAAGAAATACCAAGAGCGGGTAACTCTATCCAGTGTGAAGCCTCTCGTGACAGTATGGCGAATTTGGAGAGGAGTATTTAGCATAATACGGAGTAGTTTGTTACGAGCGCCCCATGTAGAAAAGACAGCAAGTAAAAAAAACCTGACTGGCCCATTGTAAACAATTTCGAATCATATAACATAAGGTAACTTTTGTAGAATTATATAAGAACAAGACGTTTATGAGCGGAAAAAATTGGGGAAAATAAATTAAATTAAAAATATTATACTTACAGATGCCCAGACGATCGAGAAAGGGAAGCTGTCGTAACAAGAGGGAAAGTTGGGTGGAAAATGATTAACGATGTACCAGTAAAGAAAAAAAAATGCAGTCGACAAAAAGTTTTTAATCGATCAGGATGGCTAGCCAATGAGAAGTCTATAACTTCGATCAAAGATATATTAGTCATATTACACCCCTTCTTTCTACTGGTAAAGACCGTATAAATCTGGAAATATTGGTTATCTCTTGTTCAACGAAATTGTCTTGTCTGTCCACCGACCTATTTATCTCTCCACCGGTCGGTGATTCTTTCTGGCTTTTCTCAGTGAATTTATACGATAATGATATGAAAAGTAAAGGAAATTACTTGAAATTAAAAAAAAATTATCACTAAGCAAGTGGTGTAATAGATAGAGACTCGGAAAAGAAAATCGACGAGCACAAATACCCTTGAGAAACGTATGAATCCATCGCTTCTCCCCACCAACTATGGGTTAAATACAAGTGGACCCTCTAGTTGTGGTTGGTAAACAGTATCGGAGAAAAGAAAATACTGAATTTAAAACCGTTGGCTCTGTGGGTAATTAAGAAACCCAAAATAAGCCTAAGCAGATGGATATGCTTGGAAACGAACCGCCATGCTTAAGATGAGAATCCACACTGATTTGCAGTGTGCCTTCAAGTCGAAACAGTTCTGATGATGGTGCTGGTTACTGAAAAATTGTTCAATAAGCTTAGCTTTACAAGTGTGTAAAATTTATATTCTGAGTAAATAGGCATATTGTCGGAGAATGCAATTATCTGTTTATGCCTCCGATCAACATAGCTGGCGAATTTCATTAATGTAATCTACGCAGTTTGTTATCTAATCACTTAAATATGTTGACGTTGTTTGCATCTGAAAACCTTTGAATATAACTTGGTTAGTTTGGTTTATTTAATATTAACCTTTTATCTTAATCAGTCTATATCCCTTTGGTGTCAGCTTAGATTGATCATTTTGCTTAAAGTTCGTATTTTCTTGATTTAAGGTGAAAACTTGGAAAATTTCTAGCATATTTGAGTTAAAATTTTAATTTCCAATGTTATAGTTGTTAATTATAGTTTAAATAAGGGGTGGATAAGATGATGGCGTCGGCCAGAAGGACATAGGCTAATGTCGAAAACTTGAATCAAAAAGGAAACAGCAGTCCGGTTTATAGCACAAGTTGATTAATATGTCACAGTTTTCCGGACGTCGCTTATTTGTAATAAAAAGATTGTTTAGCACCATGTCCGATTTCATAACTCGCAAAGTTGGTTTAAATTTCGCCTGATCGTTACATTTTCACAGGTTATTTGCAATCATTTAGGAAGCTTAGGTTATTTTGGTATATGGACACACGTTTAAGACACCCAGCCATACTAGAACTCAATACTTAGTAGTAATGGTTACGCATACAACATTACACCGACGGGAGTTATTTCAAAGTTTTCTTTGTTTCTTACAGTTGTTAATGTTACTATATTTAGATTAAAGAGAAACAGTTATAAATAGGTATCTTTGAATTTCAAATAGACGGGCTGAGACTACTTTTATTTTGAAATAGAATCTACCAAAAGATATCCTTATTCCAATAACTCCTTTTTATTAAATATTCACATATTCTAGAATTCTCGCAGGTTGATATTTTACAGTTTATCACGCCATAAAAAAAAATCCATCATTCAAACAAACCTAGAATATTCGCAGTCTAAATTAAGAGGTGGAAGGACATTTTTTTGATATTTAATAAAATAGATACTTGGAATAAGGATGTATTGGGTGGCTATTACCCCCTGGCCCCCCAAGAAAGTATACAGTCCCTCCAGCCCATCCATTTAAAATTCAAAGATGAATCCACCATTTTGCTTAGATTTGTCATTTAGCAAAGACTAGCAGTAGAGCTCGGCGTTGCCCGGGGATATAACAGTAAGAGATAGATCAAGTATCCACCATCATAAAGACTGAAAAATAAAATTGACAAAGATTATTGTTTAAGGTTGACGGACACGCGTGTCTGAATTAGTTGGTTTTTTGGGGTTTTTTTACGAATTGGTCAAACCCAAACTCAAACAAAAACATTGTTTTCAATCGTTATGAGTCTCTACCGATTGAATAGAATTTTAATATAAACAATTGTCTTTTTAAATGGAATTTTTAAAGCATTCTGAATGTAAAATAAAAAAAAAAAGTGTGCAAGACAATAAGAAACACTACCAAAAAAAAAAAGTGAAGTTTTGTTGAAATCGGTTGAAAATGTAGGTAGCCTTTCTGTAATCTTTTAGTTTTATAATTTATGATTTTTACTTATTGAATACAGTAAAAAAAAATTGCATATTTTACTTGTGGTGATTCATAATTAGAATTCTGATTTGAATATATTTTCCACTCGTTGTTTCTAATACAAAAAATATTAACTTTATTTGGGTTTATTAATTATGATCTAACAAATCTTATTCATTTAGTAGCCTTTCTGTAATAATAATCTTTTACAATTTATGATTTTTACTTATTGAATACAGTAAAAAAATTGGACACCATGTGTATTTAAAGTAGTTTCCCGTTCCGGTTATTATTTTTAGTTAGGACATGTGTATGTTTAGATTTCATTATCTTTCCCTAAAGATAAAGAATTTATATTTGTATTCGTACAATCAGTAGAGATCGTTAGATTATTGTTTAAGGTTGACGGACACGCATGTCTTAATTAGTTTTTTTTTTTTTTTTTTTTACGAATTGGTCAAACCCAAACTCAAACAAAAACATTGTTTTCAATCGTTATGAGTCTCCCGATTGAATAGAATTTTATTATAAATAATTGTCTTGTAAATGGAATTTTTAAAGCATTGTGAATATTAAAAATAAAGAAAAAAGCGTGTAAGAGAATAAGAAACACTACCTGCCAAAAAAAAAAAAAAAAAAAAAAAAGTGAAGTTTTGTTTTATCGGCTGAAAAATATAGGAAATCCGCTCCCATATTTAAAGGAACCCACACACACAAACAATCCGATGTGAGTTGTCCCCCTTCCATTTTCACGATGTCTCTTAATCGTGTTTTCAAATTGATTTTGTGCAAAAACAATCATATTTTTCCCATTTTTGGCGCTGTTAGAAACCACCACAAGGTAATTTTATGTAGTCCTGTGAAGTTTTGTTGAAATCGGTTGAAAAATGTAGGAAATCCGATCCAATATATAAACGTTACAGACACACACACAATCTGCGTTTTATAATAAGTAAGATATACTCTTACCCTCTCGGTAGGGTTTAAAATACCCAACGCGGCAGAGTGGTAAGACTTAGCAAAAAAAAGGTCCACTTTCGAATTGGTCGATTGTGGACTCGAGGGTAAAGCCGTTTAATGTCCTTTTTTTACGCAAATATAAAGCTGACCTATTTGTACCATTTTGGGGTCTCGAGAGTAAAGCCAACCAATGTTGTACATTTTTTTTTTTACTCGAGTGTAATAAAAAAATTACTAACATTTTCGACATTGAATCACCCAATATTTGATACGTCGTAAAAACCACTGATACAACTCAAATATATGCGTATTAAAAACAGTTCACTTTTCTGTCGGTATTCACTGACTTGAGCTTGGTACAGGGCCACAAGAGTGGGGCGACCATTAAAGTTTTGAACTCTATGCACAATCATAATAGCTTGCAAGATTAGTTCGCTCAGCATTACTTCAAACAATCTACCCCCTACTAAACTGACTATAAAATGCAAAGGACAGAACTAAACAATTACTTCAAAATGTCTCATACATCAGAACGCCAAAAACTGTCAAATTTCGAAAGAAAGTGTATTGCTATTCATTACGAAGGAGTTTGTAAAATTAGTTAACGAAAGAAAAGAAAGCAATTTTTTCCTTTCGGGTGAATTTTTTACTTATGAAATAGTGAATTCTTCCTCGTTGATATAATACTGACATAATAGTTGATCCTTATTAATCGGCTATATATATATATATATATATATATATATATATATATATATATATATATATATATATATAAATTCATGAATCATTCATACAAAAAAATATAGAGGTTAATGAATTAAATGGCGAGAATACTTCGTCGCAAACAATATAATAAGATACATCAACCCCCCGAACCTGTATATGAATGATATAATCCCCGTTTATAAATTCCAGTTGCATAAGGTCTTTTTAATTTTTTTTTACAAGCTTTCGTCTGTTCCTACAGACATCATCAGGTATGGAAGTAGATTTTGTTCTTGTTTGTACTTCTCAGTAATAAGAGGACAACGAAAATAGAGATGTAATACGAAAAAATGAATGATTCATGAATTTATAAATTATATTTGCACTTTTTAATTGAAATTAAAATAACTCATCCAACGTGCAACTCTCGGATAATAAGTGTGACATTACTGTAATTATTGAACAATATAGTTCATGCCATATTCACGGAAAATCTACCAGTAAAAAATAATTCTCTTATTGCTATATTTGTACAAAAACGCAGAACCTTAAAATTTAAATTCAAACTCAGCGTTGCGACCGCACGTTCCAAAACAATAACACATTTCTCATAGCATTTTTTCGGATTACATCTTTATTTTCGTTGTCCTCTTATTACTGAGAAGTACAAACAAGAACAAAATCTACTTCCATACCTGATGATGTATGTAGGAACAGACGAAAGCTTGTAAAAAAAAAAATTAAAAAGACCTTATGCAACTGGAATTTATAAACGGGGATCATATCATTCTTATACAGGTTCGGGGTTGATGTATCTTATTATATTGTTTGCGACGAAGTATTCTCGCCATTTAATTCATTAACCTCTATATTTGTTTTTTGTATGAATGATTCATGAATTTATAAATTATATTTGCACCTTTTAATTGAAATATATATAAATATATATATATATATATATATATATATATATATATATATACACATGATAGTACTTGCAAATCGAATAAAGGACCCAATATAATTATGGATAAATTGAGTAAAGACTATCACTATGAGTACACCATAAATACTAGCTAAAAAGTATAAACCTTATGAATACGACATTGTTAACCCTGCATTAGTAACCACGGATTTCCAAAAATGGATAGTCTCCTGACGTCTGCCTCTCACGACACCCTCCCTGAGTGGGGAAAGTGACAAGAAGGAGCAAAAGAAACAAATTAACAATTAGGAATTACAAGTACTTTAAAAATCTTTGGATATCAAAACATCCTATATGACTAACGCAGGGTTAAGTAGTTCTCAAAATTAAAAATACATTCAGTTGCAAAATATTACTTTGAAATTAAATTGTCTGGCGTGCTGGATTATACATGTCAGTAAAATGAATCTGCCCGATATCGTTACGTTAATTTTTCTGACAAATTGAATTTTTTGTGACAATTACATGTTTTTTGAACACCAGTTTCTCTCTGTTTAAGAGAGAAAAATTACTAAAAATTGATTGGCTCAAAGCTAGAGATATTTTGTACTCTGTGAGAAAAAAAATTAAACTGTGGGTGTCATGTGGACGTATATAGCTTTAGGAAGTGGCAAAGTTTACGCCTTACCTCAAGCACGGTTGGTAGTGAAAAGAACCAACCAAATCTTTTTCTGGTAGTTGTAGTATTAGATGGCAGCTACGCAAAAACCTTTTTTAATTAATGCAATTAACTTTTTAATGTATTTCCGAAATCATTAATTTTAATTATTACTCATTTACTTATTCGAAATTGTGTCTTCATCCTGGTTTTTATAGCTAGTATAATTTCGAATTTTACTCTTCTGTCTTCTTCAATGTGTTTGGCTTCTTCGTAACATTTTGGAGGAATTTTCCTGTTTGTTTTTTTGTTACTTTTAATGTATTTTTGCACTCATGTAAATCTTATTGCATCAGAAGATATCACTGACGGTTTAATATAAACACACGAGGAACCTTCATAAAGAGCCAGCACCGACAAGTTCCGTGGCAATGTATCACAGACCACAACCCAGATTAAAAGCTGAACGAAACTGACAGCAAAACATCGCACCATAAATCATTCTCATAAAGAAAGGCTAAATGTTGCTAAACAGAAATAAACACGCAAACAATTCAAAAAGATAGAAAAAAATTACTGTATAGCAAAAGTCATGTCTGTATTTAGTTACTTAAGGAGGAAAAAAAAATCAAGATTAGCTACCGACCTGACAATACCCGAGATATTTTTCTATCTATTTTTGTCGTGCTTTCAATTCACCACAGAAGGTGCGGTTTGAACGAATCGTTGGACAGCAGCAATGATCAGACTGATCAAGACGTGCATGAAAGTGAAACTTGTGAAAATATAATCGATTATGTATGGATCGATTATCAGAAGTCTGATAACCAAGCAATCATTGGTAATATATGTTCTTTTAAAAAAAATGCCTGAATGCATTGCCTATCGCGTCTATTTTACGGAATTCGTGTATTTTTGTTAGAGTTTTATATTAGAAGCCCCCAAAAGATTAACTTACACTGAAGCATATATTAATTTAACATGTATACATGCATAAACCAAGAGGAAAGCTCTTCAGAACAATTACTATAAAAATCTTTATAGAAAAGGCAGAGGGAAAATGTTTTACAGCAGTGAAAAAGTGAATGAAGATGAGATGCCATATCAAGACCGATAACCTTGTAGATTCTTTTTTGAATTTTATCAAATATATCTAAATACATTGTAGAGGCGCCAGACCAGATGTGGCAACGATATTCAATATATGGACGAATGTTAGAATTATGAATGTGTAGCGAGAAATGTTTTCTGGCACGATACAGTAAATTAACTTTTCTAGCAGCAGACCTACCATGTGATTCAATATAATCATTCCATTTCATGTCAGTGGAAAAGGTTAATCAAAGAAGGCTTCATCTGTCACTTTCCTAGACGTTAACATCAGCTATAATGAAGGAATGCAAAACCGATTTCTAAGACGATGAAAAGAGGACAGTTTCGTTTTGCAAGCGTTAAAGCTAAAAAACGAGTTATTTCCCCTGTTAATGATAGACTGAAGGTCATTTTTGAGATCAGTTGCCAATTTTATCGAATTTATCAGATTTATTATTAAGACAATAATTAGTTATGTCATCATAGATACCAAGCTGAGAGCTGATGATATTGGAAATGTGAATGATGAAAATTAAGAAAAAGTAGGTTCAAGGCTAGAGCCCTGGGTGGCATCCACATTAATGTAAAAAAGATCTAGTAGAGTGGCTGTTCAAGATTATTTCCCGATTTAAAAAAAAAAAGATTAAAAACAATTCTTCAAGAAATACAAAGCCGTTTAACTTGTGATGAAGACCAACATGCCAAAACCTGTCAAATGCCTTCGAGATATCCAAATCAACAGCGTGAGCTTCACCTTTCTTATCTAAAGTTTGACAAACATTTTAGCAATAATGTCAACACACTAGCAGTTCGTCTAGAGAAGCGAAAACCATATTGTTTGTCTGAAAGAAGACGCTGCAAGATGATATGCTTAACCCATTTGGAATTGATTAGAGCTTCTAGGACAATGCTAAAGAAAATAAAGACTAATATGTCGATAGTTCGAAGTATCAGACGGTTCGATTAAGTTCTTAACTCATATAATGAGATTAGCCGAATTGACCTCTGGTGAAAATGGTGTAAAAAAACATTTTATGACCGGCTGGCCTATCTCAGTTGTTCTCGTGTCCAGCATGAGGGATGGTCACTCCGTTTCACCAGATGAAATTAGTTAAAACCCTGTTAATTCGCAATATTATACCCAGACAATTCCAGGTGCTAATTCATTTTATTATAATTAAATGTTTTTAATTTCTACAAAGGCCCACTAGAAAAAAACAGGCACCATAGTTCTTCTGGTATACTATTATAATCTAAATTACCTAACTAGGTTTTCTAGGCTTTTCACATCAAGTTCTCAGGGTAATTCTCATTTCTCACGACAACAAAAAAATCACACACTTGTATGATCCACATTAGTATTTCTGTCACAATAAGTTTTTTTTTTATTTTGTTATTTTTAAGTTTTTTGTCTAAATTGTTTTGCGATCACCAGGAGCATCTTGACAACCCTCATTTGGGAGACATTGGCATAAAAGAGTTTCTACTTAACTGCATTGTTTCACTGAACTAATAAGAGAATATTGAGTTAAAGGGTGTATGGCTTAGAATCAAACAAAATCGTAGATTTTTCCCTTTCGGAATTAAGAACAAAGGTCCGTACAATGAAGGAAACCTGTCTGGCTTTTTCACATTTCACACATATCCAATGATGGAAGAGAGAATCATAAAGAAACAAAATCTTTCAATAGAAAAAAAAACAGGTACAAATGATTGGGAGTGTTGAAGGCTTGCGGAATAATTTAAAGAGAGAACAACACTACTAGCGTTTATTTTAGCTTATCTTCCTTCTCTCTTTGCGTAAATCAATAAAGATTCTTTTTATGCTAAAAGAACGTGTTTCAAGTGTAAGAACGCCAAACAATCGTTTAACTTCTTTCATTTGATTTGATTCTTTTCTGTGACTTATATAGCAGGTGCCAATGCTTGGAATACGGCGGAGAGTATCCTCAAATAACTGGTTAGCGATGTCAACGTTACGCCATGGAAGATAATCTGGCGTCACTTAACTTTTTACCTACTTTTAACACTCGATCACTAAGCTTTTGCTTTCTCCTTAGCATTGACTGAATTGTTTTTTTTTTTTAAGTCGAAACATAGAGACTGCGTAATATATATGAAAATAAGAAAATGCCATTAAAAGTCTAAAAAGATGACATAATTTATGGCATAATAAGTAGTCACGAAAAAAAAAGTATTTTAAGTGATTTTTTTAGAGAAACACATTCATGTGAAACTTATTAACAATTGAAATAAATTTCAAGTAACTTTTCTTTACGAAACCGCATAAACATACAGCCACCCGTACATGTATAGCGATTTACTAAGCGTAGCTTATATTTGGCACACGGCCGAAAACACGGAGTACCAAGTAAGGATCAAACTCACTACTCAGTCGCAATATGATTTAGCAAGACAAAATTGCTAACCATTACAGACGTGTATAGGAGCCAAGTCTTAAGTTGACAGTAGATAATTATTAGATCAATGAACTTTTAATGCATTTTCTTCGTAAATTCTTTTTTCTTTTAATCAGGTTGTCATTTTTAGGTTCAAATTGTAGTCAGATATGTTACGTTGAACTACTAGTGATTTAAAGTTGTTTTGCCATAGATTATTGGCGCTTGAATAACCTTTTTTATTTCTTTTTCATTGGGCATTTCATACAAGAGGCAAAAATATACAAAATGATTTTATGCACTTTGTGTAGTTTTATCTTTAGCTTCTTTGTTATCGTAAAAAAAAGTTGAGCTAGTGCTCTTCGACCAGTTTCAAAGCGAAGTGTTATATATCTTGCTTCGTCGGTAAAAAGAAATTTACGAGATGAACTTATTCCTATAACACCTACCTGTCTATCTTGTGTTTGTGTAAATTGTCTACTAAGATAACTGGAAGAGTAGACAAACAATGGAGAAAGTTTGGACGTTCGCATTAATTATGGACATTCTTTGTCATGCCTCAAGTAATCAAGTTTGAATATATTCAAAATGGTGTGGTTGTCATCGGCACGAAAAATAGAATTTCATTTTCCTCAGTTGTTGGTTAAATTGTAGAGTAGACTGGGCTTCTTTATCCTTGGTTAGGCAGTCATTTGAAAAGGATAATTTAGGATTCAAAAATCAATCTGAAGCGAAACAGTCAGGTTGTCTTGTCATAGACACACCCACTGCAGCTACAGCCCGTGATCATTTTCATCTCAATAACATAAAAAATGTTTTGTTTACTATCTACACTCCATTTGTTCCCAGTGACAAACGGGAAAGAAAGAAATCTATAATACATAGCATCAACATCCGACCAACTATAAGTTTCTTATTCGGTATTGGCATTTCTTACTAATTTTAAGTACAGCATAATGCAAGACTATTACTATAATATGATTATTATTACAATTTTTTATGATCTATGGGCTTTCTAACCAATATGACGGGCGTAGCATTTTGATTTTTTAAATGGCTAAAAAAATAAGGTAACTTTTAGAGAAGATGTCGGAGTCAACAGCCGTAGCCTAAAGCAAAAGAAAAATTTAATTGAGAACAGAGCATAGGTTTAGTTAGGGTTGTGCAAAAGTGGGAAGCAAGGTGGTGGACATTACTTCAATAGCCTGGAGGTTTGAATTGGCAATTACGACGAGAAGAGAGAATGGGGATAGAAAGAGAAAGAGTATGTGAAAGAGAGGAAGCGAGTGATTTGGATAGTAGAAGAGAGAGTGAGCACTAAAGAAAGAACAAAACAGTCTGCGTGTGTGAGATAGAATGTGTAAGAGAGAGAGAGAGAGAGAGAGTTTAAAGACCTGTGAACGAAATGAGAACATTAAGAGAAACCTGTCATCATTAAAGATGCAATATTCGATTTTAACCAAGTAATTACTTGAATATGTGTGCGTGCGTAATTATTTTTATATACTTGTATGCACATGAGTTGTATGGTTGTGCAAGTGTTGGTGTATGCATACACACACACAAATATATATATATATATATATATATATATATAGAAAGGAGGAGGAATGGACGTTCGTTTGGGGATAGAAAAACGGGAAGACAGTCGTTTATGAACAGAGAGACGATCATTTGAGAATAGGTAGACGAAGAGACGGTAGTTTGTGGATAAAGAGACGTTTCTTTGTGGATAGAAAGAAGAGTATACTGTCGTTTGGGGAGAGATAGACAGGGAGACTCGTTTCGCGACATGTAAACTTAAAAACTATCGTTTTGCGATAGGTAGACATAGGTGGCCGTAGAACTTGATATAGATGCACAAAATTTATGTATTCTTATATTGGCTAAGTTTGTATTTATAGACATATCCATAGATAGTAATTTTATCTATGCATCTAGATAATTGATTAACATTCACATATCTATAAAAATATATATGCATATGTATATATTATTGATATCTGTATGAAGTAGTACAAAGTCACTCTCAGAGACGTTCTCTCCCTCACTCACACACACAAGCATCACGCGCACACAAACTTGGACAGATCATTCGATAACTTCAGAAATGTTTTGCTTGTTTCTAATATATATTACATGAGAAGTAGTGTAGATACATTGATATATAGATGTGCATATACACATACAAGTGTATAAGTTAAAATAATTTTTTGACATTGTTTAAAGGGCTGAAGTGAATTGGTGAGGCAAAGTGTTCCTGTTTGGAGCAAGTCCAAAACAAATAAAAACTATTGAATTGGCTGTCTCACCCAAGATATGGAAAAGTACTCAAGATTTTAGTGTATTTGGCATTTTTCAAGAGAAGGAAGACACCTGTGTGGTGGGGAGAGAAAAAGACAGAGCGACAAAGAATGACGGATAAAACAAAAAGATTAGAAAAATACAAACCAAAACTATTTTTTTTATGCGGCTTGCTTGCTCAGCTGGAAATATGGACCTTCTAGTAGAGATAAAGTTGGAAGAGGGTGGGGTGGGGGGAGTTAGATAAAAGTATTAAAATGGCGGAAATAGTTTTTATTCAATGCTCCTGCCACCCTGATAAGAATGTTCGTTTTTTTTTTTTTTTTTTTTTGGTCCTGGTCGATACAATGAAGGTTATTGACGATTTTCCGCAGAGAAGAAAGTTCCAGGATCGGATAACGTTTTTTTTCAGACGTGCAACAGAGAGGAGGAAGATTACAACAAGAGGTTGATTGATGAAATACCCAAAAGAATATACAAAGAGCATATATGTAGGGCTTGCCTGGGGTTTTATTGAGTAGCAATCTTTTCACTGGTACAAGTGTTTGAGTCCAGTTTAAAACCAAAAGCTTCAAGGTCCTCTTCATTTAAAGAGTGATGTAGAAAAAAACTTTTTGTTCCGCATGAGTACTCATCAATTTGAACTTGTGTCAGAATAAGCTAAGCTTAGTAAATGCCATGTTTGAGATGCTTGCAAGCAGCTTGTTGATGCATTTTCCAAAAGAACGGAAAAGACGTTATTAGGACCTGCTTTGTGGATGACATAATTATTGATTTATCACTGGTACTAGGAGTCAGTGTTCGAAATGAGGAATTTTGAATGCTAATTTCTCAGAATAAGAAGTCCTATTTCATTTGAAAAATCGAGGTAACATAATCTTTTTATACACGTCCCTTTCAGTTTTACCTTGTGCCTTATGAAGTTAAGTAAATACCTAAAGTGGAAGAACGAGAAACGGTTTACTGATGAACATCTCAAAATAACGGAAGAAAGAGGACATTGGTAGGGTTTGCATTGATATTGCGAGAATTTGGTATTTCTTACATTTAATGATCGTTCGAATTCAGGATTTTGAATGCATTTTGCTAGGCCGGAGAGCCCTCCCCACTTGGAATAGTGACACAGCACAATATCCCGACTCAGTATATTCACTTATTATGTCCCGATATCTAACTAGATTAAGCAACCAAGAATCTGATAAACTGTTGGTTAACAAATTTTTAAAATGGATGGAATACAGTGCCTCAGTTAATAGTAATACAAAAGGAAGCCATTCCTCGATTTTAATAATACAAAGGCGTAATTAGCTACAATAATAGAGGAAATTTATAGATATATATTTTTATATTAATATACATTGAATATTTCAAATGTTTTAATTATCTTGGTTGGCATAGACACAACAATTTGTTTATTTTCAGGGATAAAGAATTATCATTATCAACTGATTTCGTATTAAAATAATTTACAATGAATTTCCATTTGCCTAGACAATATATTTGGAATTATTAAGATGAATGAAAATTTTGAGATATTTATTTAACGGACTGTATCCATGATATCATAGATTCCACAAACCGTTCGTATTAAAATAATTTACAATGCAAATCTGTGGTGAAGTAATTTGTATTCTTCTATAAATTTGCAATGAATTATGTTTTAGTATTTGTCATGTCAGTATATATATATCAAGGCGAATTTTTTGATAGAATTTGTTTAATTGACTCTATTCATGATATCCTGATGTACGAATTAATGATATTTAATAAACTGAGTTTAAAATGACACGAAGTGAGTTCGTCGAAGACACACTTGCTAAGGGAGATAACTGGTATTAATTTACTTGACTGGTTATAAAACGCTTTTGTGAGGGAAAAACAAGTTAACTTATATTTACAAATAGAATGAGTTGAAAATCCCGTGAGACATAATCCAGAAAAGGGCCGAGGGAATTTAACATCCACTGGGCATAATGAATGCAAGAGAAGCACCGAACAACCTACGTAACGAATTTGTTTGAATGAACAGCAGAAAAGAGACAAAGAAGGATGATAAAGGGTGAAAAGCTCCTTCGAGCAACAAAAGTGAGAAATGGACATGGGATATAAAAGAAGCAGAAAAATAGCGAATACGCAATTTTTTTTTAATAAGCAACGTAGGATTTTGGTTAGGCGGTAGTTAAGGCGTTTTATAAGTGTCGACAAGCATCATTCCAGGCGGACCTGGACAATTGTTAATCCACGAACTGAAGGGTGCATCGAAAATACATAACCAAGTGGGGTGGCCATGTGGAAAATAGTGTTTTGCAGCTGAAACACTTATTTTATCCAACAGAGCGATTGTGCTCACAAAAAAATTGTACTTTCTGTAGAAATAAAGACAGGTATTACTTTTATAGTCTCCGGTGTGAGTGTATACATACATATATACCTTATATATATTATGTTATATATATATATTATATTATATATACATGTAATTATATATGTACATTATATATATATATATATATATATATATATATATATATATATATATATATATATATATGTATATTATATATATATATATATATTATATATACATGTAATTATATATATACATTATGTTAGATATATATATATATGTATATTATATATATATATTATATATGATATACATTATATATAATATGTATATATAATATAATTTCTATACATATATATAGGCGGTACTTATTGAAAAGCGCTCAATATCAGTGATAGAGCTAACATATTCAGTCGTTTGGGTATAAGTTTGTAACCCTGGGTTTTACGCTTTTGCGACCATCAGACAAACTGATTTATTTTTTAAAATTTGAATCTATTTATGTTAGTTTGTGTTTGATTATGTTTGGTGTTGGTGGGGGAAAAAAATTCTCCTGTTTGTCCGTTTTGGGATGACATTCATACGGACGCAGGCATACATACATACAGGTGTACGCATTATCGTTCACACAAACATACACATAGATAAACCACGTGAGACCAGGCGTTACATTACAAACTCATATCCATACGACTGAATATATACATTATATATATATATTTGTATATTTGTATTATTGTATGGAATAATTTAATGTATACGAAACAGAGGTATGTCATTGAATTTCTCCATCGACACTTGTTGACCAATCAGTGGATATAAGCACAGAATTCTTTGCAAGAATTAGTAGCCACATTTCTTAAATAGTTGCTTAAATGTGATATACTTGGGTCTAATAAATAAAACAGAAAGACATTTCACTGTAACTAAACTTGTGGAATTGGTAGAAGCAATGATTAGAGAATAAAATGATATATCTGGTAACTTTTTCTTTTTAATTTTACATTTTCTTTTTAATTTTACAATTTCCCTTTTTTTCTTATTTTTTGTGGGGTTGCTTTAGATTTACTCAAACTTGAGTACAGTTTCTTATAAACAAAATTTTGTACTCTATCTGACTGGTTTGAGTAGATGGATGGCAGAACAACTACCAAAGTGGGGTAGTGAACGTGTAAGAAAAAGATGAAGTCGTAGAGATCTGTGAACACCCACATCTCGAAAGTAAATGGCACATAGATGTCGCTTCTACTTGTCCCACTGGACCAAATTATACGGGTTCTACTGCCTAACTCAGGGCTACCAGATGAACTGTCACAATTAAGTAATGGCTACCCACTTGCCCATTGTCTCGTAGGACAATCCGCTTCGATATAATATTCAATTATATGCTGATGTTGAGATGAACTCCATTCTTTAGTGCCACATGTTCAGACATTTGCAGTTAGAAGACATCATGCTACTTCGGTAGAATCGAATCACCCGTATTCAAAATTTTAGAACGTTTCACTCAAATAGCTTTTCCCCCAAGAACTGCTACTTTGCAGAACAGACTTTCGTGTGGGTGATTTCCAGAACATTGCAATCTTAACCTTTTTAAGTCAAGTATCTATCATTATATATCCTCCTTATCCTCATAATCTTCATTTCCTAACAATTCCTTTCATTCATATCAGACACTTCATGCATTAAATTTTAACAGTAACCATCTACCTTGGGTGACTCTCAAGCCTTTAAATGGGTGAACTTTAGTATAAAAATATATTTAAAATTATGTAAATTTATAATGATGTCTTCAACCTCTCCCATTTTAATTAAAATCCAATTTGAATAAAGGTTACCTATTTGACGAGGTTAAGTTTTGACATATAGTAGTTAATATAGCATCCTTTAGATACTTTGACTTACTTTACAACGGCGAAATCATGGACCTGAAATAATAAACAAATGAAAATATTAATCAAATGCGACAAATCGATCATATATGCTTATTACAAACACTTAATAATAATTTTAATCAAAAATTAAGACCATCCTATTTAATCAAAGGGAATGGCTTTCACATATTTTAATGAAGCGTCTTTTGGTTTCGACAACTTATTGTGTAGAATATTAAGACAATAAAGAACAACACAAGATCTATTTCTTATAACTACAGGTTGTGTAAGATATTTGAGAACACCTCTTTCACAGGACAGAAGACAACCCCACGTAATGTTACGCTGCAGGCACCAAATTTTAACATTCTCATTTCACTTTCAAATATATCCAGAGCATTAACAAAGTATCTTCCAATCTGACACAAGAAAACAAAAGGCAAACTCTGCTCGAGCCATTAGCCACCAACCAAACGATTTACAGACAGCGAAAGTAGCCAGGTAAACAAGAAGAAGTACCAACGGTGATGTACACCAGGTTAATATCGTCTGATTGTTCTAGAAATTGGGAGCAACGACAGCCATATACCGCTGCTCTATTTGTTCTCGCAAGGCTTATTGCTGCTTTCTACAAATAGATGCGATATATGGTTTTCCAGAGAGAGAGAGAGAGAGAGAGAGAGAGATGACCATATATATTCCACGAGGGATCTGCCCCGCTTCTACATAGCACGCGTGATCTTGGCCTATCTGATCTAGAATTTTCACGATCATACCACTACCACCTCTATGTTACCTTTTAGCTCAACTGATTTGAATCCCTACGGACTACTACACCTGTGACGCCCTTGGACGGGAAAAAAAACTCCTCTGCCCTACAATACCAAGCACTGGTTAAGGCCACCATGGACGCGATAGCCAGCATAAACAAAAAAGAAACTCATCCGGGCATGCAGTCAGTTTCGAATCACTAAGGGCGGTCTTTATTACATAGACTTTTCCAGATTTTCTAAGTCAAACACGTGTACAAACTACTTTGAAAATATATTGATTTTTCTGTTGAATATTTTTATTTTAATATAATTTGTTCTCAATTTCCGAGCGTATATTTTATCATTTTTAAATAGTTTTACGGCATCTTCTTATTGATGCTTTTCATCACAAAACTCGGTGGTTGACTTAAAAATAGAAATTTATTGCCAATGATTAACTTAAATATACATTATTATAGAACAGCATTACAAGTATTTTATTACTAGTTTAAAATCTTTTTGTTGCTTTTTATCACAACGTTTCGGGTCGGTATACTCTTAGAATATGAAAGACGGTAGCTCAAAATCAGAGAAAAATAAATAAGATACGATGAGATTTGAAATCCCATCAAACTCCCTTGGAATCACATTTCATGAACGTATACTTATGTATGTATGTATGTATGTATGGAAGAATGTTTCATCCGTCATATGAAACCCACGAGCACCCTGAACATAATTTATAAAACATTCTTGAAATAACTAAATGCAACCGCCACTTCTACTCTCACAGTTTCTTTTCTCGCACTTCTCATCTGTAGAATTTCCTTCCGTTTATTTACTTCCCTGATAATCTTATCTTCAAAAAATTAAATACAACGTCAATCACCATCTGTTTTCTTATCCTGTTCATCTTTTGTCATTTTCTCAATCCTCCCTATTCACAGTCTCCTGTTTCACTTTCACTCCCTGTAACCCACTGCATACTAGTGACATTCCCGCCTTGCTTGGAGTGAAATGATTAAAAAAAATGGCAGACCCTGTACAGAAAAACTCCTTTGCTGCTTCTGCAATAAGCAATGCAAGTCACTTGCTGGCTTCAAGGACTATTATCGTTCTCACGAGAATTAAAACCATAGATCAAACTTGTCAGTGATGGCCATACACGTTTAATGAGTTCAACACCATCATGTGTGTGTGTGTGTTACAGATGCCCCAAAGCAGACACACATACAAACAGTGGCCCGGCCAGGAAGAATGACTTAGAGCCATGAAACGTATCTGTTATTCCACATGTTTACTTCTCTGTTCAGCAAACCTGACACATAGTTTCTTCAGTTTCTTTAAACCTTCAAAAAATAATAATAAGGAGGATTCTGATATATATATATATATATATATATATATATATATATGATTTTAGGTTGAGAACTTTTTAACTCTTTCATGTAATATATATATATATATATATATATATATATATATATATATATATATATATACATTCAGTGGATGCAGTCAATCCGCAGTTGGCTGTTGATATATGAGACTAACTGGGCTCATCACAGAGAGGATAAGAGAACAAAGATGAGATAAAAATAATGAAAGGATAGCACCCCATCAAAGCTATCATTGAGATAGACCTGTACAAGCAACATCTGCGGTTGCGCCTGCCTCGAACACAATGGACTTGACAGCTACGTGAAACGAAATATGAGACCCTAACACCTGAGCACAGAAAAGTAATGATCTGAGACTGCTATGCTGGATTATATATACACACACACACACACACACACACACACACACACACACACACACACACACATATATATATATATATATATATATATATATATATATATATATATAAACTTTAGCAATACCCAAGATTGTGTTTGGCTTCAAAACCATCAAAAGAGTAGAGACAGTCAGAAGATAACCAATATATTTATTGTACTATCCAATACCGGAGAAAAAAGTTTGAAAATACAAAATTCCAATCTATAGATGTGATCGTGATAAAAATTGCAGCAAATATTCTTAAAAATCTTGTGCTGCAGCATTGCAAATTTTTCGTAAAAAGAACTAAGGACAAAAAAGTTATCTAACAAAAATTGTTTATCACAAAATGTATAGCATCCAAATCGTGTATTTTATTTTTTATTGTTTGATCTATTTTAAGCCGGAAAAAAGTTGAAAGCAAAAGCAAAGAACTTTCGAAATGGTCTGGTGTAATTGCAGAGATCAAACATTTTCATATTTATTTATAGTTGATTTCTAAAAATGTTATAGTTTCTAACGAAATATGGCAGCATTGGAATATAGAAATATTTCTTATTCGTCTGCATAATTGTTTCATAAGTTGTCATGATGGCAAGATGTCTCAAAGTTGATGGATTACCCAGCGGTCAAGCTGCCACACTAAAACATCAAGGGATGATGATATACGATCCATCGCTAAAGATGCTAAAATAATGGTCGGTTCCTTGTACCGCTCCAGTAAGCATCTAACTTCGCCTGTTATGCACTACTTTTACAAGAGCCAGATCACACCAAAATTAGATTTCTGTTTGATATATCTGATCTGGAGTTGCCCAGTCCTCACTTTCCAGTCTTGAGTTTAAAAACGTTTACGGCGCCTTGTGAGTGAGGAATTAGTTTCCACACTAAAACTCCTTTCCATGCCACGTACTCTGTCCTCCACCACCTTCGTATTCCATTAGTATGAAGGCAGTTCCATTCGGAGCGCTTCTTCCGAAGAACCACTACAAGAAGATACTTTCCCGATCGCTACAATCTTAACCTCTTCAAGTCTAGAGTTAACCGTTATCTTTCCTACATATCTTCAAAACCTGCACATCTTACCTCCCCCTCATACGCTCATACAAGTATCTCATTTAGTAATTCTCTACCTTCAGTGGCTATTGGGCCTTATAGTGGGTGAAAAATTAATTTTAAATCAAATTCTATTTAGCATGAAAGGCCGTGTCGTGTCGCTATTGTGAATCAGAGCTTCATACACGTACTTTTGTTATCAAAAATCTAATCAGCAAAAAGGACCAAAACAATGAATTACCCTTTGCAAAGAAACACGTTGTCTGGACCGATGAAAGTTAGGTAAGAGTGTTTTTTTAGTGATGAAAGAAAGTTTAAATTGATTGGTTTGGATGACAGACAGTATGTGAGACGGCTTTAAGGCGAACGATTGCTTCCCAAATGTGTGAAAAAATCTGTTAAATTTGGAGGTGTTAACATATTGTTGTATGGAATGTTCTCTGGTGTTGGTATTGACCCATTCATTCGGTCAAATAGCTAAGTATATAGTTAAGTGTATAAGAATTTTGTTGAATAGCATGATTCTCTGAGAGCAACTGTTGCCGAGACCATTTTATGAAATATAATGCATCATGTGATACAGAAAAAAAGTCAAGGTTATGACATTGCCCCCCAAAATTATAATCTAAATTCTCTTGAAAAGTTTTGGAAGATCGTCGACGATAACATTACGAAAGTTTTTGGAATAAACTGTTGATAAATAGGACAATACAAGATGAGAAAGGGACAATTTTCATCCTAAGCCATGAAGCACAAGAGAAAAACCGTGCTGCGAAGGTCTTGAAAAAAAAAACTCCATTCGTCTTTCTACATGAATTCAAACTCAACTCGGCCTACATCAATTGCCTTGAGGATGTAGTGCTATCCTGGTTCAAGAGAGTGGCTGCTGGAAGTCCCTATGTCTACCAAAAGGAATCTGCACCATGTCACACAAGCAGGAGAACCCAGTCATAACTGTCAGACAATTTCTGCGACCACACCACCCCTTACAATCTAGCCACCTAACACCACAGACTTCAACCCCCTCGATTATTATGTGTGGGACGCAGTTGAGCGAGAGGTCATCAAAACTCCTTGTAACACCAAAAAAGAACTAGAGGCAAGTATTATGGCAGCATTCACCAACTTAAACAAAGAGACCGCCCAGAAGAGTTGATGAAGATTTCATATGGAACTCGTGGTTGAAGTCGATGGCGATTTTATTGAATAAATTTACTGGATAATGTAACAATTTGGGAAAGTTCTGTGATAGTAGATGTGCTAAAGCAATTAAAAGCCCTGGTCTTTACGCGTCTTATTATTATTATGTATTAAAATTAAGTCTGTAAAGAGGCTAATTTAATTTACATGTGAATTTATAATTTTGTTCAGACTTTGAGTGCAATATATGTACGTCAGAAATAATTTTGTTTTCTAAAATCATTATCTTTGTTTTTTATACAAATTTAATATGGTGCAAAACAAGCGTTTAAAAATTTATTGCACGTTCATTTTTTTTCTTTTTAGAACTGGGGAGGTTGTGGCCACTCTGCGTTGAGCAAATTGATCGGCGCCATTTTTCCATCCATATTTTCTCACTTCGTAACTTGTAATTATCATAAATTTTACTTGTAACTTGTAATTATCATAAATATTACAAAATTTTGACTATTATGACTATTATTAAAAATGAGAACGATATTTCAAACTTATAAGACTAATTTTATTTCCACCGAGAAACCAAGACATTCGCGAATTTATCTCTATTGTAGTGGTCTGAAACAGAACCGGCAATATATCTGAGGTATACAGGGCGCGATGAGTAAATTATCGCAGTTTTATATTTTTAATTTCGCGCATGCGCGTTGTTTGATTATGATTTTGTCGACTGCGTAATACTGCGTAATATAGTAGAGTCAATTAGACATCGTCTGTGAGAAAAAAGAACACCATGATGCAATTCACACTGCCAGAAATTTGGAAACGGTATGCTTTACTCCTTGGCATTCGCACCAGAAGCTCCAATACGAACATTTCAGTTTGTTTTGGTGACAATCTTGGGACAGTGGAGGGGATTCGGAAAGAGTTGGATGAGTCTAATTGTGATTACGAAGGTACGGCAGCTCAGAAAACTTACTCTGATCGTTCTGATAAGAAAAGAAATCCCGAATTTGTTGGAGAGATCCAAGTCATGATTGCCAACGATTCCTCCAATTCAATCAGGTGTTTGAGTTTCTTATCGGGAATGAAGACAATCGGTATTTTTCATACAAGATGAGAAAGGGCCAATTTTTATCTCAAGCCATGAACGACAAGAGGAAAGTCCGTGCTACGAAGCTTTTCAATAAACTCAAGCATCACCTCCGACCGAAAATACTTTGGTTTTTCTCAGACGAGAAAAAGTTCTGCCAGGGTAAGATGGTGAACACAAAGAACAACCGTTGGCTTGCTGTGTCCCCAAACGATGAATCGAGAGTCATGAAAATCAAATATCCATTCAACATCATAATGTTTAAAGTGATCACTAGTGATGGCAACGTTATGCCTCCATTCGTCTTTCTACATGAACTCAGACTCAACTCGGCCTACATCAATTGCCTTGAGAATATAGTGCTGCCTTGGTTCAAGAGGATGGCTGCTGGAAGCCCCTATGTCTACCAACAGGAATCTGCACCATGCCACACAAGCAGGAGAACCCATTCATGGTTGTCAAACAATTTCTGCGACCATAACACCCCTTACATCTAGCCACCTAATCCCCCAGACTTCAACCCCCTTGTTTATTATATATGGGACGCAGTTGAGCGAGAGACCAACAAAACTCCTTGTAACACCAAAAATGAACTGGAGGCAAATATTATGGCAACATTCACCAACTTAAAAAAGAAAACTGTCCAGAAGAGATACAGGAGATTCCGAAGTCGTCTAGAGTCTGTGGTTGACGAAAATGGTGATTTTATTGAATAAATTTACTCTTTAGTATTTTAAGATATTTTTGTGTAATTTTGGTAAATATATCTGTTAAAACGAGATGTCAGTGTTATTTTCTTTTTTGTGTAATTTAGAGGACAATTCATCCATCGTACCCTGTATATAGTGGGCAAATGACCGACAGAGTTGAAAAAATTCTGTGTATTGCGTTTTGTCCTCTAGAAAGACATCAAACTAAAATAATATTTTTGTTGATAGAATTATGGATGTCTAGGAAGGAGACTGGGAATATAAAAACGCAAAAGTTGGTGACAATTATGCACTGATAGAAAATACTGAAGACGCTGGAATGTTAAAATTTTAAATTAATCTTTTAGACATGTCTGTCATGTAGTTCAGCCGATTTCATTCAGTTTCCTAATGTTTTTGCTTTTATAACTTTTATTATTAAGTATACCACTTTGTGATAATAGAATATCTGCCAAGAAATGTGCAATGTTGTAAGAATCTGGGCGTAAATTTACCGTGTATGATCGAGCAATCAAAGCACTTTCTACACTTTCATTTTTCAAGTTGATTTTCTTTTAATTAAAGCAGCATGTTTTAAATAGAAATTATGATCACACTCATTACGGTGAGAGACTAGTGCTTTGAGTGTTATGTTTTGTAAAATATCTATTTTGTGTTTCTATAATCTTTTATAGAAATTTTCCTCGAAGTTTTTCCTATGTATTCCTTGGGGCAATCATATTAGGTGAATTTCTCCTTCAAGTTTTAGCTTATTTTGTTTAGTATTGCTTAAGTCTCTTATTATTTTGAAAGTAGTTCTAATAAATTTATATATTAAGCTTAGCTTTGGAAGTAGTACTAATAAATTTTATATTAAGCTTAGACCAATTATTTTCAATTGAAGCTGTGATAAAATTGGTAGGTAGAACAATTCGTTGGATTTATTGGATTCGTTGGATTTACTGGAATGGTTCGTTCTTTTATTTTAAAATATTTGACGTTGAATATGAAATAATTAGTGTATTGGAAGTGATTAAAAGTATATTCAATGTATTTCTCCTCATCATGCAAATACTGAGAGCTACAATTTCCAAGTTCTAATTTTTCACAAATAAAAAAGAAAAAGATGACCTCATAAATTTCTGCTATCGTCGTAATAAAAAAATAAATTCCAGAATAATTATCGGATTCTTTGAAGAAATTTAAGAAATATTTGAAATTTCAGCGTTCCTGCATCTTCAACGTTCCCTATTAATACGTAACCGACGCGTGCGTTTTTATATCTCCACCTCCTTTACACAGAATTTTTTCCACTTTGTCATTAATTTTTCTAACATTGTTCTGATATATAGAAATTTATTCAATCCGAACCTGACGATTGCCTCGTACAGGAAACTTAGCTGTGCTAACAGTAAGGTACAACATATATATTTATTATTATCATAAATTTTTAACCCTGTTATTATACATTGAGCATAGTTTTATTACCACCAGTACACATTGTGCACTACTTTATATATATATATATATATATATATATATATATATATATATATATATATATAATATGTGTGTCATTTTATCAAAGTTCACAGAAATATTTAATAGTTATAAAATAAGACCTTAAAAAAACGGTATTTTGTATATTAAATATTTTGTGATAAAAAAATAAAAATAAATAAATAAATAAAATAAAATATCGACTTCCGATGAAACTTTTCAAAATTCTTGCAATAAAATATTCAAATTCAAAATAGGATGTCACGTTTTATGACATATTAAAAATGAAATTCAGTATAAAGTTGAAACACAATTAAAACTATCAAACTAATTAACCGGAGAAGGCGAAAATTTACCCCAACTGGAAACTATTTCACTCCTAGAAAATGGCTAAATGGCTGACTGCATTTGGAGAAAGAATGTTGGGAAATATCAAGATACTTGATAAGGAAAGAATGAAAATTCAAGAAAACTAAATGAAATTTCGCAGTAGTAACAAAACAGGACAATTTATTACTTAATATGCATACGCATACATTATATTAGACATACTATATTATTATATCTTGCACCAACCGATTATTACGATCTCGACCGTGGCACAATGGGGATACCTTTATTTGATATAAACCAGATTCAAGAGTTTGTCTAAAAACTTTTCACATCAAAAGCTGCAAAATTTGAACAAAAAAAGATATCAAGGAGCTACCTGATAAGTGGCAACGAACAATTGCGCATATTGCTGAGTATATAATTAAATAATCTGTAATTCTACTAGATTTGACGAAGACGGAAATTATGACACCTTAAAAGTTCTCGGTACAAGTGCAAAAGTTCCTAACACAATTTTTTTTTTTTTTTAATAAATTAACGTATATATATATATATATATATATATATATATATATATATATATATATATATATATATATATATATATATAAGTATTTTCCTATCAAAAAGAGGCTTAGTAACCTCCACCTGCATTCTTTGCACATTGTAAAGGGGTAAGACCTCTACAAATGGTACCACCATACAGGGGATACTTTGCAGACTCAAGTATAAAAGCGACCAATATCTACCCACCGTTTACAACTCCACTGTAAAACTGGACATATTTCAAACTTTCCATTAATTTTTTTTTTTTTGTGGTTCTTGTCCTATAGGACTTAATCGCTATTAAATAACTCAAAAACTGTTATCCTCTTGATATATATTAACGGAAATGTGCAAAATAATCTGATAAATGAGGATCACTTGCATTTTTATTTATTTATTACAATTTCATGCACTTGCCTACATAGAGCAGGGGTCTGATTGCTATCGCTGGGGCTTGACCAGATCTCCATCACAGTTCAGTATTCTCAGACCCCAGTTGGGTGGATCCGTTTCCCTTTCTTGAATCTCTAATTTTAGTGCTTCGAAAGTCATGTTTTTGAGACGATTTCAGGTGTGCAAATGATAGTCGGTATGAACTTAACCTTCATATTTCAAGCATTTTTAACCATTTTTTTTACCCTTTATATTGGTAGTTCTGAGAAGAATGTCTATCTGCCGTACAGAGTGGGAGTAATACACACACACACACATATGTTTCTAAAAAAGTAATGGATTTTTTACTTATTAATCTGACAGATTTTATTGCTGGTTGGATGTATTTGTTTAGTGGTATATCAACCTCTATGGATAATTTAATGCCGAAATCTAAATATTTTGTACGCAATTATTTATTATTATTATTTTGGAGATAATAATGATTTCAGTGATATAATTCTTGCTAATTAACCCATAGTTGGAGAGAGAAGAGGTGGATGCATACCATTTCCAAAGATATTTGCGCGTAAATAAATATAACGAACCTAACTGGAATTAAAACTCGGCTCTCCGATTAACAATTCCGAGCCATTATCCATTACGCAACCCGCACATCACAACTTACAGCACTTGGTATTCTTAAGCGGTTACCCTTCTAGGTACCGACCAAAATCGATGTTGCTTAACTTCGGTAATCATACATAACTAATGTTTCAATGTGATTTGTCCATGAGCCAATAGATTTTTCTCTTGGTGAGTTTTTGCTAATGTTAAATAAGTTGTTTGATGACAAGTGGAAACTATTAAAGAAACTTGCCGAAATCGTGTTATGGTCCGAATACTTTCGACCATTGTTGGCCGTCTTAAAGAAGGTGGAATATCGGATATAGCCAGTGTAGCGTTTGCAAAAGACTAGTATTGTGTACCAATTCTTTTACTTTATGGGAAACTGTGTCTCCGACGAAGAAAAAAATCAGCATATATTGATAACAGCAAAATTATTCTCTTGAAAAGATCAACCTGTTATTTCTCTTAACAAAAGGCCATATATAAACATATTACGACGCTTGTTCTAATTTCCGCCAGTTTGTATCAGTCCAAAAAAAAAAAAAAAAAAAAACATAAAAAATTCTGGAATCTCTTTCTATCAAACTCCGTCAACACATTATCAATAAAATGTTTCAGTCAAGGCCCGCCCATATTAAAATGCCTGTGAAATGTAAGATCCTTTTAGTCATGTGATTTTCTACTCCACAGCCACAGCATGTGGACCTATGTTGCTTTCAAACTTCGGACCGTTAACAACATAAAAGCTACAATATCTCTCAACCCCCTACCTTCTTTCTTTGAAAATGATCGACTATGGTAAAAGTTTCACACACACACACACACACACACACACACACACACACACACACACACACACACACATATATATATAATACTGGTGAGCACTATTAACACACAATTTAATTTTAGTGTCTTAGGGATAGTTGGTTTGATTTTTTTTTTCTCGTAACTTCTCCCTCACCACATAAAGTGATATTCACCGCATCATCTGTTGCCGTTGGTGTTTTTCCTCCTCAACGATTTTACTTAACATGCACATCAATGTGTATACACCGGCTACCTTTGATGTAATATCTTGGATGAGGCGAGAGGACCACAGACCGCTGCCGGTTTCCTGATGAGTGCGGGTAGCGAATCGAAACCTTTAGTAATGACCTGTTACTTGAACGTCTTGTTATGAAAATAATTTTTTTTTTTTATTAATTAAGAAATTTGTATATTTTTCATAATGATTAATCACGTCTACAACCAGAATCCTCAACGCACACAAATTCTGAAAAGCACTAGACGGCTGTTTAGTTCCTTTTGGGACTCATCAACAGCGTGCATTCTCTACCTATTCTGAGAGTCAAACTCGGACCGGTCAGAAACGACCCAAGCATCATACCAATGAGCCAACGATCCACACTGGCCAGGAGAAAACTAAATTGCTAGACATAATATAGTACATCCTTCCTACAGAATACAGAACACGCAGGACGAGCCTTGAGAGCAACGTCTTCCTTTACCAAGTAGCTACATCCAGAACATTAGAACCTGAATCTAGCATAGGTTATATTATTGATTAGTAATTAGGGGATTTGTATAATTTTCATAATGATTCATCATGTCTAGAACCGGAATCCTCAACGCACACACATAAAAGCACTGTACGGCTGTTTCGTCCTTTTTAGGATTCAAACTTCTTGGTGCTGACACTATACAAGCATACAGAACACGCAGGACTCACCTCGAGAACAAAGTCTTCCTTCAATCTTCACTTTATTTTTTATTAACTTAATTTGCTCATCGCCACTAGGTTCCGTTGTTCCAGTGGTATGATGCTTGCATCGTATCACAGAGCGGTCCGGGTTTGATTCTTAAAGTCAGTAGAGGATGTGCACTGCTGGTGAGACAAAAAAGGACGAAATAACCGTCCAGTGCTTTTCTGCGTGTGTGTGTGTTGAGGATTCGCATCAAAACCGTATTTTTAAGCCTCCCACTTTTTAACTTTTTTAATATATATATATATATATATATATATATATATATATATATATATATATATATATGAGAGAGAAACAACGCAAAGAGAACAGAATGACAAGAAAAGAATTCCACGATTTTAGTTTATTTTTTTTCCGTGAAACTTTTTTTTATCTGTTTTTAAGGAGAAAAAAGTTTTAAGGAGAAAAATGTTAATAATAAAAATAAATCATTCCCTTCGAAATGGTCTGGTGCACTCGTTAACAATAAAAGACAATTACAAAAAACAAAAAATGAATAACATCCACTATGTACACGAAAAACAATAGTAGCGTTATCGGAATTCCACAATTAAAACAAAATAAAGAAAAAGAAAATTAAAACAAAAAATAAATCCGAAGTACAATGTTGTAAGCATAAAAAAACAACTGAATATCATTTTATCAATAGGAATGAAAGTTAGCAATAATCGATAGTGTGGCATTTGAGAAAAGATCAAACAAATTTCGCCGACAGCGAAGCACTTGCAGAAAGTTCGTTCGTGCATTGGAATTCTTTACATAAGACGACTCGACATACAAACAAAAACGAACGAACGACGTCAATGCAAAGAGCTTAATTTCAGTTCAGTGAAACCTGTTAGAAGTTTAAAATAAAAACAACCAGAATAAAATGCATTTTTAATAATAAGATGCTTCCAGAACCAACAGTTTGTAGCGGCGTTATCTCATTTGTTGAAGAGGGATATTTTCTTGTTGGAGGTATATATATTTATATGAGAGATTGTAGTGGAGATGCTATCGCAGTCGCATGTTTTGTTTTACTTTCGAACAGGAGACAGTGTAGTGATAGTGTTGTGTTATATGCGGCAAGTCGGTTGCCGGGAAATAAAAAGACCAGGGTTGGAAGAGATGTTTCTTGTAGATACGGCGTTATGTTTGGGCACTTCGACGTTGTCTAATGATTAACAAGCTTGTCTCACTAGATCAATTACGATTAGTTGATGAGTAGTGATTTCAATCCTCACTGGGTGCCCCATACTTTCGGCATTGTGCCACATCTAAGCTACGTTTAGAAAATCACTATACGGCATCATGTGGTCGAAGAGAAGAAAAAGAGTGTAAGCGAGTGAATATGTGCCTTTTGCTTTATACCATGCCACCTAGTGGGCGTTATAATAATCCTATAACGTCCATGGTCAAAGGTAGGATGTATGAAACAAATCTCCACCTTTTATCTTTACTGTCAAATCAATTTTAATATTCACCCGTAAAGATGCTTTACCTCCTCACTGTATTAGTTTTGAAATTTGCCATTTTAAATAGGTATACATCAAGTCTTTCTAACCCTTTTTTTTCTGAAAGCAGAAGGAGGGCTTTAGGCTTAAATGTTATCACCCTTTGATTATCATATATTTAATAAATGTATCGTCCTATCTTTTGATTTTTTAAAAAATTTATTTGCTGAATACATTTTTCAATCCTCAATAGAGACCTGACGAGAGACAGGAATGAAAACTGGTTAAGCTTGTTTTTGTTGGGGAGGATGTCCTTTATGTTCGATTTATCCTTTTTATCTATATCTATAATTCTCAAAATGTGTGTGTGTGTGTGTGTGTGTGTGTGTGTGTGTGTGTGTGTGTGTGATCGGATGTTTATGCGTTTCCACAGTTTTCATCCGATTTCGATGAATTTTTTTTTTTATAGATAATTCTTCAGTGCCGGTTTTGAGTCTAAATTGGCTGGAAATAATTACAACCTTGAAGGTGAAAAATCGAAAAAAATGATTTTTTTACACTTTGCGCAAAAATCAAAGGCAAAATTTAGTGTCTGTAAAAAACATCATACAATCAATTTAGAGAGTTGAAATCTAACGCAAAAGATTATTAGAATTATAAAAAAAATATTATAAATAAAAATTACCGTATACTATTATTATGACGGTTCATGGAAGAGGTTTCTTCCTTGCAAGTTTGAGAACGCAAAAACGGCCCTTTCAAAATTGTTAGACACCCCCCCAACCGCCTTTTGGGGATATGCCTCAGTTGCACCCAATTGTTGTTACTAATATTGATTTTTGGGTGGGATGATTTTAAACTTAAACTGCTCCAATTGAACCACAAAAATTCCCAGTAATGAAACATCCGATCGAAGATGAGCTATACTGCTAGTAGTAACTATAATTTTTTAAATTATTTTTTTTGTTTTTGCTTGATTTTAATATGTCCATTTTTATTGAAATTATTAAATTTTGTACTCCTCATGAAATATTCAAATAGGTAAAACCTACATTCACTCTAATAATTACCTACGCATCAACACGGGAAATTTTGGCATTAGTGAACAATTTAAAGCAATAATCTGTTGTCTTCACTTTGCATTTTGAACCCAGGACAAGAAAGCTAGGATATGAGGCGGACGTAACGGTTATTATCGCCGAAAATAAAATGTGCGGGTCGAATTCAAAATCTTGTCTTACATTCATTTTTGCTCTTGGGAAATGCAAGAATCTATTCCTTTTCCTCGCTAAGGATTAAAGCGCAGGATAGACTGGGTTCTGTTAGGTTGAATGACTGCCAGATTAGTAGAAAGACTACTCTGAATTCAAAAATCGGAAAAAAGGTATTGGTAAATCAGCCCACTATTGTTAAGGGTTTTACTCTGGAAAGACATTTTAAATTGTTTCACTATAGAATTGCATTGAAAATTACGAAAATATTTCAGTTGTGATAAGGCAAACGCTGTTGACAGAATAGTGATATTATATACGCATAATATTAAATATTAACAACGACCGACGAAAACTGCAAAAGGGATGAGAAAGAAACATAAATTCATTTTTAAAATGCCTAAAGAGAAATGTGAAAATACAATACACAAAATGAAGGAGCAACAAATTGATTGGTATTCGATTGCGCAAAGGTTACCTTAAACGTAAAAAAAATGCACTGGTAATCAAATGATTGAATTAGAACAAATCAAGTCTGCAGCTCAGAATCCTGAGAGAAATTCTGACCCACAACCCACGCCGTAAAACAATGATTAGTAAATTCTCAGATCATCACTACTGTAGCTTCACTGCATGAAGTACTCCACAATTTTGATTTTATGATGTACTAAATTGAGATTAGCAAATACTGTTATTGAATGTAACAAACTAATTCCATTTAGAAGTGTGGCGAACATTGATAATCATCATCATTCACATGATCTCCTCCATATGTCACGGTTTGCGTGCCATTGTCTTTCATTCTACTTAGTGACGTTGTCATATCCTTTTCCCTCTCTGCCTGTCTTCTCTTTTGTCTAAAGGTGATACCTTGGAGGATAGCAGATGAAAGCTTGTTGGCTCTTATGACAGTCATATCATTTCAACTTTCTTTTCTTGACAGTAGTTATGAGACATTACAGACACTACGATATCATTAATTGGGGACTCCATAATGCAAATGTAGGATCACGGCTTATAAGGATTTGAATTATCTATTTTAACAGTGCTGAATTAACTTAGCAGTAAACGTAGCAAATGCTATAGCCGCCACATTAAACACTTTCTAGCTGTCTAGTGAAATCGGCATCTTACAATATGACAATGTTAATTCTCCCATGTCGGCGGAGCTGTAAATTTAATTAATCATCATTTCAGCTAACATTATGTAGGAAATCTACTGAAATATCTCGCAAGAATCATCAGTTTTCTAGCTCATCTAAAAAAGAGAAATTCTGGGCCAATCAGTAAGCACCTCATCTAAATTCTTCTGGAACCTCTTGCGGCTTAGAAATAGAATTCAACTTTATTTCTTTTTCTGTAAAATAACCGGTTGATTTTCAATCCGATTTATTCACTTTCGCATGTTTCACGTTCGGGTTTTTAAATTTCTGCTAAAATGAATAATTCAAATGTACCTTTATTAATCAGCGTTTTCCGACAGTTTTCCTCGTCGCCGAGAACGTGATCAGCGTTTAGCTTACGAGAGACAATGTTCCAGGCTACTTATCTGCTGCTTCTATCATTTAACGTCTTTTCACATGAGTAGATGTTTTAGAGTGCATAAACAAACATTTTACTACATTTTACCTTCTTTACTCTTTTCTGTATGGTCATCTTTCCTAGTTAACTACGCAGTACAAATGTAACGTTCACGTACATATGCATTCACATACGCAAGTCAATGAATAACACATCTATGCCAAAAGTGGGGTTTTATTTCCCGTTAGATACATAGTCATATAACGCTTCAGTATAAAAGTAGCACCGAATTCACATACTTCCCTACTTCTTCATTCGTACAATAGCGAACATGATGTGATTAAGCATTAAGTTAGAACTTAATGCCGGTGAATGATTGACTCTCTCTCACTCACTCACTCACTCACTCATACACTCACCCACTTAAACGTTTTGTTATCAGGGACACTAAAACATGGTCTCTATATTTACGCTTTGTTTCTAGTGTTTTATTTTTCACATTTTACATATTCTTTGTTGTATTTCCTTGAAGATATTAACCTATATGAAACACGTCATAATATATATCATTTTTTTAAAAAGTAAATTTTTGCCAGTGAGAAATAAATTATTACAAATAAAAAATAAAATGTTTTTCAAAGTAACAAAAACGAAATTAAAATAATATTAAAAATTCAGTACTTAAAAGAAGAGTATTTTTAAAGAAATTTCTATTCTATACTTCAGAAAATTTTGTTTACACCTTTTTAAATGATATATATATATATATATATATATATATATATATATATATATATATATATATATATATATATACCCTTAGATATTATTATTATTAACAAACCTAAATTCATTGTAAAAAATTAAAACATTTATAATTATTTTAGTATTATTTTAGATTTCATTCACAAAATTTTATTTTTGATTAAAAAAAATAATACTATTAATTTAAAATATTTTCGTTGTCAAAAATTTCATTTGAGCGTAAATTTCCATATAAGTATTTTAGAAATAATTAAAAATGCTGTACGAATATTTGTACAAACAAAAAATTAAACTTCTGAACGTTGTCAACAACTTGTTTATTAAACAAAACTCGTTATTGCTGATTTTTACGTTAATCACAGCTACGTCAATTTTTGTATGTATCTCTGACTGAAATTCTTCAGAAAAGGTCTTAGCTTCTATTCCCACCAAAAATATACTTCAGTAGTAGTTTCAAGGGGTGTGCAGGTTGTGTAAATTCAAGTTCAAATTCCAGTCTACTTTGTTGCGTTCACATTTGCACATAATAATACTGGATATTTTGAAATGCAGAAACAAAGATTTATTACAATTTACTCTGTTCACTTCAACTTTTATACTTAGGTACACTATACAAGCAGAATTTCTATTATTTTCATGCAGACTATTGTCATGATCTTTGCTATTATAATATTTCATTCGTTGTGCCTTTCAGCCTTCATCAGTTGCTTTTTGATCCGGATAAACTTCAGTGTATTTCAAACTAAATATCTTATTTAATCTACGTTTCGATTACCACTTCTTGGGATGTCTCGTTTACTTACTTATTTAGTACTCCTAATTTATTGCTCGCCCTATTTCCTCTGAGTTTAAGTCTGTGCTGCCCGTCCCAAGGAGCTAACTCACAATTATTATTGTAACACCTTTCCTTTCCTTTAATGTCCTCCGAGTATCTCTTGGGTCGAATCCTGGTCTCGGCAACCTATTGTAACACCGTATTCTCACCCCATTAGACCCATGCACTTCACTAGATCGGCCGTTGGTCCGGTATGGTCCAATATTACAGGTTACACACAAGTCCCAGGTTCCCAATGTCAATTCGAAATAACCCTCCAGCCACGTTGTGATTTTTTGATCCTGTAGAGTGGTCATCAGTTCGTAGAAATATGGAAGCTCCCCGTTGGTCCACCTGCGATTTCGTTGGATGAAAATGGGTTTAACCGAAAAAAAAAAACAAAAACCCCAAGGCGATTCGATTTTGAAAGGATAATTTTTTTTATATATATATAAAAGCAAATACACACACAAACACACACAAAAAATATCTTGTTGCACAAGGTTGAATGTTTCTTGTATGTGAACAATAACCAAACAAACACAATACTTCGAATAATTTCGGCAAGGAAAGATGTGGTCTTCGTTTTAACTCTTTTTGGTCTGTTCTTAGCGCAACTACTACAACCTTCGTACTCAGTAGACGTAATAGTAGTGGTAGTAGCAGGAGTAGCAGGAATAGCGGTACCTAGATGTTAGCGACGGTAATTCGCTCTTCGCTTCTTGTTCAGCAGCACACAGCGGACGCTTTCTTTACAATCTCTGGCGTCACTCCACTCAGTTCGACTGCATACGAAGACAGGCGAACCTGAACACTCCTTTTCAATCTCCGACATCTCTCCACTCAGCTCGGCGGCACTCGGAGACAGACGAGCCAAAACTCTACTTTCTTCTGGTTGGCTCTCCTCTTTATATAGAGAACTGGTGACGTTTCTGTTTTTCTAGTGCGAGCGTACTGACATACTTCCAAAGTATAATTTCACTCCTTCCAAGGTCCACAAGAAGTCTCTATTGTTATCACTTCGCTAGCAATCGCTCGGCCGCTCTTTGTAAACTACAGAGAGTCTGGTTTCAAAAATATATAAAAAAGCAGGAAAGCTGACCCTGAGCATAAATAATCTTTACTTTGTCCGCATTTATCTCTGGTCAGATGCATGTCAGCACGTGACGTGTACTTAGTTGATGACGTGATTGTACAAGTGTAGGCATTTGATCACGAGTAAATCAAAAACCTTTATTTTAACTTCGATTCTTAAAGTGTCAAAATACATTTCTCTTTCTAAAAGTTCCAATTATCATTGTCTCAGTAATTTTCTATTAGTAATCTGATATCCTTTGTACACTTACAAAAAGATTGTATTTCGTGTTCTTAATTAACTTTCTGTAACATTTACATTTCAAAGTCTTTGCAGCATTTTTAACATCTTGGTTCTTTTGAAAACGCCTTTTTTCTGTTTTACAGCATATTATCTTTTATAATCATTATAATTATTTCGGGGGTGATATCGCCCCGCCACGTTATGTCACCAAATTTATCAACCAACGCTTTAATCCATATATAAATAATGATAACTCTTCATCCCAGAGATTCAGACAGAAATATAAGCAGAACTTTTAGACTTTCAGCATTGTTAAAGATTTATGTTTTTATTCAATAACTTTCGTTATTGCAGTTTTATCTCAGACTCATTTTCAAGTTTCGTACCTGTGTAATTTTAACTGGAACTGTTTTTCATATCACAGTACCAATATGATTGAAAGGTTTCCGAACTGTAGTAGTTTCAAGCATCCATATCTCTTTTAAGATAATGGTCGTGGCACGATTGGTCACGATCATCTGGTGGAGAAACTGGAGTGACCTCTACATAGTGTAAGACTGGATGATTGTGTATGAAGACATTGCACTACTGAAACAGGGATCCCCTCTCGACCATCCCAAGGGAATGTAAAGTATTACGTTTTGGAACCAGCTTAACAGCATTAGTTGTCGTAAGAAGGGGCATATTGACAGCAAATCTCCATTGGACTCTTACTGATTTCCTGTATGGATTTACTTTCATATCTTTTTCATGTTTAGATATGGCCGCAATGCAGCGGAATTCTAAATAAAATTTTTCGTCTCTTAGACTGGTTGACACCCAAGGCACTCAGTTTAGGAGAAGGAAAATTAGAATGTGTCTGCTCTACTATTTAGGACCTAGTTGGAGGAAGATGGATTCATGCATTTTCTAAGGGTACTGATGTGAAATGAACGAAAGAGATTAGGTCAGCTGACGGCTAATCCCACTTTTATCGCTGATAACCGTTACGCTACCTGCACATGATGGTTGCAACAATAGAAAATCGAAGTCACTTTAGGCATTTGGTGGCTGACAACACTCGCTTTATTCTAATATAGAATGGGGAGAGAAAGAGAGATCTAACTAGGGACAAGTTTTCCTTATTCCTGATCATCTGACCACTTCCAACAGCGTGGTTGCAGTGAGGCGATGGGCACACAAAAAGCAGGAAAGCTGACCCTGAGCATAAATAATCTTTACTTTGTCCGCATTTATCTCTGGTCAGATGCATGTCAGCACGTGACGTGTACTTAGTTGATGACGTGATTGTACAAGTGTAGGCATTTGATCACGAGTAATTACTTACTTCCTCTACAGTAAGATACTTTCAAGCATCCATATCTCTTTTAAGATAATGGTCTTACTTCCTCTACAGTAAGATACTTGTCCTTTCATAACGTCATCCATAATTGCCTTTGGTAAATCGTCGTTGTTAAATTATAATGTTTATTAATAAAAACACTGTTCGCGTGGAAGTATCTGGAAGCAAGCCTGATCAGGAGGACATTCATTTCACGATTAGAGAGAAATGATTGGATTAAATCAAACGATCGCCCTGTAATACCGTAACGCTGACGTCTACGTAGAAGACCAGCATCCTAAACACTGTCAAATGCCTTTCGCATATAAGCTCAGTTTAACAGGGGCATTGATTCATTGGAATCTGTACAAAGAGATATAAGTACAAAGTACAACCTGTTATTGTTAAGAAATGGGTAGTATATGTCATACCCGAGCTCTTGCCAGAATAGACTTTGCAGTGTCCTTAAGAGAAGCAAGGCCCAGGGTTGGCCTACAGTAAGCTCCTAGCCGAGTGTAGACCCAAGTGATCAGCCTAAGTGCAATTAGATTGCAAGAGTAGGAAAGAACCGTATTACAGGCAGGTATATAAACACCACACAAGAGAAGAGACAGGCCACGCACACAAACACACCGACAGTAATTGACGAAGTTCGGAGTGAAATAAAATAAAATGTTACATATAACATATTCAGTCTCTTTTTTCTTCATTTGTACTGTACAACGATACCATTAAAAATGTAAGACGAATAAAATTCAGATCAATCTACCTATTCATGAGCCAGAAAAAGTTAGTGGCAAAAAATGAGAAATATGCTCAGTTTGATATGTAGCTGTTCTCGCAAGGGTGACTGGAAAGCGTGAGAAAACAAATTTCGAGAAATTATTCGAGAGTTAAGGAAACTTGGCACAGGCACTTCAAATAATTGAAAACATTGTTTTTGATGGCATGCACATTATATATATATATATATATATATATATATATATATATATATATATATTGTAACCCATAAAAGCTTACTGAATGAGGAACAACCAAAACAGAGGTTGTAAATGAAATGGCAATCTTTATAACATCAACAAAATACAATACTCGCCAGCGGCGTGAAGTAGGTAAACCACTGCTAGTGATGGACTACTGAGACAGCATATTACCCCCGCCACAATAGTATCCATTGTATTTATGAGGATTGCGACATTCCCATTAGTGTTCATAGGTACTGTTCATATATATATATATATATATATATATATATATATATATATATATATATATATATATAAAATAATCCAAAAAATTACTCTGTGGCTTACATACTAAGCTGAGGCTTCCCGTGGGCTAATTTTATCCTCAATGTTCACTATTGTAGTCTACTACTGTAAAATAAATTATCGTAAATAAGTACTGGTAACGTTCGTTAGTACCAACTGATCCATCATATCTAAATATGCCTCAAACTACTGCTATCATTAACCAGCTGGAAACTACAAAACCGTAAAGAAAATACAATGGTAAAAGACTAACCACTAAAAGGTAACATTAAAGCTGTAGAGAAATATACTCGTTATATGAAGCGGCCAAAGAAGAATGATTAGTGAAGGAGTGAGTGTAATGTTATATTTAACTATACTGTTAGCTTGCTTTCGATATACAGTAATATTTACTGATATAGCAAAAGTGCTTTTGTAATCGTTTGTAATGTACTGTCAGTCTGTTTTAAGCAATACATGCTTAAATACAGTAAAACATTTCTTCTTAATATTTTACTTCATATCAGCCTTTGCTGGGCGAAAATTGTTGCTGTTGTTTTTGAATGGAAGAGAATCATACCAACAAAATGACGCTGAGATATACATATACAAAACCCAGTGCACTCATCATGGGACCAAATCCAATAAGTGTATGCATTACAGCCAAATCCTTCCGTTTTTCCTTGTTTTGGATGAATTCTCTTTTTTATCTGAAGTTAAAGATCGAAATCTCCAGGCTTTCAGATTTTTAGGTTGACAGATCTGCTGTCATGACACCCAGTCTGATAAGGGTATATTAGGGACATATACCACAGCCAAATATGCGCAATATAGTGATAGGTTTTAATAAATGCAGCGCATAACTTTGCAAGTGGGGCCCAGCTGGAAATACCTTCAAGTCGGATAACCCAGTTCGCTCAGACTGTCTTTGATAGTGAGCATTCCTAAGGCTACCTCATCATTCAAATTGAAAAAAAGAAAACCAACGCTATCGATATCTAACCACAATGTATCCCGACAAATCATGAACAGAGATACACATTGCATGCATAGCTGTCCCTAAGAGACATGCCAAACTGGTTAAGATCAGTCGACTGACAAGTAAATTTGTGGTACTGAACATGCTATTTACCATATTAATTCACCAAACAAAACATATATATATTAATACCTCTAATCAATTAACATCAGAAGAAGCTATGAGTACTTTTATTATTATTATTATTATTATTATTATTATTACTACTACTACTACTACTAGCGGTACTGTAAAAGAATTTTCGTAAGACATTACGAGCGGCGTTCATTGGTGCAAACTGATCCATCATAGCTGAATACACTCTTGTGCAAATTAATTGTAACAACCGATTTAGCTTCCTTTCTTTCACGATACGGTCAGTTTTAGACCAACTGAAGTGACAGGATGTAATCGATTTCTATTTTTTCCTCATATTAGGTCATTTGTAGTGGTGTTCATTAATATGAATCTATTTTCGGGGTGAAATTTGTTTGACCTTGAAAAATATTGCGTCATCTGTGATTGCATCAGATTTTTATCACGTCTAGACCATATTGTCTCGACTGTCGATTAGTTATCCTACGGCCATTGTCTGCGATGGACATTGCTACAAGGAAGTGTACGAAAATTGTAACGCTGCACAAACACACTGGCAAGCTTTACCACTGAGCAAATCAAAGTACTATAGACTGACCCGGAAACTCTCCTGACTTAAATCCAATCGAGAATCTGTGGTCAATCCGCAAGGAACGACTTCGTGGAATGGACATATGAAATACTAACATATGCATTGGGTCATGTTTTATTTGAAAAATACGAAAAAAGTAAAAATAACGGAATTATTCGTTTTGTTTCAATTGATTTGCACAAGGGTGTATGTCTCAAAACATTCCTGTCATTTACCAGCATAAAACTACAAAAGAAAGATACATAACTGAAAGGAAATATTGGCAATTGTAAAACACTAACCTGGGAAATATAAAATTAATTCTGCAAAGGAGCCCAAGTAAAGTGTACAATGTTTTCACTAGATGGTAATTCTTCGCTTTATCTTCAGTTATTTGGTTGCTTTTTATATACAGTAATGTTTTCTGTTAATAGCTAAGTGCTTTTGTGGCGCATTTAATGGCTCGCGCGGTTTTGATGTTGTTAAATATTATACCTTTTTATGGATTATTAGACCAGTTTGGTAGTTAATCCATTTTTATGGCGACGACCACGAAGTGATGACAAAGACATCTAGATGAAAAGGCGACGTGTTTACTAAATGAGGCACAATCCTGCGTCAAACTGACTTTGAGACTTGATGCCTGGGTAACAAAGTGATTAAATATTTTACAACCTACTTAGTCAGCCAAGACGTTGGCAAAGGGACATGCCGCACTGTGAAATGGCAGCGCTCAGGTGTGTGTGTGTATGTGGGGGGGGGGGTAGAGAGTGAACGTGAGAGACGTGGGAAGAAACAAAGAGATGCCCCAAAATCAATATGTCGTAGATAGATTTAAATGTGTTCTGTTCTTTACGCGCCACTAATTTCGATATAGACGCCGACATCTCCCTACTTCACCCCTGCAACATCTGCGCCTCATTTCACAGTCCGTCCTCTGTTCGCCTGTCCGCAAATATGGCCACAAGTGGCCGACACTGATTAGAAGGTACAAGACGTGAAAAACTCACAATTGTTTTGTCGATGTCAGTGGTAGTCTTTGTTGATTTTTTTTAATTCAGGCAAACAACTTGAAGGCAAGCAGAGAATCGAATGACTATATATATATATTCAGAAAAAAAGTTAATTGGTTTGAATGATCATCGAAATTTAATTTACAGTAGAATAAAATTAAGAGAGGGAAGAGCTAAAGGCGCTTGAAAAAAATAGAATATAAAGATGAAGATAGACGAGTGAGAAGACAAAATAGACAGAGAAGGAAGAAAAGGAAGAGAAGGAAGAAAACAGAAAGAACAGAGAAGTATAAGAAGATAGAGAAGACAGAGAAAAAAGAGAGGGAGGAAGAAAAATAGAGAAAGAAACAGAGGAAGAAGACGGAAAGGGAGAGAAGTATGGAAGACTAAAAAGAGGACGATAAAAGAAACAAATATATTTTTATTTAACTTATTTGAAAAAGATGTCTGATAATAAAAATGAAGGTATACGCGCGCGCGCGCGCGCACACACACACACACACACACACACAAACGCGCGCGCGCACGAACAGATACCAAAAGCTTCTCCACCTGACTAAGGTGGTTTAAAAACAATTCTGGTGTTTCATCAGATTCTGGGAAGTAGGTTCGGTTGAGAACTTTTAAAGTCACCCTCATATGATATATAAACACACATCTTGATAAAGGTATGAATTTATCTCTTCTCCCTCTAGTTATGGATTAAATAGCAGAGCGGACTGTTATCTCTAGTCGTGACTGGCAACCAGTCGAGGAAGCCAACTCTGAATTCAGAACTTAATCACTTGAAACTGCACAAAGATGGTTGGACACGGCGTGTAAATACTATGACTGTTAAAAGAAAACAACAGGTATAAAATATCCCTTAATATCAACCACGAAGTGTCTTGCACCCAACGATGTTAGTCTATAATTTCCTTTGCAAGAGCAGTTGCGTCTTGCTTCGCCGTGAAAGTACTTTGTGGGTGAGTGGTCTAAGATTATACTAGTCTGTACTGTAGTTTCCTTTATAAAAGGGGGAGGGGCACATGTTAGAACCCTACCGAAGGACACATTCTCTTAATTAAAGATTCTCTAAAATCCAGGTCGGTAAACGCCAATTCTTCTTATACGTGCTGTGTCATTTCAAAATGTGGGCGATCATGGCTTTTCACAAATTCATGTCCTTTGGAGCTTTAAGTGGGCTTGTCTTTTTGCTATCTCTCCTAATCCCTGTTCTGCCAATCAATTGCACAAGCTCTTTATGAAGGTTTTTCACTGCTTTCCTCTGTCTCTATTGTCTCCAGTATATTCTGTGAATATCATATTCTCCAAGCCCGCTTTTATCATTATGTGCTCTAAAAATTTCATATGTTCAATTCATGTTATTCATAATATCCATCTGGAGAACAACATCTCTGTTGGCTCAAGTGTTTTTTCCGTCTGCGAGGAAATTCTCCAACATTCACAGGCATATAGGAGGGCTGATATTGCATAACAGTTCAGTGGTCTTTTCTATGTTTCTAACAAAATTTTACCGTTTCTTAATACTTTGTTTAGCTTTTGAAAGGCATATTTCGCTATCCTAGTGCACCTTCAAATTTGGATATCGTATTTTCGTCCTTTTTTTTTTGAAAAAAATGTGTTTTTTAAAAACATGATGTCAAGTGAAATTCATTTATTCTTTAAATATGATTTATAGTAATTATATATATAGCGTACTGGTTGGTACGCGGAAAGCGGAATGGGCATGCTGAGTTTAAAATTTGGCCGTGGACTTTGCGTTTACTTTTGCATTAATATCCTTGGGAATGGTGTGACTCAATATCTTCACCACCCCCAGCTATGGGTTAAATTGTAGAGCTGGCTGGGCTCGCTAATTTTTGTTGGCAACCAGTCTAAGAAACAGAATTCAAAACCAGCCTGAGGAGAGAGGGACTTCGTCGGGCTACCTTGTCTTAGACACACTACTGCTGTGGTTAAAAATATGTGTTGCCTCTACGACCCTGATGGATTACAGGACACCTGGCTTGACACATATGTAATCGCAAGCAAGTAAAAAAACTAAGTTTAGAGATATTGTGCACCATTTCTCTATTATCAGTTCTTCCATAATGTCTGACTGGGTGTACGCAAGTCTTTACCCACCTCATAATAAAATTATATGTGTTGGTAGTATATCGGTTCATTTATAAAAATGAACTGTTAGACTTTAATTCGTCGCAAATCAACGTTGGAGTCTGCCGTCGTGTATAAGATTGGTTAGAATGTCCACTTTCCGAACATGAGACACGGTTTCGAATCAAACCAGTGCTATTTGTCAGGAAAGTTCCTTCTTTACGTTATCAGCCTGGAGAGGTGAGGATCCTCACCTCTCCAGGCTGATAACGTAAAGAAAGAACTTTCCTGACAACGTGGGGTAACTTTGGAAAGTGACTGAAAGCCATATCACACTTGACGCAAGTCTTGTAAGTGAATTTGACTTGACGTAATTGTTCGGAAACCGTCCATTGTTGTGCTAGTAAGAAATGACAAGTCATCGTAGCCGAGAGTTTGAACGTATTGGTCTTATTCAAACTGTTGATCACGCTCGATTTTGTGCTCTTTTCTAGAAACTGTGACTAAGGTTCACTCAGCATAGTTGCAGTAGAAACCACAGTTGAGCTCTCCGGGTGTTGAGCAAACACAAATGAGCCTGAGAAGGTGTCTGCAACAAGGATTGTCTAGTCGACATAGCAGACGGGTGTTTTCGGTAACAAGTAGCCGGCTATTATATATATATATATATATATATATATATATATATAGTTTAAAATTTGCTATATTGATGGGGGAAGTGTGATTGATATCGGGGATAGGGTGTTCGTAGATATATACAGTGGGGACATAGAAATCGTTATTGTATGGTGATTGTCAGTTTCACGTCTTAAGTAATCATCAGACCATATGATTAGAAAGAGATGGAAAAGACGAACGAAAAGAGGAAATGAGAGAGAAAAAAGGAATAGAAACAAAGAGAAAGAAACTGAGGATTAGAAACGAAACAAAGGTAAAAAAATAAGCACATAAAAAAGAACAGTTTAATAGAAATCCTAAGAAAATAAGAGAGAAGTACATTTTTGCAATTCATTTTCATTTCGCTCTACCCGTTAAAAGCTAGCCGTCTGAAAGAAAGACGAGGATGGAAGAAAAAAAAAGGAATGCAGTCAAAGAGAGAAGACATGAGAAAGAAATAGAAAGAAAGACAAAATAGGAAGAGAGAAGTGAAAAAACTAAAACTACATAGATGAAAAGGATTGATTTTTTTTTTTAAAGAAAAAAGCATTTTATGAAGAGAAAAGACAAAGGAAATTTATTGTTTATGTTTGCTGTAATGATCATCTGTTTGTAGCTATTTGCAAATGACTAAACATTGTGCTATTTTTAATTATGGCATCTTCATTTATATAAGCCCCTGAGGCTTTCTGATTGTCTCCACTTGAGTAACGATTTCAATTTTGTTACTTTCATCTCTTCTCAGCATAGAAGATAAAGGATAAATATTATTAGCGTGATGGTTTGTAAGTTCGCAGACCAATTTGCTAATGTAATGAGTTCAATCCACATCGGATACACGATTAATCTGACCTTATGTCATACAAAAATAAGCCGAGTAAATAACGAGAATAATTTAGGAGCAATAATAAGAAAGATAATCTCACATGACATTCATACTGTAGTGAGTTCTATCCCAAAGTGGCTTTGTGACTGATTAAACCAATGAAATTGAACACCGGATGCTACAAAACTAAATTATTAAATTCAAAATTCGAATCATGTTCTTAAATAGACTCATCAGAGCAAGTTATAGCGTCCAACTCGTTCAGAAATATCTAAACTGTCAGCTGTATGCAATCGTTTTCTCAGATCAATGATTAAAAAAATAGCTTCAAGAAAACTAATTCTTTGGTTATAAAGAAGACAATTCTTTGTCATATCGTACAGACTGTCATTACAGTATCACAAACAAAGAATTACCAAATAACAAAAACCACATCATTTTGCACACTTACTACAGCAACAAAAACTGTGTGGTACATCTAACTAGTAGAGAAAATAATGATATATAATCTAATTGTTAACTTTTCACACTACCTTAAAGAAAATGTTTGGATGGAAACTCCCGTCAATGGTAGAAAAGCGATAACATTCCGTGAACTTGAGATGTCTAATTTCCTGAAAGACTATTTTTTCTTAAAACAGATTTTCGGGAAATTAGACTTCTATAAATGTCAAGAGACTGTTCGGTCAATTAATACCGAATGTCTCCTGTATGGAAAGAGCTAATTTTATCATTACCATTTGTGAATTATTAGGGTATACCTTCCGCTGCTATGAGCTCAGTTATACGTCTTTACGGAACTTACATTGTCTGCTGCCGATGTCTATATATACGTTTTCAAGACTTGCTGAAATGTCGACCCTTATCGTTTTGTGTTATAAATTAATTAGCACTTAGTGCTATTTCCAAACCAGCATAAAGTAACACCTATTAGGTAAAACCTATTTTGTAACATTGTGTTTTGAGGGTGCCGTTCAGTTTATTCTCTACTGCAGAGTATCCAATCGAAATCAAAAAGGGAATGAGAAATCACCGTTAGCATTTTACAGTATTTTATAAATGGTAATTTATTGTCTTTCCAAAACTGGCAGCACAACCAGGTAACGAAATTATAAAAATGTGGCAATAAAATTGACAAGTTTATCTCGCAGAATATTATTTTTATAGTAGTATAGTATTGTACTAGAATAGGTTTGGCACTATCAAAACAAAAGAAACCAGGTGCCGTGTTGACTTGAGATGACTCCAACCGAACATGAAGATCCGCGATTCACTCATTGTCAGTGGTGACACCGAGAATTGAACACCTGTGTGCCTGGCTGTGCCTGATATCTACCGTTGGAGAGACTATAAAAAAATATAATATATATATAAAATACATATAAAAAACTGCTATAGAAAGGATTTGGGCAGTCTGTGATATATTACTAATGAGCAGCGGTGACTGGGTCGCTTACACATACACAAACAGTGATGGCTGACATTAACTGACGAATTATTGGAACGAAATAAAATGTATAGTTAATTAATGAAAGATTTATGTATAGCACATCTATTTCCTTGTGGAAGGATTAAACCTCATTGGGTGATCCATTACTAAGGTTTTGGATCGTTTAACGCTTAAATATCAATAAGAATATTTAGTGAAGAAAATCAAGTGAAAAACTTATGCAGTATGATTATCAGAGTTGAATCAGGAATCTATTTCTCTTCCCCACTTAAATAGGAGAGCAGTTGGAGTGTTTTAGTCCCACAAGGAAATCCATCCGGGGTTTCAGGCTGACAAAAATAAAAACAAGAATAATTAAAAATCTATTTGTTTCTGAAACTGCAGTAGAATCATTTGGTGCGTTTGTGGCGCCTTTATTCCACAAGAAGTCTGCAGAAATTGTCAGTATCTGCTATTATATGACACTCTGCCAGTCTAAAGAAAATCCACTCAACCCAAAAGTCATTTTAATGTACCTTGAGGTGACAATAGCTTTTGCCATTTCAACATTCTTGTAATTTTGGCAAGATTCTTTATCCTTTTAAGTAACATGATGTTTTTTATTTATATAATCATACATGGTAAGAGAGATATATGTTTCTTCAGGTAGAGCTTTATTGTTAAAATGGTAATGATAAATTAGATGTGTGATATAAATGAAAGATGAGGCAGAAAGTGAAGGTTATGAGGATAACGCGGGAAGATAACTATCGATTGTAAATGCCTGAACTGGTAGAATTAAATAATGGAGAACATCTGTAGTTTTGCTATAGAATTAGCGATAAAGTAGCGATAGCCTATGGAAAAAAGAGACTGCAAACTGTAAAGGATTTTAAGCTCTATCAAAATTGGAAAGTGAGGTTCGATCAGCCCCAGCCCAGATATGACAGCAATACTCCATTTTTTGTTTAATTTGAAACTTTTAAAGCTAAAGCATTGTAGAAGGAATCCTGAAATTCCTGTTGTGATAGAACGAGCCGATAATTTTTTCAGCATTGATACCGGAAAATAAAAATTTGCTTGCATGTGCTGATGAGTAGGTTTAAAACTGCGAAAATCCGAGTCAAGTTAAGTAAACCTATTTCGAGTTCCGTAACCATGAGGGTTGTTGGTGCATCATATATACTGCAGCCGTAGCAGCAATGGCTGTGTTCAGGGCAATGCATCCGAAAGAAACCCATCCTACTTCATACAGTTTTGAATCCAGAGCTGTTATCTCCAAGACTGCTTTACTTACCTAAAGTAAATAGCCCCTGTTTCCTCTTATTTGCGAGGTTATTTTAATTCTCTTATACTAGCTACTATCCTAGATCGTCTCCAGTGCTGTTTAATACATAGCTGGAGGAAGATAGATTCATAATTTTACAAGAGCTTTAGTGCGAAGTGAACACAACAGATTCTGTCTGAATTTGAACCCGACTCGTCGATTACATTTTCCACACCGATAAGCGTTACACTAACCGTACATTCAGGTGGCTATGAAGATGCGAGTGGCATAACAGTTAACGCAGAGAGGATGGAAAGTCGAACAAAGTTCTCAAACTCCTACAAGGCCAGTTTGCATTCAGTTTGTACTAAGTTACTTGGCAAATGCATGAATCCACTTTTCCTTACGCTTTATCGCATCGCAATGTCTAATCGCGAGGATTCCAAGCTAGTTTGTTAAGGGAAGGTGAAACAAGCATTCATAGTACTAAAAACTTGGCAAGGCAGGTCAATCTATATGTAGAGCTCATCTCTCTCTCTCTCTCTCTCTCTCTATATATATATATATATATATATATATATATATATATATATATATATATACACTGCGTGCCAAATTATTATCGAGATAACTTTCTTTCTAATATTTCAAAAAACATTAATCAATTCACACAAAATTTTCACACAATGTTGGCAACACTAAACTGCGCAATCGCTGAAGTTTTTGTACTGATCTGCGCAATGTAAACAAACTGGCGCTATATTTGTTATCAGCACGGTGATTTGAGCGTGCCAAATTATTAGAAAAATATAAGAATTTAGTGAAAAGATGGGCCATAAAAGCAGTTTAAGTGATGCTGGAAAGAAAACTATTACCTCAGAACTCTCAAAAAGTAAATCTACCCTAGAAATTTTAAAAATGATAGCGAAGTGTCATCAAACAGTGAAAAATTCACAGCCGACCCTACACAAGTACGCAAAAGGGCATATAAAGGCAAGCCGAGGGTTATTTCACATCGTCTCATGTCACGACTTAAACGAGAGGCCACGAAGAACCCTGGACTTACCAGTCAGGAGCTTTTCAGACGTATTGGGGATCCTACTGTGTCTAAAAGTACTCGGTGTCGGTATCTGAGGGAAATAGCAACAACAGTCAAACCTGTATCGAAGCCTCCGTTGACGAGAAATCACATTCAAAATCGATTGAAACGGGCCGAGGACAATATGAAGATTGACTTCTCTAAAGTTTTGTTCACAGACGAAACTCGAGCAACACTTGATGGGCCAGATAGATGGTGCAAAGGCTGGGTAATGAACGGACAGAATCGCCATCAGTGTTTGAGACGCCAACAAGGCGATGGAGGCATAATGATCTCGGGTGGTATTATTGGAAACACATTAGTGGGCCCATGGAGAGTACCAGATGGCGTCAAAATGACTGCTGATGCATACATAGCGTTTATGAAGGAGTATCTTGAACCGTGGATGAAAAGGCTAAGAGTTGCCTTCAGAAGGGCCATTGTTTTTTATGCAAGATAATGCTCCCTCACACGCTGCTCACAAGACTACTGAATATTTGAAACAGTTAGGCTTCGATGGACCTTGAAAAATGAAGTGGCCAGGAAATTCTCCGGATTTGAACCCAATCGAAAACCATTGAAGCATCATGAAGCGAAGACTACGCCAACGGACGACAATTCAGGAGCAACGCTGAGTTATGGGAAGCAATTCTTGACATATCTCGCGGCATTACAGCAGATGACATCCTACAATTAACAAATTCTATGGATCGTTGACTTTTTCAAGTAATTTCAAAACAGGGAAAGCACATTCCCTATTAATCTGTTTAAAACTGTGCCTTTGTTTGTATCTGTTATTATTTGTTTGATTATCTTATTTATTAGCTTCTTTTGATCATAAACATTTACGTGCAACATTAATAAACATTTTGTTTGCTCAATTCTGGGAATTTTACTAAACCTTTCTAATAATTTGGCACGCTCAAATCACCGTTTTACATTGCGCAGAACAGTACGAAAATTTCAGTGATTATGCAGATCAGTGTTGCCAACATTGTGTGAAAATTCTGTGTGAATTGATTGGACGGTTTTTGAAATATTAGAAAGAAAGTTATCTCGATAATAATTTGGCACGCATATATATATATATATATATATATATATATATATATATATATATATAGCGTGAAAAACATTTGGGCTACCTTGGTAAATTAATTACTTTAGTGAATTTTATTCCCAAAGGATTCTTTCTCAGTACACTTTATGATCTTTAAGGGCCTGAAAACAAGTAACTGCATTTTTGTTAATGTGGGGGATGTTAGAGCATCTTAAGCACACTGATGCTGGAAAAAGGCTATGCAAAAATACTGGGCAAACAGCGAAAATTTCACCTCTCAGTTCTTTTCTAAAATGGAAATTTCTTTTTTCTTTTTGCAAAAAGTGATCTTTATTATTACAGAAGGTACAAAAGGTTAAAATATAGAGTTAAAAATTAGAGTTGCTGCTTTTGGCTCAAATAATTTTCTCAATTCGATGTCACGTTGAATGGAACAAGGTCCAGAGTTTCTCATTGAAAAGCTTTTTCTATTTTTTCTTGGCAGTAATCCCATAGCTTTTAGAGATTGCATGGTTTTGTTGGAGCACTTGTTTCTTCAGTTCCCGGAAAAATGTTTCAGTTATATTGGGAGCATGACATTCATTCAAAAGTTGAACACCATCCAAATAAGTCTCTTTTCCTGCATGTGACGTGTGACAAGAAGCATCTTCATACTGAAAAATGTCTCCATTTTCGTAGTCTGGCAGAACATTAGACCGTAGTAAACTAATGTAGTTTTCGCTAGTTGAGTTTCCATCCAATTTTACCAATTTTCTTCTACCATTGCTTTTGATGAAACACCACACCATTAAGTAACCGCCGCTAAATTTTACCATCTTTGTTCTGTATCTTGCATTGTTTCTTTCTCCAACCGGTTTCTTACATATTCTTCTGCATTAGAATGTATCTCTATTTTGCATTCATCATAAAAATGTACTTTTGGGCCACTATTCCAGCACTCCGTGTTAAATGTTCTTTTCTTCTATTCCTATGTGTTTTGGTTAAGGATGACTTTTTGCTGCTATACGCCTGTTCAAGATGTTTTTCGTAATACTCTGTGTACTGTATCGATTTAAACCTCACTGTTAAGACAGCATTCACTCCTTACATGCCTGCTTGTTAATTTTTTGGATTGCTTAGCGAGACACTCTTCTTTCATCTCTCCTGACTAACTTTTGTGGTCTCCCGGTTTGCTTTGTACCTAAAGCATTTCCAATAGTAGT
>CAHIKZ030000479.1:367500-467500 GCA_903632075.3 Acanthosepion pharaonis
TGAGAGAGAGAGAGAGAGAGAGAGAGAGAGAGAGAGAGAGAGAGAGAGAATGCTTCATTGCGTAAATAAATCCCTGGTATCCGCCATTAAAAAAGAGAAAAAATTCGAGGACAGTTTCAACATAAAATCTGTCAGCAATAAAGAGAGAGAGAGAGAGGGGAGAGAGAAATAGAGATAGAGAAGGCATAAAAAGATAGGGAGAAACGAGAGAGGGAAAAGTAACGACAATTATCGTCTTTGAGCACTGATCTTTCAAAGGAGATGAAAGAGTTTACTAAAAGTAATTGTTTCACAGAAAACTCGCTAGCATGGTTACGCTATCAATTTTGGACAGTAGTTCCTAAATATCAAAAAATCGCTGTTATTTGAAGGCTTGGTTAAATATGTGCTGTGTCCCTTCAGGTATGTTAATTGTGGTTTCCCTCTGTCCCTCTTACCTTCAACTTCTTGTGAGTGTCAACTTCTCCACCCCGCCTTCCTCATTATGTGCCCCAGAAATTTCAACTGTCTCTTCTTGTTGTTAATTATAAGTTTCCTTTTTGTTTCCATTTTATCTAAAAATTCGTCGTTGCCGACATATTCGGTCCATGCTATCCTCAGCATCCTCCTGTAGAAGTACATTTCTGTTGCTTCAAGTTTTTTTCTTCATCTTTGAGGAGATTTTCCAGCATTCACTGCCATATAGGAAGACAGATATCACGTAATAGTTCAGCATTCTTTTATTTGTTTCTAAGTTTTTCTGTCTCTTAATACTCTGTTTAGCTTTTGGAAAGCATCTTTGGCTATCCCAATGCGTCTTCCTCGATATTTAAATTTCCGCATTTGTTTAATTTTGGTATCTCCGATTTGCAATTCTCACTTTGGGCTCATCCTTTTGCTATCAACCGCGCATTCTGTCTTGCAGTTGATGCTTAATCCTTTTATCTCGCTTTCCTTCACTGCCTTCTGTAGGAGATGAGAAAGAAAACTCTGACTGTAGACACACCACTGCTACTATGGCTGTAGACTATGTAGTGCTCCTACGACCCGGGTGGGTTACGGGACTGATGACTTGACGTGTTATATATGTAAATCAATCTTTTGATGCATTTGTTTATTATAAGAGACTGCATAAAATACTTAAAATGTATATGGTATTCGCATATAATATGAGATATTAATCGGGGTGGGGCATGTCATTTTTTAAACATTATCCGTTAAAGTTAAGTATTTCCACCTCATTTAAATTATTAGGTAAAGATTTATAATAGCCTTATAATCTCAGTAACACAAGCTTTCACATTTCTTAAACAAGTTTGTCCACCTTGAGTAGATATTTGAATCCTATTCATGCTTGTCTCGGTTACAACAGAAACTGACAGCAACTTGGATAAATCGCGAAAACTTAACCTGTAACATCTGTCTGTTTTTTTTTTTAAATTGGTATTCGATTAGTTAAAAATTGTGGTTGGTTTAAATGGAGACACATCACGAAAAAAATAAGAAAAAAAAGACATTGTAGGCCTCTTTATTCCATAAAAGAGAGTGGTATCTATGATCCAAATTCACCTGCTGTCGTAGTTGCTCCTACGCCCACAATCTTCATGCTATCCGCTTTTAAGATATTGTTTCTCGACAGTTTAACCACACTGACCTAGCACATTTAGCATTAAAGATAAATGGCATGACGTCCTTGGTTGAAGTGACAGCCACAATGTTTAGGGGATTTTGATCTCGTTCCCGTTCTCATCTACTTTTTCAAACCCCGTCACTACACTCAAATATTCAACGTTTGTATAAGATGATTCTTTGTGTAGACTGAGTGCAAAAGTACCACCTAACACCGACTCCTATATATCAGTACACTTAAACATCTTGCAGTCGGACCCAGAGATCAATATAGTCGATAGAAAATGGCAAATGTTCCTTGGCGTAGAGAGTGAAGGGCAAGTGCGTGTGAAATGATGCTCTGTGTTTTATGGCGCTCCCTTTCGGCATTGCAGACTTTTAATGCCCCCCCTCTCTCTCTCTCTCTCTCTGTGTGTGTGTGTGTGTGTGTGTGCTTGTGAGTTAACATATGTTTACAATTAAGCTTTTGGTAGTTGTTCCAAAGTGTACGCGTAATTTTTATCTATTTAATATATTTTGCTTATATCGAGTTTACCTCATATTTGTCACTGTGCGTTAATATCTATCTATCTATCTATCTATCTATCTATCTATCTATCTATCTATCTATCTACATATCTATAATAGTATTTCTGCATCATTATCTGTTCATATCTTTATATCCTATCAGATTTCTCATATATATACTCGGCCGTTCGTATCTATCAAAGTCGATTTAGATCTATATATCTGAATCAGCTGAATATGTATCACAATCTGTTATCTTCGTTTTTCTATCGAATTTCGTTCTTATTTACTCTTTTGTAATCCTATCGATCGATCGCGTTACGATAATCGCCTATGTATATCTACGCATATTTTTATGTATATATATTTCTTTATATTTTAGTCAAACAATCGATATACACATATAAAGGTACTTATTACGCTTAGTCTATCACAAGGCAGTTAATATGGCCCATTTTATGAGGATCGAAATCACTAGACTTTACCGCAAGGGTATCTATATTTCTATCCATTTTTTTAATTTGTTCCTGTCTCTATCTCTCTTTCAATTTATTCCTGTCTTCATCTCCCCGTCTCTCTCTGTATTTATTCGTATCTCCCTCTCTTTAAGTTTATTCAATCCCACTTTGGTCTGAAATCTCCTCCATTTAAAGGTCGCTTTGCGAACAGTCAGACGTCGCAGGGTGTCAAGTATAGACTGTCGAGGAATGGTATACCTAGGTAAAGCAGAGTTTTCTTTCCAAAACAAATAAAGTATTAACTATGTGGGCAAAACGGTGTACGAACTGAAAACGGTCTCGACCCGATTCCGTTCCCAAAATCAATGAACCAAAATCAGAATACTGATTCCAAGAATTGGATCGAGCCGAGAATTTTTCGGCACCTTTCGTTTGCATATATATATATATATATATATATATATATATATATATATATATATGTGTGTGTGTGTGTGTGTGTGTGTGTGTGTGTGTGTGTTTGTGTGTGTGTGTGTGTACTGCATGGTAACTGTATGGTGACTATCAATTTAACGCCATGTCTGAAGATCGTTTGAAGAGTAAAACTGCCACTCACCACATAGTGTTAATACCTGTGTCCACATATATCTTCTTTGTGTCGGTAACACATTTTACGTCACAAGAGGAGTCCATTAGTTTGAGTGACTCCCCTGATAACATCATCATATTTTACATCTTTATATATATATATTACATTATTAATTATGTTTACATTTATAGTTCTGTGTATACACGTACATGTCAATGCACACATACACGCATAAATAAACATATATGCATAACTATGCACACACACACACACACACACACACACACACACACACACACACACACACACACATATATATATATATATATAAATACAAACCCATTTATACATATATACAGGCACATAGAAATGATGACAACTGCTTCTGTCTCCTATTTGATGAGACTTTCATTAGATTGTTACGTTCTCCATCCGTTATAAAAACCGTCAATTCTCTTGGGCTGCGAATCTTGTAAAAAGAAAACCTTTATTTTCTGGTCTTCTCTTTTATTGCTTTCTGGCGGGAAAATGAACAACCCAAGCGTCTTCGTTGCTGTGTATTGTGATAGACCCTTTGGGTATTGCTTGAAACAAGCGGTTTGTTAAAAGTCATGGATGCCGACATATGTACACGAAATCTCTTACTTTTGAATATAAGCAATTATTGAATTTGCACATCAATTTCACATTTCAGTAATCCTTTCTACACCTATATAAAAACGGTCCGGTCGAGATAGACTCAGTAAGAAATAAGATCAACAAACACACACACACACACATATATATATATATATATATATATATATATATATATATATATATATATGAGAAGGAGAGACAGAAAGATTGAATGAGAATAGTAAAAATATACATGTCTCCATAAGTATGTACATATATCTATTTCTGTGTGCCTGTTATAATGTTATGTCTAGCAAACTTCTCCCCAAAGCCAATTCGAAAGTTTAATAAATTTGATCCTCACAGTGTTTTCCATTTTAGGTTGTAAAGAAAGTCTTAACGCCTTTTTTACATGATAACTTTAGAGGTTATAAAAAATGTAACCTTAAATTTCACATTTTTAATGTTTGTTTGTTTTTTTTTTCAGATTGCTTAATATCAGACTTGGTAAGTTTTGTACTAATTTTACCCTTTTGAAATGAGTTTAGAACAGATCCAATCAGACACTGTATGCTGTACGAATTCAAAAACTGCTCTTCAGCAATCAAAACAGCAAGAAATATTCATCCTACGGAAATGAAATGTAAATGTCCAGACAGGCCAACGATAGTTTGGCTACTTTCAATCGGAAATCTTTTCTCCCGAAAATTCCCTTGTAAAACTAAGTTCTGTCAATATTGAGCTTTTGCAAACTGCGGTTTATAAAAATCCTAAGCAAAACCCACAAGAATTATAAAAATGTTCAATACAAGTTACATTTCGATAATACAATACTTTCATGAATACTTACAACTTGGTCAGTGTGCCCTTCATCATCTGACTGCTTCTCAGCTTCATTAATGAATTGCCTTCTGCTCGACATTGAAGAGTAAACTTGCTACCGAACCATTCCTCGGTAGAATCATCACCAGTGATGCAAAATTTTGTTTCATCCTCCTTATTCCCCTGACTTTGATCCATCTCACAATCGTTCTTGCAATATTTTTTAAGGTGAAAACAGTTTATTGTGAAGAGATTAAAACGGACATTGAATAATTTTTTTTTTTTTGTATCGAAACCAGAAGTTTACGCCTGAAGTATCAACAATTTTCCAAATAGATGAGATTATGTTACTGATAATGAGAGAAAATAGTTAACTTGATTAAATATATCAATTAAGATCAAAGAAGTTTTTTTTTTAATTTTTCATATTATAATGCGGCAGTACATTATTTCCCGCTTCATAGTTTACCTGAACCACAGAAAAAAAGATGGTTTCGGTATTTTTTCAATTAAATTCTAATTATAACAACAAAAAATATAAACAAAAAAACTTGTGATGCTAAATATTAAGCTCAACAAATAACATTGTTTCCACCAATGAATAATGGTAAAGACTTATTTATTAAGTTTAACATAACATAAAATTACTCTTTTTACTCTTTAACCAAAAGAATTTACTTGATGTAATAGTCACTTCCGCTAACAAAAAAAAAAAAAAAACAAAACAAAAAAACTCAATTAACCATTTCGGGATTCCAATATATAATGTATATCCTGTTTTTGCCATTAAGAGTATTTAACTTTATTTAACTTAACTAAAAAAAAAAGTTTTTGGTTTCAAAATTAGTTCCACCAGTTCAGACCTTCACAGTTAAGATCTGCAATACCTTGTACACTGAGACCAATCATCCCCATCCCCTTCATACTCCCTTAGTAAGGAAGAAGTTCGGAGAGCTTCTTCACGGGAGCAGCTGTTTTGTGAAACACCGTTGTGAGAGGATGCTTCCACAATTACTATAATTTGAATCTTTTCAAATCTCCGGTCAACTGTTATCTTTCCTCCATGTCCTCATGATCTACTCCTCACTCCTCTTTTTACACTAATGCAGCAACCTCATCGAGCAGCTAAATCGAATGGCTCTTAGGGTGAACAACAGTTAGTAAAAATATGTTTTTTTGATTCTAATTGAAGATATTCAATAAAATAACAGCATATTAATTTATTTTTTATTTTAAGAAAGTTAAAATTTACCTCAAGCATACACAAAAACATTTCTATAGGTTATGGAGAAGAGATTATAGATGATCAAACGTGTCAAAAGTGGTTTGCGCAATTTGGTGCAGGGCGATGCAACATGGACGTCGTTAAATAATTTGAATTTGATAGCAATTAGATGAAGATATTCCTTGAGAATCATTAACATTATACGTCACAGAAGATAGTCAACGTAATCTAAAAGTAGACTGAACTGTTCAAGAACAGAAAAGATAGAAATATATACTTGTCTACAAGATAAGATAATACCGAGGAAGAAAACGGTAAATGTTTTTTTAGTAAAATTAATGCTCAGGATAAATTTAAAAAGAATCTTACTTTTATTAAATAAAATAAAGGAAACAGGGCCAATGAACATACAGACACACTATACAGGGTACGATGGGTAAATTTTCGCCTTTTTATATTTTTAATTTCGCGCATGTGTGTTGTTTATTTTTGATTGTATCGACTGCACAGTATAGTAGGGTCAGTTGGGCACTGTCTGTGAGAAAAAGAGCACCATGACGCAATTAACTCCGCCAGAACTTTGAAAATGGCATGCTGTAGTTCTTGGCATTCGCATCGGAAGCTCCAATACGAACATTTCAGAGTGTTTGGGTGTCAATCTGAGGACATTGCAACCGATTCGGACAGAGTTTGATGAATTTAATGGTGATTGCGAAGGTGCCTGGAGTGATCACTAATGGTGGCGAGGTTATGCTTCCACTCATCTTCCTACAGGGCCCCAGACTCAACAGGGAGGCTTACATCAAGTACCTTGAGGAGGTAGTGCTGCCCTGGGTCAAGACGGTGACTGCTGGAAGGCCCTGCCTCTGGTAGTAGGATTCTGCACCATGCCACACAAGCAGGCGAACCTAGTCATGGCTGAGACAATTTCTGCGACTACATCACCCTTTACATCTGGCCACCTAACTCCCCAGGCTGCAACCCTTTTGATTATTATGTGGGGAAGCGAGAGACCAACAAAACTCCTTGTAGCACCAAAGATGAACTGAAGCCAAGGATTATGGCAATATTCGTCAACTTAAACAAGGAAACAGTCTAGAAGAGTTTCAGGGGGTTCTGAAGTCGTTTGGAGACCGTGGTTGAAGACAATAGGGATTTTATTGAATAAATTTACTCTTGAGTATTTCACGATATTTTGTGTAATTTTGGTAAATATATCTGTTAAAATGAGATGGCAGTGTTATTTTTATTTTTTGTGTAATTTAGACGACAGTTTATCCATCGCATCCTGTATATATATATATATTGGCCTGACATCGTGTACGAAGATTTATGAAGTGGGCTGTCCATGTGGATGGCCGACTACGCCGATGCGGGAAAAGTGACTTCTTGAGAGAGTCCCTATAACGCTTCTTTGGTGCCCCTCTGTCACGTTGGCCAGTGTAGAGTACGCCGTACAGGGCTATCTTGGGCAGACGATGGTCCTCCATTCTGGAGATGTGGCCTGCCCAGTGTAGCTGTGACTTCAGCAACATGGCTTCAATGCTGGTGATTTTCGCCTGTTAGAGGACCTCAACGTTGGTGACTTATCACTCGAGTGAATGTTGAGGATGGTACGGATACAGCGCTGACTGAAGCGCTCAAGGAGTCGTAGGTGGTGGCGCTAGGTTACCCACGACTCAGAGCCATACAACAGGGTGGTGAGTACGACGACTCTAAGACGCTGATCTTAGTGCCCTTCTTCAGGTGCTTGCTTTTCCAGACTCTTTTGTAGAGTTTGCCGAAAACACTGTTTGCTTTGGCCAGTCTGTTGTTTACTTCCCTGTCGATCTTGGCATCCGATGTGATAGTACACCCCAAGTACGTGTACTGATCAACTGCTTTCAGCTCAGTCTCGCCAATGGTGGTGTGGGTGGGGCAGTACTCTCCTCAGGGTGCAGGCTGGTGAAGGACCTCGGTCTAACCTCGAATCTGAAGAGCCGGGCAGCCTCTACAATGCAGGGCGTTAGGCGCTGCAGGGCTCTTTTGACCTGGTCGACGAGGGCAGTATTGTCCACGAAGAGGAGGTCACGGAACAGCTGCTCAAGTGTCTTTGTGTGGGCCTGCAGTCTCCTGAGGTTAAACAGACTGTCGCCAAGGCTGTTACGGTTGTACACAGCATCGCCATCGTCGAGGTTTTCTGTGGCCTGTTTAAGCATCATGCTGAAAAAGATGCTAAACAGAGTCAGTGCCAGGAAACAATTCTGTTTTAGGCCGTTAACGATGGAGAAGGGTCCAGATAGGTCACTGTCCAACCCGACTTGGCCACGCTGGTCTTTGTACAGTTGGTTGACCCTGCTGAGGAAATTGGATGGGCAACCGAGGAGCTCCGTGTTCATCAACAGTCCCTTTCTGTTCACTGTATCTAACGCTTTGGTTAGGTCCACAAACGTTACGTACAGTCCTTTGTTCTGCTCCCAGCTGAGCCAGATGGGCCTGGTGGGCTGATCTCTTCTTCGCCAGCAGTTCCTGAATCTCTGGTAAATCCCAGAACTTCTTCAGATGTTGCAGGGTGGCAGTCTTCAGCTGATCCCAGTGTTTCAGCAGAGGGGTCTACTGGGCAGTCACCGTTTTCAAGCTTGGACTGTAGGCCTACCTAAAAGTCAGCTTTCATTTCAGCTGACTGAAGCTTGATCAGATTGAACTTTTGGAGGGACTCCCTTCCTTGGTTTAAGTTTGAAGTGCAGTCTAAGTTTGCAGCGCACTAGGCGATGGTCAGTGTAACATTCTGCACTGGACTTTGGTGTGAGGGACGTCTTTGAGGTCTCGCTGGTGTACAAGAACATAGTCTATGCGGTGCCAATGTTTGGACCGAGGATGCATTCAGTTTGTTTTAAGACTGCTCTTTTGCTGGAAGACGGTGTTGGTGATGACAAGTTGCTGCTCAGTGCAAAGCACCAGCATCAAGCTCCCGTTTCCATTGCAGTTACCAACGCCGTGTCTCCCAAGTATTCCTTTCCAGCCATCTGCATTTTGGCCCACTCTGGCATTGAAATCGCCAAGGATTATCACGTTGTCGCCTGCAGGGGCGTTTTGGAGACAGCTGCGGAGCTCCGAGCACAACTTGTCTTTTGCTGCAGATTCAGCTTGTAGAGTTGGAGTGTACACACTGAAAACGTGGCATACTCGTTGTTCTTTAGATGGAGGAGCATGGACATCATGCAGTCGGAATGACCGGTTGGCAGATTTTCCAACCTGGAGGCAATGGTGGTGCTGACCATGAAGCCGACGCATCTGTTGCAGGTTTCCCTGATCAGAAGAGGGTGTATCCGGTGCCATGCTCCTGGAGGCTGCCTCCGTCTGGGAAGCGGACTTCGCTAAGGGCAGCAATGTTGACATTTAACCTGGACAGTTCCTGTGCGATCAGCGCTGAGCGACGTTCAGGTCGATTGCCGTGAACTGCGTCAAGCATGGTTCTGAAATTCCAACATGCGAGTTCCAGCGTTTTTGCATCCTTTGAGGTGGGTGCGTATCTTTCTTGTTTTGGTGTTGCTCGGCTGCTTAAGAAGATGTCCGTTGACCGCAGCAAGCCAACTGGGGGTGAGAGACGAGCTTTGGTTAGGCCACCTTTTTTATGCCCCTCTCCTTGTGGAGCAATTAGTGCTGTCCCTAAAGAGAGCTGCTTGATTGTTCAGGGAGCTGCCGGGTGATGCTATCGTCTCAGGTCAACATCAGACGACCAATATCCTGAACTGCCTGAATGCAGGATTGAAACTGCGGACAATAGTTACATTTTATTATAGAGAATGCATCATTTGGCGGGATCAACAGTTTGTCACAAGGCTAGTACGCAGAAACCCTCGGTCACGATGACTTGTGACTTCGTGCTAACCCAACATCTCTCTCTAAACATACATATATATATATATATATATATATATATATATATATATATATATATATATATATATATATATATATATATATATATATATATATATATATATATATATATATATATAAACATAAATCTTGATATATATATAATTTATTGCGTTGTGTCGTAGCTATCCCTGAAATAAATAGGAAGCATTAATTTCGAGCGTCCGTTGTGTGTACATGTTTGTGTATGTATATATTGAAAGAACGAACAGGTGAATTAGGATTTCTAGTCGTTGGCGATGTTATTCTTTCTTTGATAACTCCTCACACACGCACACACGCGCGCACACACACACACACACACGTGTGTGTGTGTATGTATATATCAAATCATGCAAAATCTTTACACAGTGGCTGGGAATTTTTTTATTGATCCACGGTATTCAGTAGATATCACACCTCCATTTTACCATTTATTTCAGTCAATATACAATTATCTTCAGGACAATAATTTCAGTTCCATGAAAAATTTGCAAACGGCACCTGGAGCAGATTTTTGCTGAGTAAGATAAAAAAAAAAAAAACGTTCTAGAATAATGGAATTATACATTTGCCTGGAAGACGGCAAAATATGTCACAAAAGAAACTTGTTTATGCTGTTTAAGTCATTCATGATAATAAGCCTTTAAAAATGGTTTATTTATTTTTTTGTTAAAGAACATCTTCGCCAACTATTACTGGTCAAATATTATTTTGATGTTATCGCTTTGGATGTATCGACAGTAAAGTGAACAGCTATATGCTTACTTGGTGAGGATATCGAAGACTATTTTAACGAGTATTCATTTGTTTTGCTTGTGTCGACGCAGCATTTGGAATAAATTGCAGTTTTTTGCTTTTCCAGTAATGTGCTGGCAGTTAAAAGTGAATGTATATAATTCAGTTTCATTCAGTCAAGGAAAAGAAATTTATTTTGTTAAGGAGTTTATATTATTATCGAAAGAAATCAATTATTTACACTTCCGATGAAAGATATTGCGTGTCATAGATTTACAAAAGGTACATAAACGCGGTTAATAAGGCAAAATTATTTTGAAACATTTTGCAAGAATATTTGGAGAGGGAGAGAGAGAGAGAGAGAGAGAGAGAGAGGTTGTTAACTGTTAATAAAAGACTTGAAATGAGGAAGTAGTGATGGATGCGATATTTTCTATTTTATCAGTTGAGATGTGGAGTTCGGACTCATGTTTTATATGGTAATTCTCTCTGTGAATATACGGTTGGTCCCACGAGCACTGTTTTTCACCGTTTGTCAATTTTCTGCCCATCGTCGTGGCAGATTTCCGCTTACTTCCGTGCGAACAAAGCTGGGAAAGACCTGGTGTATATTCAGCAAAGAAACTGTTGACAAAATATCTTACGGGGAGGAAAGTTTCGAATACGGCAATTTCGAAACCCCACCTTAGTGATAAAGACAAGTTTATTAGTTCCGATAAACAGGGTTCATTTTTCATGGATTCACATGACACTATCTAGAGGTATGTCAATAACAATTTGTAGATCTTCGCTGCCACTTCTGTCTTCTCTTAGGACAAACTAACGGACTAAATTTTCTCTTTGGCTAGTGAAAACTGTCTCCGCCTGACTTTTCATCTCTTTGTACTCTGTCACTCTACCTGATCGTGATACTCTTTCATTCTACCATTTCGACTCTGACTGCATCCACTCTACCTAGAATACCGCCTGACCGTATCAGCACATATCCGGAATTGCTTACCTTCTAGTGTCAGTAGATCGCGAAAGTATTTATATACACGTATTTTTTATTTCCCCTTGTTTATAAACAGTGGATGGTTGTTCTGAAACTCTCACATCTCGATTTTATTGGCAGTTGATAGTTAATGACTACTAATCATGAAATCACGTTCTTGCCAGGTCCAGATTAAATCATTTGCAGTCCATTTGACTACGACAATCGAGTGGGAACCCATTTTGTCACATACCTTCTTTTTTTTACTTTTGCTATAAAGGAATCGGTTGATGCTCTTGTTCTTCCGAGCTATGGGCAAACAGTTGATCTCCAGACTGGGTAAAAATAGTGTAAAATAGGTTTTTATACCAGCAATACATTTTTGTAAAAGGTTATTACCAGCTATGAAGTTTTGAAGAAAATAATTATTACCAGCAACAGAGTTAAAGAAAAAAAATATTAGCAGCAGTACATTTTTGGAAAAAATATTACCAGCAATAAAATCTTGTCGGCATTAAATAACCCATAAAGGTTGGTATGCCGTAAAACAAACCAAACCATTCTTTTTTCAAATGAATTTTGGTGATAAGTAAAACCAGCATAGGAAATATTCGTTAGACCTAAGCCTAAAATGTAAATCTGCCATATAACCCGTATTAGGTTATCTAATATCGAAAAATATTTTTTTTTTAATTTGTGTCTATAACTATTTACTTAGTCTACCTGGTGCCTTGTGGCACAGGGCCACCCTGTCTCCACTTTATCTTAGCTGTAGCTGCTCCTTACGCCTAAACCCTTGAAATGCCAGCATAACGCTCCCCTAGTTCTTCCCCTTCTCCCGTTTCCTTCGTTGAACCAGATCAGTGCTACGTTTCAGTCGTTTTTTGGGGTCTTTCTTTAAAATGTAGTTAATTGAACCTCCATTTTCTTCACCGTACCTCACACTAAGGGGTTCTACAGCGGCACGGTGGAGCAGTCTCGCCGTCTTTACATGGTCTTATAGGTCAATAAGGTCAATATAGGTCGTTTATATTTGACTTTGTAAGTACTTTCTTAGATGGTAGGACCTTTTGTGGGTTGGGAAATCCTACTCCTCTTCAGCAAATGCAGTTGCCGTATTCTAAGACCTTTCGGCCGTGGGTGGGAGCAGATTTGGGTGATACGATTTTTTTTTCCAGTAACCTTGCAAGAAACAGGGAAAATGGGAAATCGAGATTTTTAATATAACTAGATATTTTCCTGACTGGTCTTGTACATAGATTGTGTGATATATTTTCATGAGCCGGAAATTATTATATATAGATATTTGTTTTTCTCATCTTGCGCCCGTTAGCAGATAAATACTTTCTCATTAGAATGATCTCATTTTTGAAGAGAAATTATATCAGTTCATGCTAATAATAGTAAGGTATTTCAACGTAATGCCATAGGAAGTTTGCTTTTATTTATCTATATGTATCAAATAGTAACTGCTTATATTCATATAGAGATCGAGTTCAATGAATATATAAAAATAGAAAGAGAAGTAAAGAAATGGATGTGTTTTCTTACTGTGTCAGTTTAAATTATACAATAAAATGTTCCTAAGACAATTAAAATACCTACCAGAATTTATGATCGGCGGACATAATCATAGTATTGTATACCATGTAGTGTTTTTAATGAGTTTTATATAACTGTTGGTTGATAAATGACATGTTAGTCGGCGTGAAAACGTCATCATCGTTTGACCAATGTGTAAGTTAGATTCACTTCTTAATAATGGATGTACAATCTATCTAATGAGAAAGAGAATTCATATATTACATTTATCATATTTAATATGTCTTGGGCTTTAGTATTATTTCTACTAACAGAGAACGAACTCAGTGAATACACAAAAATAGAAAAAAGTAGAATATGTTTCTCACTATATTTATTTATACAATGAGATGATCTTAAGAGAGCTTCATATACTAGGATTTATTATTGGTGGAATTAATTGTAACGACATAAGCTATTGAGCTGTTATGTCATACTCATATATGATAGTGAATGTTGGAAAAACTTTTCACAGAAAGATAGTTCTACTGATAGATGGTGAGAATATCATAGACAGAGCATATGAGCAATCAGGAAATTTTAAGGTAGAAAAATTAAAAGGAAATTCATGCTTATAATCAGAACAAAACAGTTGAAATTTCTGGTACGCTTAATGAAAAAAGAGGACCTAGAGAATTTAAAACTCACAGGGTATAATGAAGGCAAAATAAGAAAGGGAAAACAATGATGAACGTACCATTTTTTAATCAATTCACCCCAAGCAATGTGATAAAGCCACTAAGACACATGGAGCTATTGGAAGTGAAAGAGAATGAGAAGACTTTAGAATGAACCAGGAGCCCAGTCCTAAACAGAAAACAAGGAACCTCTAATTCTGTTCAAAAGACCGGGGAGGTGAGTGAACCGGACCACAGGCGAACCTATCTACTCCTATTAAACGTGTTTGTGCTAATTGGTGACAGGAAGTGGTGGTGAAAAGTAAAAAATAATTCAGTGCAACAAAAGACAGGAAGTTGTGGAGGATCATGATTGCCCAAGTTCTGGAAGAATCCAGCACATAAACCAAGAATCAAAAAGTAGAAAATAAAATTTGCGAGGTTTCCGATTGAGATATTCGCGACGAATTAAAAATAGCAAGAATATGTGATTACGTCTTTTTCTGCAAAAATAAAAACTTCTTACGGTTACTTTATTTAGAAACTCACGATTCAGTTCAATAGACACACTAACTTTTAATTCAATCATCTCGTTCAGCCGCACGTTTCCTGAGTTCACATGTTAGCTGAAGCCTTCGTCCGACACAAGTTACAGCGGCAAGACTTTGATTAGAGATAAGTTTAACAACTGAGTTAGTTAGAATAATATTCATTGTTAAGTTTGATATCCGATTTCTCGTCATTCCTTCTGTCTTCGTTTCCTTGCCTCCAAAAATGTAGACAAATGTGGATTCTGCCAGCATTGCAAGTTAACACTATGTCGCTCAGCCCATCGACCCACACGTAACTGTTGAGCCAGATATAAAGTGGCTGCATACCAATCGCTGATTGGCTACCTACAACATGTTAATGTCATTATTTTGAGTGATATTGATTATGTAAAGAAGGTGCTCTACCTTGGAATTGCTGGACACTTTACGAATAAAATTTAGTAATATAAGCATGATATCCATCAATTCAAAACTCTGAACCATCCGCATCAGATACTTTCATAATCATCAGTGCAGATATTGAAACGATATATTAAAAAAAAGTTTGATTAAATCTTATATAACTTTACAAGGATTTTGTTCTTTTGAGATACTTAACTAAAAAAGAAGACCCGAAAAAACAAATACAATAAAAAACGAAAAACTTAAATTTAAACACAAATTATCAGTAAATACGTTATGCTATCCTGTATTGAATTCTACTAATTCAGTCAGTTTAGTTACACTAAAATGTATTTCTTTTCTATTATTGGATCCACGTATTAAAAAAATAAGCAACCATTTAAGCAATTAATTCTTACGCAAAAATTAAGCACCCTAAATACTGGTCAAAATCCCTAGTTGCTTATAAAAATTCTTATATTTTTCCGAGGTTGTTAAAGAACAAAATTAACTGAAAAATCCACTAGAAACTCATCTGTCTTCTGAGATAACGATCCTTAAAATTGTGTTCCCGCCGTGTTGACTTAGAAGAACGGTATATAATACTCACTTTAAATTAGCAGCAGATTCCTGCTTTCAGCGTAATGTGTTAGCAATTTTTAAAAATTATTTTACCCCAAGCAAGGCAATAAAACCACTAAGACGCATAGTGGGGTTACTGAGTGTTAGAGAATATGAGAAAGTATACTATTAAGCAGAGAGGACAATTAAAGAACAATAATTAAGAAGATAACGATTGGCAATTTATTTACATGGGAAGGAAGAAGCCAGAAGAGAGTTCCACAAACGAGAAATGCAATAGAAGAATATTTTAGCATAGAAATTACGGTTACATCTAGCCATTTCAATTTTAAAATGATGAGACCTTGGCACCAATTTAGTACTGCGCTTAAATTTATAAAGTCTAGGTATTATTGCAGGAAATTCATCAGAACAATTACCATGAAAATATTGATAGAAAAGTCACAGGGAATGTACTTGTGAAAATAACAGAAAAAAAAAACAAAAAAAAAACGATTGGTTGAAGCCATCATCATAAAAAAAAAATTACATAAAATAAAGTATTTTTATGTCTCGGAGCTAATCTATTCAATAATTAATAGACAATTTCAGGCTTTAGAATAGCGTAAGTGGTCTTAAAATTGTTGTAAGTGGTCCGCGAATGACGCCATCAAAACATGTTTTCAAATTACAACATTGTAAACATCAAACGCCTTGATGGGAAAAATCAATGAATCAAATTATTTATGAACCATACTGAAAATGACCAGCGATGGTTGAAAGTGTCTGGACGTACAGACTATTCTTAAACATACTGAACCCAAATATTCGTTAATTTTCCGAAAAGAGAACAACACTTTTGTGTGCTCTTTAACAAATCTAGCCTAAATGCAAAACTACCACTCAAATCTACTTTATACATATGTAGTATGTGATTCATACCAGGAAATGACATCGAATATAATGACTCTTTTTGTGGTAACCACACTGTATATACTGGGATCGCACGAAGAGATACCAAAGTAAGTTTTGTACTCGGTGTCATCTCAGGAAAGCAAAAAATCTACGAGCATCAAAGGTGAACGCGGAGCCACGCATCCTCAAAGGACGTCGGTGGATGTACACATAAACAAGGCAACCAGATAAGGGGATGTTATATACATGTATGAACTGCGAAGGGAAAGCGAGAAGATCAACGTTCGACGAAAGACCCGTATACAAATATCTCAATTCGGCTGACGTTAATTTGAGAGAGTCAAGAGTTGAATAAACAATTATTTTACATCTTGGAAATTAGCCTAGTACTCTATCAGAAGTTACTACCATGAGATTAAACATACTGAAAATTCTTTCAACTCGACCAACTTCACAAAATAAGAATTCTGATGTTTGGTCATTAGAATAATGATTTTGGAATGTCGGTCTGGCAAAGAACTTTTCACTACTTGCTTGTACGAGTATACACGTAGATGCACTAACACACCTTTAACCGTGCACATAAATACACTGCACTACTTAAATAGAATGGTCTTTCTCTAAACAACAGCGAACATTTTTAGGGGAATAATTTATGTAGCTCTGCATTTATTAGACATTCCTTAATCCACGACATTTGTCAAAATCGAAAAATATTTATTTTTTATCGATTTAAAAGCAACGCTCGGTTTGTAATATCCATACAGTTTAAAATCGATCCCTGACATTTTAAAACGTTATGAGACTGTGAAGTTATTTACAAATATCAAATTTGAAACTGCTCACATCTTTGGTATATAAAAATATTTTTTTAATTTTCTGAAGTTATTGGTTCTTTAAAAATTCATTTTAGGGAATTTTCGGAAGCACATGCACAAACATAACGGAATATTAATTATTTATCTTAAATGAAGAATAAATAAACTGATATATACTTTCATCGATTTATACAAATTTTTATTCTTTAATTAAAAATGAATATATACACTACAGGTAAAAAGTTTGGGGTTACACTCCATTTATTAAAAAAAACAACTTGAAATGGAATATTTCTGTATTTTTTAAAGTAAAACATAAGATTTCAGTAACTACAGTGTATTTGCTTTTATTCTGACAAACTAAGAACTATAAAAATATACAACAGCATCATATTTTGTTTTCATCAATAAAACCACCACCTGTCTTAAATACTGCTTTACAAATTCTTGGTATTCTTTCCAACGGTTCATGTAAAAAAATGTAGCTAGTAAACCTTCCCAAGCATACTTCAAGCATTGAATAACTCACTCTACCTCTTCGAGTATTCACTCCAACCTCTCTTATCCAATTCATCTCTTACTAATTTAATGGGAGTGGGGTCAGGAGATTGAAGCGACCATGTCATAATTTCAAAAACGTTGTTTGTTTTGCTGACTCGAGACAATTTTAACATAATTTAGAAGAGTGTTTTGGATCGTTGTCATGTTGAAAGGTTAATTCTTTTCTAATTAAGTGTAAACCAGATGGTGTAGCATGTCTTTGCAAAATCGAAAGATATTGTACTTTTTTCATGATTCCCTTGACCTGAATCAACACTTCTGCACCATAACAGACCCACCACTGTTGGAACCATACATTCATCATTCAGTCTTTCTCCTGGCTTTCTTCTCGCATACACTCCCCTTTTACTTCAGAAAGATCAAATTTGAACTCGTCTCTCAACAATACATTTTGCCACTCTTTCAATGTTCGGTTCTTATGCATTTTTGATCCTGACATTTTTTATTGCTTATTCACCTTCCGTCACAGGTTTGTTCAGTTTTCTCCATGTTTGTAGATTTATGATAGTTAAGTCTGAGCCAGAATCCAGCAGTAACCTAACTTTCCTGTTTTGCATTTCAACTTGTACATATTTTCTTATATTAGTCTCATCTGTTTGGCCGGCCTCGTAATTCTTATTCTGCTTTCTTTTCTATACCAACAGTGAGAACTTTTGTGAACAATTTTTTTACATGATAGACAAGTTTTAGCACGATATGTACAGTCTTTAACCCAATGCCAAGAGCCACAACGATAGCATGGACTTGGTGGTAGTTTCTTTTTATGTTGATTATAATTAGAAAATTTTGTTTTACCTGTTCTTGAGGCGGAAAAATCAGTTCGGTTTGTTTGTGAGGAGGGAAAATTTGTTTGCTTTGTTTGTGAGGAGGGAAAATTTGTTTGTCTTCGTACTTTGCGTATGTATGCTATGCCAGCTTGTTCTATATCTTTAGAATTTTTTTTTACGCTGACGCATCTATGGTAGTCTTCACTGTAGAAATTGGTTCGAATCCCACGAATGTTAGAAAAGGAAATTTTAAATGGTTTAGGTGATTTTTTAGAGCTGGTTTAGGTTTACTTTTTTGATCGTATGTTATCATGTTGGGTAACGTTGGTAGTGAAAATGAGAGGGCCTGAAGTAGAAGTAGCAGACGGCCATCTCATGAGACAAGAGCAGAAAGGAGAAGGCACGGCCTGCAACATGATGTGGCCTGAGGGTTGCCCACCGGAAGTGCGTGTAGGGACACCCTTCCATGCGCGACATGGCACTACAAGCACCCTGATATTATACAACTGTTGATCAGAGCGGCCGCTCAAGGCGCTACGTAAGAGTTAGGGCTCCTAACTACCAGTCGGGAATAACAATCAGAAAACTGTCAACCCGGTACCCTTAGAATGAGGAGACGTTGCCACAGACTGCACACATCACAAGAGAATCACGGTAGCACTACTACGGAGGCCAGAGAGAATGAAAGGAAAATTACCGGGAACCCCTTCCTAAACAAGAAACAAGTGGTGTGCCTCTGCGCTTGTTTAAGAGAAGGGGGAAATGTGTTGACTGGGTGATAGGAATGTCTACATACACCTATTACATGCACACTGACACACATACACACAAAAAACAAAAAAGCAGCTTACAAGAAGTCCAAGAACAACGTTCAAGCCACTCAGTGTTGCAACTGAAATATAATTTCTTTTTAATTTAGTTTTGAAACTGAAATATAAAGTTTTTACTTAGTTAAAGTCACAATATGCACTTCTTGAGTGGCTCATCCGAGAGCCCGGGAACTCATATCGTTCACTTTTGCATGAGTCAACGAGACAAAAAACAATTTCAAAGAATTTATCCAAACTTTTCAAAAGATCAGTGATGTTTTGTTTACAACTAAGTACCCAAATTCATGTTAAATAGTTATGATCACCATCCACCTCCCTCCAAACAACAATCGTATCCCCGGCTGTATATTATTTAAACTTTTCGTTAATTCTAACCACCCAGTTGTCACACATCAATATTCCAGTACCAGCATTTTAAACGCAACACCTCCATACTCTTTTTCAGTTTCTGGCTGTTAAAGAGAAAGTCTTATATAAATCTATTGAGTACATTCACTTTAACGCTCTAAACGATATTTCGATAAGACTGTTGCTCAATGTTCAAATACTGATGTACAGTGCACATGTAATTTTAGTGCGACTTGATCCCGCAGTATTTACACTGAAGCCCAAATAGTCATGAGTAAATAATGGAGAGATGTGCACTGGTAAAACTATAGTACAGCATCAAGCGATGGCTATACTTGGAAATGGGGGCGCAGTCACCATGTATATATGTATCGGAAAAAAAAACAGTGTATATAAATGGATTAGTACTATTCACATTTTCAGGTATTTGCTGAGGATTCTTGAAACATATGTGTATATGTTTTTCTTTATTGCCCACGAATCTTTCAAGTCATGTTCTGTTTTTAATCGTGGAAATCTTAACAGAGTTATTTTGATTAAATTGACTAAATGGTACATTTTCGTTTCTCTCTCTCTCTCTCTCTCATACATATATATATATATAGAGAGAGAGAGAGAGAGTGAGACATGTATATCTTTACTACTGTCTTTTTCCATATATAGTAATGGATAACAGGATGGATTGAGGAATAGGAAAGTCAAGTTCGAATTCCAGTCGAGTTCGTTACATTCAGTGCGTAAATACCCTAACAATGTGGGTGTATAAATTTTACTATTGTCTTTTAAATATTGATGAATTGAAAGTGCATTTTTTCAAGCTTAACTTAAACTCAAACAGACCGACATTTATTTGGTTGAATTTGCCAAAACTTGTTTAGATGAATTCTTGCTGCCTAAATATACAGTTAAAAAGATTTTAATTTTAAAACCCAAAAATGTTAAATTTAGCATTTTCCACATCTTCAGCACCTCCCCTCGGTGCATAATTATATCTCCCTTCTCCCCACAGAAATATAAGTCCATTAATAAGAACGCTGCTTTAGTCCGGTGAAATCCTTTTTGTGGGCGAAACGAGTTACACAAATTTGTTTTACTTTTCAGTATTTGCCTAACATTTTCCTGATATATAGAAATTTATATATCATACACATATATGATAGTAAAGAATGATTGTACATGTATGCTTTTTATAATATGTAAATATAGTAGACCAGTGAATGAAATTTGGGAGATAAAACCAATAATAATGAAGGTGATAATACAAACAATTATATTTATTATATATTATTAGGCCTTTAAACCAAATAGAAGCATGATGAGAAAAGATGCTAAATAGCGGAATTTTCGGACATGCCTGGACATTTGGGGGTCATTTTTTTTTTTTTTTTTTGCATTACTGATGAAATCTAGTAGTTTTGGGCTAGTTGTTTAGTCGATTAGGATTGCAGATGGTTTGCAAATGGCTTACATATATATATATATATAAGATCATAGAAAATATTAGATAATACCGTTAGCTTCAAACACTCTTCTACTGATATGTTGGACCAAGTTTCATGCCAGATCTTCAGTTTATTAAAATTATATGCCTGACAAGCCTGAGGCATAAATTTTAAAACGGGATCTGGTCGATGGACGGACTGACTGGAGGATTTCAATAGGATGATTTATTTATTGTCATTATTTATATTCATGTAAAAGGAGGCCAGGGCACGCAACTACCGAAACGCTGTGATAACAAAAATGAGGACATTAGATCGAATGTACATAATTATTCGTTGACATTCAGATGCTGCATATGTCGTTTTCGAGTTGCAGACGCTGACGTTGAACCTTAATGCAAACATCTGAATTCTGTGAATCCGATTTGATTCAACACATCTCCACAAGATTGCATCATCGATACTCACCGGCCATCTTTAATGAAGTGAATCATCAAGTGACTCATTTCCAAGTGAAAGCCTCCTCAATCACTTTCGAGCAGTACGGTCATTAAATTCAACGCTATTAAACGCAGTACATATTTCTATAGACGCTTTTTTTTTCAAGTTGAGTTTCATGCAGTAAGCAAACTATAACAAACAATTTCGAGACCGTCCTTCTTAAACACGTATATGCATGTGTAATAAGATAAGCTTATGAGGGTACTGTTTTAATTCAGTTAGCTTGGGCTTAAAATGGATCCAGTAATTGGCTGATTTTGCTCAGTTTGTGTCAATTAATTTATTTACTTTTTACTCTTTTACAATTTAACGTTCACACTTTTTTAAAAATATCTATAATGGAATAAGTTTCACTGCTTTTTTTTCTTACTTGAAATGTTTCGTTTATTATGGAAGACGTTCAATGTTTCTCAGATAAGACACGCTTCACCACTTATTTCCTTTATCTTCAAAGCAATCAGTTTAAATATTTTAACTGTTAATAAAAATAATGATGATGATGATAACAAACATGACTGCGATTTCGCTTTCAAACTCATTTAAAACAATCAAATTAAAAATAGCTGAAAACATGACAAAAATAAATAAATATTCTTAGTTGGAACTGGGCAAAATATCTCAAACAATCGCACTGGGGAAATGCACGAACACACACATACACACACACATATATATATATATATCACACGCACATATACATTGACGGATTCTTTAACTGTCTGTCTAAAGAGATAAAATTTGCCGCAAAATGACTGCCTCAACCATTAAATAAATTGAATAAGGAAAAAATTATACTAAAGTTCGCAACAATACATTCAACAACAAGCACACACGTAATCGAGGCCGCCCGCGCGCGCTTGTAGAGATGTATATATACGCATATCAAAAGTTTGTACCTTTAATCTGAAATTCATTATTCTTTTGTAAATTCTTTGTCGGCCAAAATGAAAGCCAAATTATTCAAATGAAAAGCCCGACAATTTTTGTGCTTTTTTTTTTCTTTTTTCTCTTCATTCCAAAGCAAACATTTCGCCATCTTTACAGGCGTCTCGCCGTTCCGAAATTTCTGATTTTTTTTTAACAAAGGAAACAATGAAATCCAGGAAATCGCTTCCGATCAAAAGTGAATGAATAAATAAATGAATCAAACAAAATTTTAAAAGTGAAAAGAAAAGAAAAATTAGTGGACAAAAGGAAGGAATTTCTTTAATTTTTTTTAAGCAAAACCTGCATTTTGCAGATTCCATATGTTTTTTTTAGATCTACAAATATATATTTTTTCGATTCTTCGACAGCAAGCAATGAAGCGAAACACGACATTCTAGACAAGTCACTTCGCTCTGCAAGAAAACAAGATTTCTATTTTAGACACTCTGCGCCATGAACATGCGTACATGTATAAACTTCACCTCTCTCCCCCCCCTCTCTCTCTCTCTTCACACACACATATCTATCTATCTATCTATCTATCTATATATATATATATATATATATATATATATATATATATATAGATAGAACTTTTACTATAAATGTTATATTTAGTGGGTATACGTGTTTGAATAGACTGTTCTATATTTTTATTTTTTAAACAGTGAAATTAATGTCTACCGACTAAAATATTGAAAATCTTACAAAATGTACATGTCAGTAACAATAGAAAGTGTATTCCCTTTAATTTGAGAAGCCACTTTTAAGCCAAGCATGTTTTACTATGAATCTTAATAATGGTTCACAGATTAAAAAGGGGATACAAGTTCGATTCATGTTGAGAAGTAGATTATATTGAGTAAGACTTTCCATCTTTAGGCTGGTGGACACTCATTTCACTAATGCTCTTAAAAGAAACTGGAGTATCTACTACCTACACAAACACATATACCCGCTAAATATAACGCTTATAGCAAAAATAAATAATACCGGACTAAAAAATCCTTATATATATATGTGTGTGTGTGTGTGTGTGTGTGTAGGCATGTGTGAGTGTGTATGTGTGTTATGTAATAGTATCCAAAACAAAAGTCAAGATAATGGGACAGTGGAAAAGCTATAAGGGATGCGTTTCGCTGAGAGCGTCTTCTCTCTGGCTTCTTCAGGTTAAAATAAAAGAAAGACAAAACTGTATGTAAGGAAAAATGCGTTGGAACGTCTGAGGATATATAGTGACCCTAAATCAAATTACCTTATCACATCAATGAACAAACCCTGGAGGGTGTCTATATACCTGCTTATTTGTTTTATATATATACCTACAAACAAGTTTGATTAAAAAGAACCGACAATGTGTGTGTAAGAAAACAAACAACATACATATGGTATATATGTGACCTCTATACTGCTAACGAAAACAAAGCAAACAAAAAATTTAAAGGTTGATACGTGTTATGGTCCAGTATCCTTGCACCACAGTTATGGTCCAAGGTTAGAACCAAGGAAGAACAACACAAACACAAGAGTAGAATAACAAAGATATATTACAACAGAAATATAGTACAAGAAGTTGTTAGTAATGACTGTCCGTCTGGTTTAGAGTGAACTAATATTGTCTCGACTCGTTACACCATTCATTCGGTATCTAGACCACTCCCCACGAGGGTTGCATGTGGCACAAGGCCGAGTTTAACGTTGGTTTCCCGAGCCCGTAGGCTCGACCAAAAATATACCCTTTGAACTCGCTTAGACGAGTTCAGGGCCTGTCTACCTCCCCTGACGAAAACTTGCCCTTCAGCAAAGCTTCGTCCGGGTTCCTCTCTGCCAAAGCAGAGAGTTCAACAGTCATGACTTGGTGCTCGTTACACCATTTATTTATTATACCTCTTGAGAGGCGCAGTATTTATAGTGTCAGGAAGAGTCCATTATCGTTATAGGTAAGTTCCCATAACAATACGTAAACAGTCAAAGTCACTAAAGTTACTTCAGAAATGATGCGCCGAGTGTTTCGAAGTGCGGCTTGAATATATCGGAATGCTTCAATTTCATGATTCTAGGTTACACTTGGCTGTGCTGAGAACGTTTCCTCGGCCTCTTATCCTGATTTTCCAAGCGTAGCTTAGATGTGGCACAAGACCGAAAGTATGAGGTAACCACACCCCCCTCTTATATATTATGTGTGTGTTTAGGTAGCAGTTGACACATGTTTCAGAAAAATGTTTACGCGTTAAAGAGCGTGTATTTGAGTCAAGTGAACATTAGATGTTTTCAATTTTTGAAGTAAATTGAAGTCATATATTTATCGCGGTCAACTGCGGATGTGTACCTGTGTACAATTCTTGTAACACTTGATTCATTTCTTTTATCTTTTGTATGCATTTGGTTGCAATAGAATAGGTTTCATCCTGTCAACACTAACAACCTTAATAATAAAAAACAAACAAAAAAAAATACTGCACCACAGAAATTATATTTACGAATAGCATTCTCTATGATGCACAAACATGAAACTCATAAACAGAACATAAACCGCTATACTATCGCATAGGTTAACCTACCACCTCTTTTATCACAATGCATTTCATGCTCACATCAATAAACATATATACTGTCTATAATCTCCAACAACTTAAGACAAATATTCGTATACAATACAAGTATCCAATATGAAATTAACTATAAAAATAAAGATTCCAAATATTAGTTGTGTTGGACATAAAACAAAACAAAATCTGAAAGTAACTATATTCCTAATGGCTGGAAATGTGATTTTAAATGCATTCACCAACTGACGTTACATTAAGCTAATGAAGAATCTTGCTTACCATTCACATGTCCGCGAAATCGCGATAAAGTATAACGGCCACGCAACATTTTAAATGCATTTGAATATGGGAAAGACGACTTTTCTGTTTAACATCGGCTTTTGAAAAATGTCCAGAAGTCTAGTTGAAAGCATCATTAACATTTGGACAGCATCTAGACACAAACATACTCTCTTTTGTATGTAAACAGGAAAAATAAATTAAAAATGTAAAAAAACCTGTTTGCGGTTTTAATGATATATATAGTCAATAAATTAATAAAAGTTCGATACAATTATCTTTCACTCGACTTCAGACTTTCGCGAAATACTGGTCACCAGGGTCAGATAAATCTGTTGAATTCTTACCAGATATCATATTTATAATCTACATAAGAAACGCTTATCATGGACTCCGAACAAATTCCAAATTTGTAATTTATATTTTACTACAGTCAGAAATAGTTAAAAGTAAAAATAAAAAAATTACTAACAATCATAGAATTAGCTATATTTAAACTGTTGTAAAATAAAAACGGATTAATTATTAGAAATATTTTAAAATATTCGAGAAAAATTATTTTTATCGAATAATTTCGCTGTTTTAAAATAATTTTTGTAAAATATCTTCCAAAATATATCGCAGCAACGATACTAAAATATAGAAATTAGCATGCTAATTTAAAAATCTTTAATATAAATAAATAGATAAAAACAGAAATTTAATCCAAAATTAGCGAATAAAATACCCCCTCTTCTCTTCATAAATTTTTTCTCTCCCTACTTAAATTATTAAAAACGTGAGGATGTTATATATTGTTCATGAGTAACCCAGACACCATCAATTATATATCGGGAAATGGAGTTTCTTGAACTTTTATCATAAAAACACTTGATTTGCGCCATCAAGGACGGGGAATATTTATATTGTTTATAGCGAAAAAAAGAAGGATTTTTATATCCCGGCAGTTATATATATATATCGACCATATAACCCAACCAAATGCCTGTATGAAATGCTGGGGACCCACGAATATAAAAGAATCCGGGAACATTTGTTATTTATACTGATTTATCATCAGAACTCTCGCTTCGGCGAATCAATTATGAAGAACATGTTATAATTTTTTTTCGAATAAATAATTATGTATTTTCTTCTATTCTTTACTGATGTCCAGGTTTCTTTTAAATAAATGTTCTTTTTTTTTTTTCTTTGTTTATTATATATATTTGGTTTTGGAATTTATTCCGTATGAAGAATGAGACCAATCCTTTTTACTTTCATCTATATATACAAGTTATATATATATATATATATATATATATATATATATATATATAGATAGATAATATGGACACAATATATTGACCGTGTTTTTAAAATGAAAATATTATATAAAATATACATGCAACAAACTATTTCTTATTTAACAGTTAAAATATTTCATCCTTGGAATGGCTAAATATATGGCCGAGAACGCTCAGGATAAAGAACATTTGAACAGTTTTTTTCATCTGAAAAGAAAAAATTATTACATCGCATGATAAATTGTATAAAAAACTAAATCAAAGCACCTTGTCTGTCGTATTCAATATATATATAATATATATATATATATATATATATATATATATATATATATATATATATATATATATACAAGCTAGTTTGATTTTAAAAGAACCAACAAAGTCAGTCTGTTTACTTTTTTTTATTGCATTTTTCCAATTTTCGGCTAAGATGTTGAGTATTGAAAATTGTGGATAAACTATCGGAAGTTTATATTTTGTTATTTTTTGTTCAAGTACTTCGACTTTCGCAGTCATTACATAAGAACTGATGTCTGTATGGTATATATATATATATATATATATATATATATATATATATATATATATATATATATGTGTGTGTGTGTAATTGCAACATTCTATTATTAGTAAGTAATATTACTGATCGTAATATTATTCCTTCCAATATATGGATTTTTTTAGCGAATCTGGCAAAGATTTTCTTGTTTTTGTTGACTGGTGAATTAGTAGAAAAAATGGGAGTCTATTCACCCCACTCATGAGAGACAAAGTTGAAAATAGGAAAGAAAGAAAAGAAATGACCAATTTAGAACCGGTCTTCACTTTGACTTGAAATTTCCCTTTCGTTCCTCACTTACTACTACTACTACTACTACTACTACTACTACTCTTAGTCCTCCCTTGATCTTTCCACGTCTCAGTAGGTGTGTGGTGGCGATAGTGTCCGACCATAAAGTATATTCAATCCTCTAAGGACCAAAATGTTCCGCTTATCATTATGTCAGTATATATGTGACCGATGCAGATTTAAATATGAGGTAAGAATTGTTTACCAAATAATTTTAAAACCATTTTAGCTTCTACCATCATAGGAAGTGTTATATAATTGTAACGTTCTATTGTTGTTATTATTAAGAACTTGAATAAGTTCTCGCATATCTTTCATGAAATGTAATGTTTTATTTACAAAAATTAGTTAGAAACACATCCCTGAATGTATTGTCCATCGCTAGCCACTACTTTTTCCCATCTTTCTGGCAGCATTTGAATTCCACGTCGGAAAAATAAGTCGTCCCATTTTTTGCATCCTCATAAGGATGAAAGTGCTACTAAGACAGGCCATGTGCCATCGATCCGAACAAGTTATAATCGGACGGGATAATGTCTAGTGAATACGGCGGGTGGGGTAGGACTTCCCATTTAAGCGTCTCCAAGTAGGTTTTCATCCGTTTTGCAACATGCCGCCTAGCGTTGTCATATTGTAAAATCACTTTGTTGTGTTTCTATTCGTATAACGGCCGTTTTTCTTCAATGCTCGGTTCAAACACACCAGTTGTAGTCGATAGCGATCTCCTGTAATGGTTTCGGTCGGTTTGAGTGGCTCATTATAAACTACACCCAGCTGATCCCACCAAATGCGGAATAGAAGCTTCGAGCCATGAATATTCGGCTTTGCCTCCGATGTTGATGCATGGCCGGGCTTACTCCACGATATTCTACGCTTAGGGTTATCGTAGTGTATTCACTTTTCATCGCCGCTCACGATACAATGCAACAAACCTTTCCTTTTCTGCCGTTGAAGAAGCTGTTCATACGTTACAAGACGCCCTTCGACTTCAACTCGTACGGCACCCAATGAATCATTCCTAATGCTTTCAAAAGTTTCGAAACTGTTGCATGATCAACTTCTAATGATTCTGCAAGTTTAGCTTGCACCCGACATTAGTCTTCATGAAGTAATGCCTCTAATTCTTTGTCTTCAAACATTTTCGCTGCGCCAGAGCGTTCTTTATCTTCAACGTCAAAATCATTATTTTTGAAGCGTCTAAACCAATCCCTGCATGTTGTTTCCGACAAAGCATGGCCGCTGTAAGTCTCAACAAGAATTGTCTGTGCTTCAGCTGCAGATTTCTTTTGAATAAAGTAGTTCTGTAAAATTCCCCGCAAATACACTTTCTTTGGCACGAAATCCGACATGTTTACCGCTATGAAAAATAGTTGTTTACACTTCGGCGAAATGACATACACTGAATTTCAAGCTTGCTTATAGTGCTTCCTTATAGATGCGTTACCATCTTAAACTACACGGACGCATTTCTCGGAACGCCATCTGCTGGAAAACAGCGAGAAAGGTCCTAATATTATTTTTATTATTATTATTGTTATTATTATTATTTTATTTCCTTTGATTTCTGGTGTATACTCATTTCTTTCTGGGCCTCAACCGGAGACCCAATGTCAGAGATGACATCATGACATTTCCCACTGAGCATTTTTCTCAAAAATAAACTTATTATTTATTATTCCTTCCTTGTCCATTTAAGGAATCTAGCATGTAGATGATTTTCTTATCTTTGTAACTGGTGAATTAGTAGAAAAAAAATGAAAGTCTATTCATTCCCCACCTCCTGAAACAAAATTGAGAATATAAAACAAAGTAATTAAGTAGTACTGTTAAATTTGTTATTAATGTAAGAAATATTTCTCCACAGTTAGCTACATTCATGTATCGTATTTGCAATCTGACTACTCATTTTGGTGACGAAGAATTATGTTTAAGAATTCCATTTGCTTACCTAGCTTTAAACAAGACTTATAACCCGAATTCTGATGAATAGAGTGCGCAGCAGAATCAGGCCAGAAATAGGACAAGAACAGTACGGGTTCGTCAAAGACACTGGAACGAGGAACGCGTTATCTATACTCAAAATATTATTAAAAAAGCAATATAAATACAGAAGTACGTGTACCTCTGTTTTATAGATTACGCAAAGACATTCGATAAAGTACGCCACAAAAATCTGTTTGAACTGCTCAGCATACTTGATATATTTAGGAAGGATATTAGAATAATGAAGAACCTATATTGGCAGCAAACCGTCTACATACGAATAGAAAATGAGCTCATCAGATATACAAAAATAGAAAGGAGTGTTAGACAAGGATGTGTCTTCTCACCGGACTTATTCAAACAATATAGCAAGGTAATTCTGAAAGAATTAGAAGTCCTACCAGGATTCATTATTAGCAGCCACAATCTTAGCAACATAAAATATGCAGATGAAACAGAAACCTAAGCAGAGTATTAAGAAACAGAAAAACTTTGTTAGAAACAAAAAGTACTGAACTCTTATGTGATGTCTATCCTTCTATATGGCAGTAAATGCTGGATATTTTCCCCAAGAATGAAGAAGAGACATGGAGCGAAAGAAATGTGGTTCTACCGAAGGATGCTGAGGATACCATGGATCAAATATGTGACCAACAATGGAGTTTTAGAAAAAATGGAAACAAAAAGAAAACTTATACTTAATATCAGGAAGAGTCTGTTTAAATTTCTTGGGCACATAACAAGGAAGAAGGAGATTGAAGGCAAGAGGGACAGAGAAAAACAACGCATAACATACTTAATGAGCTTGAGTAAATGGATGGCGGAACAAAAAGACAAAATTTATTAAGAGCTACAAAGGACAGGGAATTTTGGAGAGCCAAGATCTCCTACGTCCTGACGGGGTCACGGGACATAAAGAAGATATTTAATTAGATTTAACTCTATCTATAATTCTAAGTACTAATATATGTGCCTATGTATATAATTGTATATGCTGATGTATATATGCAGGATTCACTAGATAAATGAGAACAAATTATAACAATGAAAAACTAAAATATTCAATACAAAACTTAGTATATTAAAAAAAAACACGAAATAACACATGTTAAAAAACAGAAGTAGTTATTCAATAAAACCAAACTCAGTATCAAGGACACTTTTGATGCGGCCTCAGAAGCAATTGTATGGTTAAATCATGTAGTTCTTGTTCATGTTGACTATGATTCAACCTTCAACGATTCCTTGATATTGTGATGGTGCTGGTTGGTCCAACTTTCGATGACACCCCACATGTAGTAATCCAGGGGATTGTAATATGATTATCGCTTAATGCATGAAACTGCCGGTCACCACGCAGAGTTGTTTTCTTAATAAAAACAGTTTGCAACTACAAATGTTCCACTCATGATTTGAGCTCTCTTTAAGAATAAATACAGCACATTTTAAATATGTGTGTGTGTGTGTGTGTGTGTGTGTGTGTGTGTGTGTGTGTGAACAAAGTCTTGTTCAAATATTTGTGGATGTTGAGGAATAAAAAAAATGTATTTCTAAAAAGAAAAAAAAAAGAAAATGATACAAAATGTGGTTATTTACTTCCTGGTTTGCGAAATGTCCGGCAAGATACGGGAAGCACTGTTTAAATTCCTCTAACATGTTTAGTAGCATCTATATATATATATATATATATATATATATATATATATATATATATATATATATATATATATATATATATATATATATGAAAGTTTCGTTGAAAACGACTGACAAGGTTGAGTTTTTTATATAATTTCTCATGTGTTCATATATTTGCTTTCTTTTCCGGACATAAATTATATTAAAATTGTCTGAATTTTTCCTAGCGGTTTCGGCTATGCTTTTAGCCATTATCAAAGATGAATTTTATTTTACTTTAGCTGAATATATTCAGATAATTTTTATATAAATTTATGTCCTGAAAAGAAAATATATAAGAACACATGAGAAATTATATAAAAAACTCAACTACTGCACCATGTCGGTCGCTTTCAACGAAACTTGCATAAAAGAGGATTGCTGCCAAATATACAAATATATATATATATATATATATATATATATATATATATATATATATATAATGAATATGTGCTTATATCTAAAGATATAAAACTTCATATCCAGGCATATGATTGCATTCATATATTTTGAACTTTATTCAGGTTTGCATATAAGGCAAGCGGAATCCAGTTCTTTCTTACGCACTTCTACGTCTCCTGTTCAAACTTGACATGGCTTATTTTAGAAGCATCCGAACGTTGTACCGTCAAAGTAAAATAAGAAGATTAACTAACGTCAATCTTCTATTGTATCGAAGTATTTACCAAATCAAAAACACAAAGTCGAGATTTACTCAGGTTTACGATAACACACCCGGTGAGACTGTTTCGGTCCGTTAACAAATGTTTTCCTTGAGAAATCCGGTTAATGCTTTCTTTTTATACCCTCTTTCAGACGGAAAACACTAGATTAGTCTTATCGGCCACAGAACGATGAGTCGTAAACAAATCTCGCAAGCAATTGTTTGGATTTTGTGGCAGAAATTAACTGCTCGGTCCCCCAGACAGAACATATACTATTGTATTAAAACATGGCGGACTAAGATCAATCCTTAGCGCCTAAGTCGTCCCGAAAGAGAACTTTTTTTCCCCCTTGAACCCATATATGCGTGGGACTAATTTAAACTCTGCCTTGTGGGCGCACATATAAATACCAAGTCTTGCTAGCCATTGTTTACGCTTATTGCATTTTCCACTTGTGGTGTTGATTGGCTAAGCTTAGAAGATATTCTTAGCTACCAGGCGATGATAATGCCCATCAGGCTAGTTTCGATAGCTTTTGGGACTAACTTTGATTCCCTCTTGTAGCGTTGTGCAAGACTAAGTAAAGATAAGTGGATATCTTCTGGAACCTAGCGCTTCAGTTTTACAGTACAGTTTTCGGGAATCTCACCACGGCTTTGACACTGGAAGTAAAGTTGAAGGGTCGATCACCTGTAAATGAGTTGATGTTTTGGATTTTTAATATACAGCAGTAGAGAGACAGGTACAATTGGAGGAATGAGATTTGGCATTATTTTGATTGATTTGATGTTGTGTAAAATGATCAATCGGAGGATGGATAGAATCAGGACTCTATTTTTGTTTTCTTTTACTCTAATTGCCACAGCGGTTCACATGTGGAATGAAAACAACGCTGTATATAAATGCCCTCAACTTGAAACTGTAACAAACCAACAAGAAACTATTTAGAAATCTTTCAACATCAATAGGACTTTACACACATCTTACGTATAAATAAGGATAGCTATATATACATACACTTCTTTTTACCTTTTTTAATATTCTTCCTATTTAGTTATTCTAAGGCAATAAAACGTTGTTGCCATATTTACTATATTGATTGTAAATTCATTTCTATCTCTCTCGTCTCTCACATAAATATTCAAATCCATGAAATATATCTACAATAAACTGATGACTACTGAAATCACCACGGAGCTACCCTGAAGAAAAGAAAAAGGAAGAACCAACAAAACATTTCCTAAACACCAACTGTCAAATCTTGATCATGGAATTCTTATCATGGTTTGTATTATTAACTCCGGTGATGAAACATTTACGTTTTCGGTACATTTTGCATTATGCAATTTGAACGTTTTTTTCGAGATGATAGAAAGTCTTGTTCATGCTTACGTGAAGACATTGACAACAGAATATGTTCTTGCTATTGGAAGAGTTGCTAAATGAGATGCTGATAAGAATCATCATGCGATATTATCACTGCTGGAAAGATTATTTAAAACCGTGTATAATGAAACTGCTGAATGTTAAACACAAAAACGTTGAAAAAACTCGTTCTTTAATGATGAAAAGTACAATTTAGCGGAAATCTAGCACAAACTTATGGAAAGCCCGGAAAAAAAAACTTATGGAGACTTTTGCATCAAACTAAATGATGAAATGTACAGTTTTAGAAAGGTGTTAGAAAGTTAAGGGATGTCATTTTAATAACAGAATCATAATGCTATGCATTTATATGGTGAAAAGATCTGGTTAATAAAATGATGGGAACCTTTGCACCAACCCCGCCACTTTACATTTATATATTATATTATATATAAAGTACAGAGTATGTGTGTGTGTGTGTTTGTGTTTGTGCGTGTGTATGTCCAAGCAACTCCTCCGCTCCCACTGCTCCGATTTCAATAATTCATAGCTCATTCAAAAGCCATAGAATTTAGGCGCAAGGAAAGATTTTCGTTGAGCTCAGATTCAGGGTTGCCAGATTATGTGAGGTTAAAAATATATATTAATATATTACACAAGCCATTGTCGTTGCTTTCATGGTTCAAGGGGAGTAACTCTTATTTTCCTTTCGTATCTAAAATTGCAGCTAGCTAAAAATTTTGCAGCTAGCTTAAAAGCCGCTCTATCAGGCGGCATTTAAGCTAGCTCTTGTGGAGGACTCTTGGTTTGACTATCATCATAATAGCTAAGGAGGAGTAGATGCGATAGGCATCAATAAACTACAGAAGAACTCAGAATTGATTACTCCATTTAGATATTGAATTAATGTTTAAGCTTATCTTTTAAAAGTTCAACGATAATTCTTCTGCTGCCACTTAATTTAAAGGCGATTTGATCTACGTAGATCCTTATTTTCCATACAAACAATTATTTTTATTTCATAAATGACAGAACAGGGGACAATTTATAAGATAAAATTAATATAGTGTAAAGATGGAAAAATAGAAATTAGAATTAGTTATACATTCAACATTTGAAGAGTTAGAGAAACATAATAGCTAATTAAGTAAAATCTATATAATCATACTTATTATAAAACCCAGGTTGGTTGTGTGTGTGTGTGTGTGTGTGTGTGTGTGTGTGTTATATATTGGATCGGATTTGGATCATTTTTCAACCGATTTCAACAAAACTTCACAGGACTTCACAGGACGTAAAATTACCTTGCGGTGGTTCTGACAGCGCCAAAAATTGGAAAAACAATTGTTTTTGCACGAAATCAATTTGAAAACACGATTAAGAGGCATCACGAGAATGAAAGGGGGACAACTCATATCGAGTTATACTTAAAACCCAGGATGTCTGTGTGTGTGTCTGTGTGTTCGTTTATATATGGGATCGGATTTCCTACATTTTTCAACCGATTTCAACAAAACTTCACTTTTTTTTTTGGCAGATAGTGTTTCTTATTGTCTTGAACGCTTTTTTCTTTATTTTTACATTCAGAATGCTTTAAAAATTCTATTTACAAGACAAGTGTTTATAATAAAATTCTATTCAATCGGGAGACTCATAACGATTGAAAACAATGTTTTTGTTTGAGTTTGGGTTTGACCAATTCATAAACAATAAAAACTAATTAAGACATGCGTGTCCGTCAACCTTAAACAATAATCTTTGTCAATTTTATGATGGTGGATACTTGATCTATCTCTTACTGTTACATCCCCGGACAACGCCGGGCTCTACTGCTAGTGGAATCTATGTGGATAAATGCAAAATTGGAGCTAAATTCTCCCGCTCTACTTTATAGTAATTTACACGATGTTTACTCATTCCCCCACGAGAATGAGATGTGACACAAGGTCGGATTAATGTGGAGACCCGAGCGCGTACACTCGGGCAAGGACAAAAATTCCCCTCAGCCCCCGCAACCGTCGGTTGCGCTGGCCTCGGTGCGAGCACCGATCCCTCACTCGTGTGCAATGGGAGGGCGCGGCCTCGGGCAGCTGTTCCCCAGGGCTGGGCACCTCTTCAGTATAATTTTCCTCAGTTGCAACTCTGTCCTTTGACAGAGAAGCCCCTGAGCGCACTCTGTCCAAGGACAGAGACGCAACTGAGAGATGATAAATAGATGTGTACGTACTCAAAAAGAGTATGGTACACGATAATTATAGTAATTTACACACAAAAGTCTCTATATCTGTATTATATATTATCTACTTCTCGGCAAAATCAGTTTTCAGGTTTAACTAATTTGCATGTTGATTTTTAAAAAGTTTATTTCATTAATTCACTGTCCTTCATTACTGTTCTTTTATTCGAGGATTGTTTTGATTTTCATGTCAAAAATAGTTCTGTTGAGGAATATCGTGTAGAAAAGTGTTTGAAATTTGCATTTTACTTAGCCTTCAACAAGCTGGCATCTATTTGTAAAACTTTCCTTAACTGTAAAAAGCCAATTTATGAATGAAATGTTCATTTAAAATTTTTGTTTCAAAGATTTCACGTAGTGAATATAACTTACTTTGCGAAGCGAGAGGGCGAAGCCTGCTAGTAATTAATAAAAGTGTGTATTTACCAGTATTTTAACTTTGACTTATTCGAACAGTTCGGTTTATCTAAACCAGAGTATATAGTTTCCTGCTCCAGCTAATATTTTTCTCGTTCCCACTCAGCCAGATTATTTAGTTTATTGTTTATACTAAACTATGGTATCTAGTTCATCAATCCGGCAAAAACAATTTTTTTCTCTCTTTCCTACTAAACCAGAATATGTTTTCTCGTTCCTTCTACAACGGGGTATTTAGTTTTTCTTTCCTGGCAAACCAGAGTATTTAGTTTCTCATTTCTACTAAACTGAAATATATAGTTTCTATTTCCTACTAAACCAGAGTATTTAGTCCATCTTGCTAAACCAGATGATTTATTTTTTCGTTCCTGTTAAAAACCAAATATTCCTAGAAATATGATTTAATTTTTTCTTTCAGTTTATTAAACAGGTTGTTAAGTTTTTTTTTTTTAAACGGAAAATAACTGAGTTGAAAATAATTTAGTCTAGACGATCCTAAAGGAAAGAAGAAGGAAAAGAAAGGAAAAAGGAAGGAAGGGAAGAAAAAGAAAGAAAAGAAATACTGAAACCAGATTTAGGATTTATTTTTCATTTTGGTAAGAATGTTCAGAGCACCTAACCTACTTTTGCATAAACCATCAATTTGGATTTAGAAATTTTGGGAACAATGAAACAATTTTAATAAGAAAAAGTTCTTTGGGTTAAACGATATACAGACCTGTTAGAAGACGTTAATAAAGTAGAGACATTTCAAGTAGATAATTAAGATTTTCGACTATCAGGTAAAACAAAGAGGTAAAAAAGGGACAATTGCTTTTGGCTCACAGAGGGCGCCAAGAAGGCGGAAAGATCCTTTCTAAAGTCAAGATTTCATTTTGCGTACGTGCAAAAGGGGCAAAATTTTTTTGTTTTTTTACGCCCGCAAACAGGGGAGACTGGGATGTTCGATCAATAACAACTGGTAATACGATCACGTGACCTGCGGAAGAACGATTGGTTGAAAAAAATGTTTGATCAATCAATTGGTCGACCTGCGGGGCCGAAAGAAATGCTCGATCAGGGAACGATTGTTAAATACGAGAGACTAAGAGATGGATATTTAGTTAGCGATAATCAGAATTAATGCAGCTTTTTGGAATTATGACGCCGACGGACCCACCCCGGTTTGTTGAAATCAGTTGAGTTGGTTTTAAGTTGGACCGCGGGCGGGGATAGAGCCTGAACGCGGGATTCACTCGCCCCTTTATCAGACAAGAAATCCTTTCGAAGACAGGAGAACTTCCAGCCCAAGTAGACGAAGAAGAAGATTGCCTGAAAGCCTGAGAAGAATTGGAGATGCAGACAAGCCGAAAGTCGATGAAGTTAAAGTTCATCCCCGGACGGCAGCGAGAAAAGAACCCTCACAAGAAGAACTTCCAGCCCAAGTAGATGAAGAAAAGATTGCCTGAAAGCCTGAGAAGAATTGAGCTGCAGACAAGCCGAAAGTCGATGAAAGTTAAAGTTCAGCTCCGGACGGCAGTGAGAAGAGACCACCTCAGACGACTAAAACAAAAATCTTCCACCAAGTTGAAACAGGAAAACTACCAGGATACAACTCAAGTCGGAGAGAAGAATCAACTGCAGAATGATCGATAGAAATTAGCCCCAGTGTCGAACTGAACCACACTCCGAAAATGATTCTAGAAAGTAGGTAATTCGAAATTTTTTTTTCTATTGTGTGATAGAAGCTTGGTGCCATAGTCCACAGAGCGGGTCGGGAAATGAGAACACTTTTGTTTTATGTAACGGACTTTAAGATATAAAAGGTTGTTACCCTTTTATCAGCAATTTTCTACCCTGTCGGACTCAATATCGGCCCTGAGTCTGTTCAAGAAAATCGGTATAGTTGCTTTTTAGTGACCAGGTATTGAACATCGGGAAAGGCGAGGCTGGTGATCATCTGACCAAAGGGTTGGAGCGGCACGCTTGGACCCAGGAGGAGCGACCAGGAGGAACGTCATTATGTCTATAACTAAACTAGCAGTCACAAGATCTAAAAGCAGGGTATATATAGCCTAAACCCGGTTATATAATACTCCTACTAAAACAGGAAATAGAAAAAAATTCAATAACTTAAGATATTCTACATGACAAAATAATAGCTAATTATATATTGGCGGAAACATTATGTCTATAATAAACTAGCAGTCAATGATGTAAGAGCCAATAATATATCAAATAGTTCTAACGTGTATAAGTATATATTGATAATTCAAAATTACCAACTTTGTAATATAATTACAAAATAACTATTAAATATTATCAGAAGGGACGTAATTCATATAAACGCGTTTCTTGTGACTTTGAAAAAGTTTAAAATCGATATCGTTCTCAACAACAGCTTCTTGAAAGTATATTTTCTTTATGATTACTACAACATTATAACCGGTGTGAACTATGATTTTTTCTATTTCCTGACTTAGTTAATCGCAGAGGTAATATACTGAGCTCTTTATGGCATTTTTTGGGTAATGAATGTTACTTCGTGGCGGTGGGTTACACAGAATCGTAGCAACGATTAATATTTAACTCAATCTATTAGAAATGGATTCATACATTTTATACAATCCATTGCTAAACATACTGAAAAAAATGTCTGTCTCATTCTATCGCTCCAGTAAATACCTGACTCTTTATCTTCATATCTTCGTCAGATTAGGCCGAAAATTGAATATTACTACTATATCTGTGTTGGAGCACAATCTTCGCTCGCCAGCCTTGACAAAGTACTAAATTGTTTTCTATCCTGCAGCAGTTTTTTTTTCCAGAAATGCAACATCACAAGCTTATCGCCACTCTCAGTATTACCATAATAAGTGTTCAGATGAGTTGCATTCTTTAGTTCCACCTATTAAAACCTTTACAGCTAGTACATAACATGCTACTTCAGTGGAGTCCAATCACTCCATTTCCTCCGTATTCCAAATTTAGAAAAACTGCTAATTTGTGGGACAAATTTTCGCGTTGGTGCTTATCTAAACATTTCAATCTCGACCTCTTCAAGTCAAGGGTCAGCCGTTATCTATCTTCCTTATCCTCATAAAATTCACTTCCTATCAGTCCTTCTTTCATTCATATTATACACCTCATTTAGCATTACCATTTTAACAATAACCCGCTACCTTGAATGACTCTCAAGCCTTGTATTGGGTGAATGTTATATACTTAAAAAAAGGGCTTCAGTGGAAAATGAACCAAAGCTCAGATCAAATGATATCATGATTTACTTAATTGTCGGAATACCATACTGAGCTGCTAATGGTATTTATTGGAGCAATGGGCATTGTTGATGCACATAACAGGCGACAGGTTATAATGAGTTGGAACGGTACCAGAAATCACTGGGAGTCGTGGATTTGTACGGATGTCAGTGGAAATGAGTATAAGTACAAAGTGAGAACAAACGTTACAGATTGGTTGGTAGATCCCATTTTCGAATTGTCAAACGTTAAATCAACTCCGTACCACTGTTACACACGTAAACACACAGAGAAGTTGGAGTAAACACCGCTCGATGTGAAGACTCAAAATCACGTAAACCACGACGCATATATCGGCATAAAATAATGTATCGTTCGAAATGAAATAAAAATAAACTTTTTTCCCTTCTTAACTTAAGTTTTGATTCTTTTTATTTTTAATTTTTTGTCAACTTAAAAACTTTCATATGGTTTATCGAAAATTCTAAATGCATACAGACGTATATTTCAAATAGAAAACGAATTTACTTCACTCCGGGAATAACGTCTTGTAAAGGGAAGAATTTTATCAGCTTTAAGTTCATTGCTTCATTCTCACTTTTTAACATTCTCTCTACTTTCTTTATCAGTCTTTGTCTGTCTCTTTCAGTTTTTTTTTATCTGTCTACCTGTCTACATGCGTATGCATAGCCATGACACTATCAATATATATATATATATATATATATATATATATATATATCGCACATATAGTGCTGGTGTTAAAAATAAAACAACGCTCAATGTAATAAAAGAGAACTATTAAGTATATATTAATAAATATATATATTATCCTCAAAAAATAACGTTGTCTTTGTTGGAAATATATTTATTTAATATAATGTTGTTATGTTGGGATATACATTTATCGATGTTACTGATGTAAATTACGCCTTGTTTTTTTTAAAGAACAAGTAATCTACTTTTATGCTTAATATAAAAATTAATATTCACAACTCTAAAATTTTTTTATATATATATATATATATATATATATATATATATATATATATATACACACACACATATATATATATATATATATATATATATATATATATATATAATATATAAATCCCCGCTTATTTTAAATGCCAAATATATTTTTTAAATTAAAAACTGTAATCCCTATTATAATATTTAACTGCGCCAACATTACGATAACCAGATATTTTTATTAAAATTTAAATTACGGTCAGTCTATACTCAGCACCTGAAGATTGCGCTGTGAATGAAACTCTGAGTCGTGCTATCGGTGAGGATAATATATATATATATATATATATATATATATATATATATATATATATATATATATATATATATATATAGAGAGAGAGAGAGAGAGACTGTTTAGCGGTATTAGAGTCTACAAATATAACTGATGTGGGATTTTAGAATGCAATAATTTTTCCATAATAAATAAACTTATGTCGAACAATTTTCGGGCTATACTTCTATTTATATCGGCAATATATTGTGAGATATTCAGCTCATAATCTCTATCATTATTAAAATATAGGCAATAACTTGTATTGGTGATGTCAGGCTTAATCATGAAAACACATTAAAGGCAACTTAAATTTATATATCTTATGCAAATCTTAAAGCTGTAGACCACAGAAAACATTATTTTATTAACAAAATATCCCATTATATATATATATATATATATATATATAATTTTTATCGATTTTAATACAAACTACTTGATATCATATTACCGTTATCACTTTTCCAATCCTTGATTTTGCTTACTTTTCTGTTGTTTCGTTTTTTATATTGCAGCGGTTTTATCGGTTCCCAGAGAACTTAATTGCTTGAATATTGTTTACATTTATTTTATTGACGCCTCACAAGTTATCTACTGGATTAATATCTGGAGTAGCTTCGGACATTCTATTAATCTGTTGTCTTTGGGTCCTTATTATTTTTTGAAAGGTGTGCAATATTTAGAATCTGAAGGAATTTTGTTATACTCTTTAGCATGACTGATGCCACTCAAAAAACGTCTTTCCAATAACTTTCTGCATTTATCTTGATATCATCAACAACTTTGAAGGGACCGATAGTTTTACGACCTGCAATCTGTTGTTTGGTTACTTTTATATCTTTAGCGAATGTTCTTAATCTTCTACGGCATTTTCTCTCTTTTTACATTCACAATGCCATCATCTCCATGTATTTTCTTAGTGATGACCCTCTTAATTTTTATCAAATCTCTTTTAGCGACATTCTTAGACTTTTTCCTGTTTTGATATTACTATGAGGTGGCTATGCTGACGACATCTCTATAAGAATGATCTTGAACAAAAAATCAAAATCCTCTAGCAAATGTTTCAAGAAATATGACTCAAGATAAACCTTTCAAAAACAGAATGTATGATCTGGAACTGGAATGAAAGTTTTGGCATGTACACTGAATCCATCATAAAATTTAGGATTTGGATTTAGTAAGTACTAAACACTTCAAATACATTAGTGCATAGCTAAGAAATGCAGTATAAGAGAAAAGGAAATTGAACATAGAATAAACCAAACTAGAGCTTCGTCCGACATCGCAAATTGCTACAAAACCTAAACATTAAGCTGAAAACTCGAATTATACTATTAAATAGCCGCGTCAAGGTGGAGACTTTCATATGGGTGCCATAGTCAGACAGTCAATTATGTGCCATGCGTGATACACGCTTAAACGATCATGTATCTTCCGATACATGACTGACGAGCCAATTTTTTCCCGCAGTAGGTTGCCATTTCTTTCTGTAGTAGACCAGTTGCCATCCAAGGCTATAGAACTCGGTTTGTCCTACTATTTACCAGTAGCTGGGAAGAGAAGCGGATTCATACCTTTCCCAAGGGTATTATTAGCACGTAAGTGAATGTAATGGATTCGAACTCGGCTCTCCGATTTCTCAATCCGAGCCGCTATTCATTTCTCCACCGTGCCTCCTCGTATGGGTGCCATGTTTGACGCCAAAATTCGTTCAGAAATATCTAAAATGTCAATTGTATAAAAGCACTATTGCAGATCAATGGTTAAAAATAGCTTTGAGTGAGTGAAGCCTGTTGATCTTAGCGAAGACCATCCTTCTTCGAACTTTGTGGATTGGCGTTACAGAATCATAAACAAAGAACTGTATCAAAGAAAAGAAACCATATCATTTGAGGAATTCAACAGAACCAACATCTAAAATAGATGACATTCCATACTACTTCTAATAAAATGTTAGGAAAGAAACACCCAGCAATACTGGAATGAGTGATAACAGCTACTGGACTTGAGAAACATGTTTTCCTGAAAAATTGTTTTTTAAGTGAATATTTTCTATTGACAGTAGTATCGACTGTCGGTCAATGAATGCCAAATGCTTCCTTATAAGGAAATGGCCAGTATCACCATTACCATTGTTCTCCCTTTCGTTTTTGATTGGTTTCTGATTTCTGTCCATTTGTTTTACAATTTCCAAAACAAAACAATCCCACCATTCAATAACATTGCAATATCTTTTTTGTTTGACGTTATATCTTTCTTATCACCCATGACAGTCTTTCTGAAAATTAAAAAACAAGTATTTATATCTATACTGTTGTGATATATATTTATACACAATATGAAAAAAAAAACCCTTGGATAGCATATTAAATTCTCAAACTACCAAATAAATTACTGTAAATATTTCTAGTATAAACAGATATTATATTCACATTGTTTATTAATAATATAAGGATAAATACACTCTGAATATTTTGCCGACATAGACAATTGAAATTTCTAGGAAACATAATGAGGAAAGAGGGTTTGGAGAATATGATACTTACAGAGCCAAGTGAAGACAAGAAAGGCAGAAGAAAAGATAGAGTAACCTACCAAACGGGCTTGAGCAAATGGATGGCAGAACATGGACCAGGAGGAATAGTACGGAGACAAATATTACTTAAAAGGATAGGAAGTTCTGGAGAGTCATTATCATCTAAATTTTGAAGGGACACGGTATATAGAAGAAATATATAAATTAAAAGAATGGTGATGAAAATTCTCGACTCAACGAAAAACCGCTTCCAACCCAAAATCTAATAATAGGTAAAATTTTAGGAAGAGAGCTGACATAAGAGATTTTTTCAGTATGTCTAATAGCTATGGTTGCCTCGAAATTAAAGTCTCCAATTTTATTAGTTTCAGTGGTCTAGAATTAGAAGTTGGATATTCATACCTCCCATTATCCATTTTTTTTTTTTACAGGTATCAGGTGAGTGTCAGTCTGGCAAAAATAGTGCCTGAGATGAAAATGCATATGAAACAAACGAAAATCAATTGCGACTATTGACTTTAGTCGAGGTTTGCTGAACGTTTAGGAAACTAAATAGTGGACGTGATCACAGTTATCTAGTATTTAGTAAGTTTCAGCAACAGGGGCAGTGATGTGTGTGACAAGCCACGTTCCTAACACGGCATGCAGGTTCTTATTCATTGCAGTTGAAAATTCATATCTATCGTTGTTATTGTGTTGCTTATATCTTTTGTAGTTTCTGAGCAACAACTTTCGGAGCACTCTGTTTTTTATACACACACACACACACACACACACACACACACACACACATATATATATATATATATATATATATATATATATATATATATATATATATATGCATAATTGTGTACGTACGTGTGTAGGCTTTATCTGATGTTCGATTTTATTTGCTGTGAAGCAACTCATACGGAAGAGAAGAAGCGACATTTTTCAATATCGAGTTAACGAACATATGTACAGTGATCGGAATTATAAGCCTCGAAGACATTTACGAAAAGCAAATAGAAGTAAAAATAAAAAAGATGCTGAGAGCGAATCGTATTGAATGGTTAGAGCAAAATGGAATTTCCGAAGTGCAGGCGAAGAAAGTAAAAAATAATCTATAGACACCCAAAATGGACCACAAATGCGTCATAAGTAACATTTAATGAAAATCCTAATATATACAAGTGGGCGCTAAAGGTTTTTCAGCCCAGCCAAGAATAGTATCCAAAATAAATTATGGTGTTTGGGCAGATTTAGGGAACTGTGTCGATTCGAGGACACTTCAGCACCCCTCATTTAATCTACGTATATTTTATATATATATATTATTTATATTGTTAATGTATATACATATTATTATTTAGTTATTATATATATTATCTATCTTATGTATACGCTATTAAAATATAATATAAATACACACACACGGACATTTATGAATAACATGTACATTTCTATAAAAATACAGTTAAAGTAAAAATCTATTTTTCAGACGTTTTACTTCAATCATGGTTTGTCTTGACAATGTTGAATTTGGCCTTCTGTTAGAAAATTATTTTTCTGATAATACTCGATCGCTGGTAAAATATATCAAGGATAAAAACTTTACAAAAAACCTCTCTCTCTCTCTTCTCTCTCTCTCTCTCTCTCTCTCTCTATATATATATATATATATATATATATATATATATATATATATTAAAGTAAAGGTTTTCGTGAAGATAGGTAACTATACATACATACATATATATATATATATATATATATATATATATATATATATATATATATACAATCTATGAATTATATATATACATACAATATATGCATTACATATATATTGTATCTATTATATATCTAATGTATATATATATATATATATATAATTTATTATATATAATTTATGTATTATATATATATAATATATGTATTATATATTTAATGTATTATATATATCTACACAAAACTATATATAAATATTTATACCTGTCCCACTCAGACAGAATATAACATATATCTACACAGCAAGCAGAGTGAAAGGAGAACGAAAGGATAGAGTCTTACATATAATACGGAGATTCTTCTGTGTTTCTGGAGAATTCATATTTATGACTCCAGATTCAAACGGACCTTATTCACCTTGTCTCAGGCCAGAACATCTTCCACGAACCGGAAATGGTGAGTCATGGCCTTTTCCAAATTGAGGACTGCGAGTTGGAGTTCTATATATTCCCAAGACAAACGCCGTTACAGATTTGTACTCTGCAGCATGTGGTGGGAGAGGTATATTTAGCCTTAACCTGAACCAAGGGATCTAGGCTAAAAAGCAATCGCCCGATTTGCATCCTGTAAATCGACTGAAATTCACTGCCACTTTGCAGTGAGGTTACTAAGCTGCCACTATGCAGTGAAGTCACTAAGCTGCCGTCATGTAACTAAAGTGACTGATTTCGAGCAACAGTATATAATCATCTTTTGTATCCTAATAATTCTCCCTCTCTAAACAAGTACTAGAGCCTGCATGAGAAGTTATTTTTATTCTGATTGTTGTAGATATAATAGAGATGTGGGAACATACATTATCCAACTTCAATATAGTGTATGTATTATATATGTATATCTAATGTATGTACTATATATAGAGTGTATTATATACATTGTATGATACATGTATTGTATTATATTGTATTATATATATACATTGTATTATGCATACATTATATACATTATACATATATTGTATTATATATATATGTTGTATTATATATATATGTATATAATGTATCATATATATATATATATATATATATATATATATATATATATATATATATATATATATATGCTTTCATGCGTGAATTCGATGTTTATAATAATAACGTAGAATCTCCCACTGAATTCACACATGAACAAATATCTACCATCCATCGTCATCTTATTAACGTAGCAATGGCTAATTAGATTTTAAAGATTATCACAAACCCACAAAAAAACATGATTTAATCAATTTCTATTCCAACTAAAACTAAAAAATAAAATCAGGAATAATCATAGTACTTTACCCCAGATCGCTTTGAAAATATAACACAGATACCTAGATGAAGATAATTAAATTGACAAAAGACGTTTAGACTTCTTCACTATCCACATCATTGCATCTTCAACATTAGAGTAAAAAGTCCACAGTCACAAAAAAGTAGGCTCCACCCCACCAACAACATTGACACTTTCGAAAAAGAAAAACAATCAATTTACAATTGAATTACACAAAACCCCTTCAAATGTAGGAAGAGTTACATTGGCAAAACATCTAGGAGTCTAAAAGACCGCATCTACGAACATGACTTAATTTTGTAAATGTCACGCTAATTAGAAAAGACTATAATTCCTTACACACTCGAGCGAATTCGGATGAATATTTTATCGTTAAAAACACTTTATTATATCACTATCTTTTTAAAATCCATACTTAAAGTATCTTGAATATGTCTACTTGCTATCACAATCGGTGTAACTTAATACAAAATCTTCAGTTCGTTCAAATTAGAAGCTTAACGAGTATGGATACTAATTTTAATTTGTGTTCAGGTCAAGGGAGTAACTGGGCCACTTCAATAAATTGACTTTTTTTATTCAAACCACTGCTTGGTTGCGTTGTATGTTAGGATTGTTGCCCGGCTGGAAAACCCAAATCAGTTTCGTTATTAGAACAATGACTAATGTAAGGAGCATTTTGTTCATGATATCTCCATACATGGCTTCATTCTTTTTTCCTTCGATTATATAACATGTACCATTTGAGAAAACAAAAACAAATTCATACCATTACATTGCTTCCTCCATGCTCCACAAAATATAATGGTTTTCCATGGCTTGGATTCATAGATCTTTCTCTAAAGTAGATGGGAATTAGGCAATATAACTCTGTTACTCTTCAGACAAAAAATATGCCAGAAACCGGCTTATACAAATACCCTATATACTCGTGTATAAGACGACTACATGTGTCGTGCGATCCATGAATATTTACGCAAATTTTAACCTCCCCAGAAAAAATTACCTGCGCATTGTGCAACTGGTCACTGAAAATGCACGATTAAAATCTCTTAAAAACTTCCTGTGTATCGTGCGACCCCTATGTTCTATGTAAAAAAAAATGATCATAAAAACTCGCACTATGCTCGAGTATATACGGTACTCGTTAGCAAATTTCAGATGCACATTCACATATTGTTTCTACAGAAATGTTTTTTTCGTAATCTGTAGACCATGTGCTGGTGGAGCGTATTGTTGACAGCTTGAGGTATAACTGTCGTCCTTTTACGAATCTACGAATTAATTGTGAGTCGTTTTCAGTTGCCTTTTCTACTATTCTTATAATCCTGCTTGCAGCAGGACTGAAATTATCGCAATGTCGAGCCACGTTCTTTTTTGTAAACTATCGAACTCACGGCGCATGGATGATATTGTAACACTTTCAAACGGCTCTCTCACCTTTATCTTCATGATGAAGACTAACTACTGAGGTTTGTGGGATGCTTCTTATCTTTCGCTATTACCGCTTCTACTGCAACAGTTAGAGGTGAACCGTTAGATTGCGTCAGCATCCCAGGAATGCTAACTGCTACTAAGAATGTTTGTGAATAACCTACAGCTAATTAGAACTAACCACCGAGAGGTTTAAATTCTACAGCAATATTAGTTTAATCATTTTATGAATGGATATTGAATACTTTTGTGTCCTATTTTAAATATGTCTTTCATAATTTTGCATAAATGTATATGTTGTAATTTTGCTCATGTTTACTCTTGTAAAGATGAGACTCGTATGTGGCGTAATTTTGAAGTAAATACTTTTTATATGTATAGGTAAATAATAAGATGGTTTTGTAGCGGATGTTAGATTCTTATTTTCTTTACTATATATACATGTGGGCACCTCAACGTAGTGTAATGGTCAGCAAGCTTGTCATAGAACAAATACGACTGGGTAGTGAGTTCGATCTTCACTGAGTTTCGACCTTGTACCACATATAAGCTACACTTAGAAAGTCAACATACATACGTGTTTGTTGAGGAAGGTATAGATGATTAGGAAAAGAGCTATTGATACATACTTAAATATTGAAATACATATATAAATACAGCCACATATATATGAATATGTAAGATGCAGCAGGTGAGGAAGGGATAAATAAAAAACACAAACGTATTGATCGTGGGTGATGGTTGGAGAGATGTAAGCAAATAAGCAAAGCTGATTAGAGAGAGGGAGATAGAGAAAAAGAGTACGTATGCTTATGCTAGACTGATAAAAAGTTGGATGACTGAAACAGACTGTCGCTTCTGAGTGTTGACATCAATGTCCACTTTTATATTTAGCTCATAAATATACCTTAATACTATATTTTTATATATATATATATATATATATATATATATATATATATATTCGAAGGGTCATGACATTTTCGCAGCCCGACGAAGAACGATTCAAAAAAGTTTTCCAGTTGGTCAGATTTCTGGAAGTGGATCGAGCTGACTGCCATTCAACAGATTACGTACATTATATATATATATATATATATATATATATATATATATATATATATATATATATATATATATATATATATATATATATATATATATATATATATATGTGTGTGTGACACGTTTAAAATATTCACTGTACTTCCGATGTTTACATTTAAATTTATACAAGGGATGCATTTTGCTATGAAATATGTATTCTCAGACATACAATACAGAATAAGAACTCTTAAAATTTGTAGCTATCGATATCGACATAACGAAGAAAAATTTACTGAAAATACTTTTAAGCTCCTCTCGTATCCATATTTGATGTGCGGGTAGCGTAACGGTTATCGGTGCGGAAATGAGAATCGACAATTCTTGTTCAAATTCCTGTCTAGCCAATTGCATTCACAAATGCCCCTGGAAAAGGCACGAATACATTTCTTTTCCCTCCATCTATGAGTGGGGTAGACTAAACTTTTTAGGCTAGTCTCTGAAGGACAACTCTGAAATCAGATCCGTGGGGATGGCAACGGGAATTATTCTATTATCTTTCGCAGAAATTATGGCAATTCGCAAATAATAAAGGAAAAGAACCTGTGGATAGAGGTTATCAGCTACATTCTGAAGGGACATGGCATTTTAAGATAAAAGCCTAATTATTTCATGTATAACTCAAAGAAGAAATTTTAGAAAATCTTTAAAAAACAACAGGGCAATGAAAAATAAGATAAATGACCTTGACAAAACTCGGTGCCTAATACTACCTATCAACTCCAATCATAAATAAACTGAATTTATCTTATCTTAATATCAATCGTTTCACAACTGCTTAAAAGCACATCATCTGATTTAATCAACACACACACACACACACACACACACACACACACACACACACACACACACACACACACACACACAAACAAACAAACAAACAAACAAACAAAACCCATTAAAACTGAAGCAGAAATATACAATATAGTTTACAAAATGCATCCCATGAAGCACATTGGTGAGATATCTGAAAATTTAAATAAAAGATTATATGAACATCGAAGCGATCTTTTACAAAACAGCACAATGCAATTATCGTTCATCGTAATAGCTTTGACCATAAATTTAACTTAAAGAACTAGGTTCTGATTAAAAGAGGATGTAATATATTAAAGTCCGATTGAAATAGGCTAGGATTAACATTTACATACATCGGAGGTCAAAATTTAATTATTGAGCATATATCTTTTGCAGGAGGATAGCGGCTCGGATTGAGGAATCGGAGAGCCGAGTTCGAATTTCAGTCGGATCCATTACATTCACTTATGTGCTAATACCTTGCGAAAGGTATAAATCATCTTCTTAAATATCAACGCGGAATGGGGTCTATTGGGTGGCAATCGGTCTAGGAAAAAGTAACTCTGAATTCAAAATTACACCATGCATATGACCCAAAGTTCATTGTATTTTCTCTTTTTATATATTTCATCAATTGATTCAATCTGAAAACTTTCCTTTCGGAACGAAATGTGTTACAAATTAGTTTTTGTATTGTGATTTATTTACTCGCTTATAATCTGATATATATTTCTACATCATATTTTTCATGCATACATACATATGTAAGCAATGTATGATAAGAATACGAGATTAAAACTTTTATATGTAAAATTATTTTTATTTATGATGTGGGACCAACGTCGGGACCACAGAAGGAAAACACGGAACACGGATTAGATGTAAGAAAGATATATTAACAACAGGCTACAGAGATAGTGTAAGCGGAGCTTACTATATGTTAGTGTCCAATACTGGTAGTCGTACGCGGCTCTCACTGTCTCTCTGACTAGAGTGTTGTGTCGCATACTTAATATAGACCTGGAAGAATCTATTGCGTAGGTAGTTCCGGTCTCACAATACCGCCCTTCCAAGAGTTTTCTTTTTGAAAAGGAGAGAAAAAAATTAAAGTTTATACTTTTTCTTCTTGGGATTTACGTCGAGCGGTTGAGTAAATTTCCTTTTTCTTCCTGAGCGTCGCACTTCAGGAGAGACTTGGGGCGTGTCGAGATCGAAGTGATCGAAAATTACGTCGATCGGCTCTTCACAGCTATTTTGTAGTGATTCCTCCGATTCCTTCAAACGGCATTTTCTGAGCTGGTTCCAATGGCGTTTGTGAGTGTTTTTCGGTCCTTGGACAATACAGACCAGTTCGCCAATTCTTTATTTTATGGTGCCTACTTCCCAGAATGTTATGTTATTTTTGTAAGCCTTGAAAAAGACTTTATCTCCAGGATTGAAATATTTCTTATGAAGCGATACGGTTTTTTTTAACTTTGCTTGCCGTGGAATAAGTTTGTCGAAAACAGACTTGATTTTCCTTGCGAACATTGTTTCTGCAGGCGAGCTTCCCATAGGCGTGTTCGGATTAGGGGTTATCTGATACACCTGCAGAAACTGTTGCAATGCTCTATCTGTCGGTGTGCCTAGTGCCTTTTTTAAAGCCCTTTTTAGAGTGTCCACGAACCTTTCGGCCTGGCCATTCGACCTAGGGTTGTACTGAGGCGTTGTAATGTGGTCCACCTGATATGACTTGCAGAAGTCTCTAAATTCACTTGATGTGAATTGAGTGCCATTATCTGTAACTACACAATCTACCACGCCAAAACGCGCGAATAGCTCGTGTAGAAATCTGATCGTGCAGTCTGTGGTTGGTCTTTTGCATTGTAGGACCTCAGGCCATTTTGAGTGGCTATCCACAACAATGAGGTAGTACATGTTGTCTATAGGCCCTGCAAAATCGACATGAATTCTTTGCCATGGATGGTCTGTGTTTGGCCATGGTTTGCACATCGTGGTTGGAGCTTTTGCTGCAAGCGCGCATCTTTTGCATGATTCTATCATGTCTGCTATGTCTTGTCCATGTTTGGCCAATAAACGTAGCAGCGCATGAGGCTTTTCGTACGGTTCTTCCCCGGATGTCCCATGTGAAAATCCCTGAGGATTTTTCTTTGTAGGCTGTTTGGAATCACTACACGGTCATTGTATAGTAGGACATCATCGCAGAGGGAGAAAACTTCAGGCACATTGGGGTCTTTGTTGCGAATTTTGCTTTTTATGGATTGAATGAATTTATCTTCTCGAGACTCCCTTTTTATGTCGGCCAAAGTAACTGGGAGCTCTCTTATGGTACTCGCGATCATGTTTTTGATTTCACAATTTGTCCTTAGAGTAGCAATGATGGAGTCTTCAAAGACTTCTGTATTTTTTGGAATGAGTCGCGATAAACTGTCTGCATGGCAAATATTTTTGGATATTAGGAACTCTATCTTGAAATTATAGTTTAATAGAATCGTTCCCCAACGAAGTAGTCTATTTGCAGTATAGACTGGCAGATCTTTTTAGAACCAAAAATTTTAATTAAAGGTTTATGGTCCGTCTGCAGTATGAACCGTCTACCATGTAGATATCTGTGAAACTTTGTCAGCGAATATTAACCCTAGAGCCTCTTTCTCTATTTGGGAATATTGTTTCTCAGCTGGAAGTAGAGATCTTGATGCGTGAGCCACAGCTTTTCGCGAACCATCTGGCAGTTTATGCAGAATGCAAGCACCAATGCCGTACGAGCTTGCATCACTTGCGACTATGATGTCGAGACTAGGGTCGTAATGGGTCAGGGAGAGGTCCGAAGTAAAAGTTTTCTTGATCTTCTCGAATGCGTCTTGGCATTCCGGGGTCCATGACCATGGTTTGTCCTTTTTTAAAAGTTGGTTGAGAGACCCTCCCAAATTTTGCATGTTCATAATGAACCCTTGGTAAAAGTTAACTAGGCCGAGGAAGCTTTGTAACGCTTGAACGTTATCTGGGGCCAGCATGTTTCTGATTGCGTTGGCTCGTATTTGATTGGACTTCTTTTTTACGTAGACCGTAGGTGCTACCCACTCGCTGCAATCTGTTTTTGACAGAATACCTGCTTGCTCGAGTCTATCTAACTCTTTGTTGATTTGCTCTAGAGCAGCGAAAAGGACATTCCGTTTCTTTTTGAATACCGGTTGTGCACCGTCCTTCACCTTGAACTTACCTTTCATTTTAGTACATTTCCCAAGGCCGCCAGAAAAACCTGGGGAAATTGTTGTTTGAGTTCCTTTTTGAGATTTACCAAATTGGACATTCTACTTTGTATCTTGCGACAAAATGTACTCATTGGGCAATCCCAAAGATTGAATTTTTCTATCCAATCTGTTCCAAATAAGTTAACTGAAGTTTTCAATACGTAGGCTTTGAGCTTTTTGGTAACTCCATTTAGTGTTACTGTAAGTATTACCTCACCTAAAATGTTAATATTTTCGCCAGTTACGGATTTTGCTGTTTTATCCGTTTTTAATAAGATCGGCTTGTTTAATTTTCGCCAAGTACGCCAATTAATGGTTGAAAGATCGGAACCCGAGTCCAGCTGGAATTTAATGGACTTATTGAAAATATCCACAGTTACATATTTTCTTAAATTCTTATCGACAATATCGTCAGATTCAGCTTGCCTAATTTTATTTTTGGGTTTTCTCGTTCTGTTGGCGTACCAGCACGAAGTTAAAGTATGACCACTTTTATTGCAATTTTTGCAATATTTTTTGTTCTTAACTGGACAGAATTTCATCCAATGCCATTTACCACAATGGTAACGTGGTTCGGGCGGTTTCTTTAACATATTTGGGTTTTGGTTACTGCGTAATTTAGGACATGAGATTTGCCTTTTGTCTTTTTGAGGGGAATAGGAGGTAGACTTACTTCTGATTTTATTAATCAGAGTCACACCTGATTCCTCGATAGTGTTTGAGTCACGCTTTACAGATATTACTCTTTGACAGTCCTCTGCCAGTTTTTGGAGAGTAAATCCTTGTTCGTTCTCAAGCTTGGTCAGTACCCGTCGTCTGACTTCGGCATCTTCTGCTGATACTAGACCTTGTGCGAAAATCAAGCACTTGAAATCATCGGCAGTCAGTTCGGCTTGTTTACCAATGCTGCAAACATTAGAAAATCTTGCTGTTTGTTTTTGACTGTGTTCAGGCATTTCCAACGTTTGTGGAACAAGGTTGTGTTAGGCCCGAATAATTCCGATAGGAGCTTAATAGTCTCTGAAAAATCCAAGTCAGTGGTTTTCTTGGGTAGTATGAAGTCTACGAACCTACTATGTTCTGTAGTTCCCAGTTTTCTTAATAGAAGACGTACCTTCTTTTTACTGGACCATTGTTCACAGTCTACGTTGAAAATATCTTCGTAGCGCCTGTAAAAAGCGTCGAACGTTTTGTCATTCTCTGGTACGTATTCAAATGTTTCCATTGAATTGTAGATTGTACTCTGGGAGAATATTGTATCTTTTTCAGAGTTTGAGCCTTTTAATGCATTTACGAGTAATTCTTTAAGTTGTTTCTATTGTAGTTCAGCATTCTGAAGCGTAATTGTTGGAATTCCATTTGTTGTTTATGTAATACCAAAAATAGTTGTTGTTGCCTTTCTTCTGATTTTTGTTGCTGATCCAAATTTGCTTTTAGCATTTGGACAATTACTTTTTGAAAATCTTCCATATTTAGACAAACAAAAATGACAGCGATTTTCTTTTTGTTGCTTTGAAACCCGTGTACCAAGGGGATGGACACAAAAAATCTTGATAGGTTTTTTTTTTTTTACACACAAAAAAAATATTGACAGACAATTAGTTAAACTAAACTAATTATGTGTTTAGCTTTTTTGAGATTCCGTGGTTCCGTTAATTTTAACGCGATTGTATAAATTTTCACCACACTTATGTATTTTTTTTATAGAGGTACAAAAAGAGAAATCTCACCTCAGTGAATTTGAGGGGAGAATAATTTTATGCACGAGTTCAACTCAGTTACACAAAAAAAAATTTTAGATAGTTTTTTTCGAAAACTTGAGTACAATTGTAGTACTTCGCTCTTGTGTTGTCAGTTTGTTCAAAAAACAGACTGTTTTTTTTTCTGCGTGTGGGTGTGTAAGAAATCGTTCTCGTAATGTTATTTGGACAGACTTTAATATTCCGTAGATGTCGAATCGCTAGTTCGTCAATGCTGTTTGATATTGGAATATATTTTTTTTATATGTAGACGCTGGGTGTTGCGTTAAAATCGCTAATGTAGTAATAGCAGCTTAATTTCTCGTTCAACACTACTGTGGGAACGCGTGGAGTTTCTGTGTATTTTTCGAGTACTCTGTCGCTATTGATATGGTGAGAACGAAATTCGCGAATCTTTCTGTCGCCACTGATGTGGGACTGGCAAAGTATTGCGGTTTTCGACGTGAATGCGTTTCTCGAATTCTTCGTCGCCACTGATGTGGGGCCAACGTCGGGACCACAGAAGGAAAACACGGAACACGGATTAGATATAAGAAAGATATATTAACAACAGGTTACAGAGATAGTGTAAGCGGAGCTTACTATATGTTAGTGTCCAATACTGGTAGTCGTACGCGGCTCTCTCTGACTAGAGTGTTGTGTCGCATACTTAATATAGACCTGGAAGAGTCTATTGTGTAGGTAGTTTCCGGTCTCACAATAATTTACTTGTGGATTCCGTCAAATTAACGTTGATCGTGGAGGTATGCGGTTTTCCCGAAACGTTCAAACGAACGTTTGAATCTTCTTCCTGAGATGATGCGAGAGACTTCACTCTTCCTCTCGCAGATAGGACGTTTATATAACTTCACATTATCTGGTTCTTGTATCTGTATATCCTAGGTATGTTTTTACTACCCGTTTTATGTCGGCTCAGCCATATTATTCTTTGAGGCCCGATTCTACTCGTGTTTGCAGTGAAGTCAATTTCTATTTCAACCCTGGAGGCACCTGGTTATTTTTACATTTTGAGGTGATATCAAATAAAAAGTTTACTTTGGTATCCCTTAGAGTGAAGCCAGTACAAACTGGAGTGACCACAGAGCATATTTACACTTCTTAGATCAAAATTTCCCAAATGGCATTAAATTCGATTCAGACCACTGGCGTGATTCACATACTACATAAGAGAGAAAAACCTTTTTAATAGCTAATACAATTATTTTTGTTGTTAATTCATTTTATACAAAGCCGAAACATTCAAGGCTGATTTTAAAGACAAATAAACATGCCAGTTCTCTAGCTCTTCGCACTTTGAGGACGGGTATTGTAGTCCCCCTTTGTCGCAGTCAACAGCAAAACACAATTTGAGTAGGCATTCCTGATTATTTACAAATATGGATATTAACGACTATCAGCCTAATGCATCGGAAGTCTTATTAAAGAAAATGTACCTCTCAGCATTTTTTCTGGGAAACAACGTTTTAGCCAGGCGTGCCTTACGATTAGATTACGGAGGTATTTACAGCAAGGTCAGTCTTATAGATGACATTACTTCAGTCCCAGGTAATTTTCAGCCTGAGCATTTATGCAAGATATATCTGTCGTAGGGTATTCTTATCAAAAGTGATAAGATCTTATGACGGTAAGCAATCTCAAGGAGACTATGTTAACAGTCTGCAAGCTGGATTTAGCTCGGAAAACGAGTAACTAGCGGTTATATATATAATGTTGCTGTTCAAAGAAGTAAGAAAGCTTCATTTTTTAGGAGAATCATTTCTTGGTTGGTTCGAGAATAATTCTGCAACACCTCTTTTACATGTTTTTTATCTTCTTTCTCCTTTTCTTTCTGTTTCTCTCTCTCTCTTTCTCTCTCTCTCTCTCTCTCTCTCTCTCTCTCTCTCTCTCTCTCACACACACACATATATATGCATACACATATATCATGTTGTGAATTTGTGTTTCTGTTGTAAGAAAAGAAGGTATGCATCAGTTTTATGTCGCAATATCAAAACCGTTCAATAACATCAAAAGAAAAATAACTTGCTTAAACACTTTTTACTGTTGTTGTGAAAAGTCTTTTTTATCTTGACGGCAAATAACTTAGTTTAAGATAGCGATCATTATTTTTACCGTTTAATCCTTTGCTTTACTGAGTCAGTATGTTATTTATTTATTTAGCGTTATAGAATAATTACATCCAGCCAATCACTTCCCATATAGCTTCTCACTGGCCACATCCCATTTGTTTTTTTATTCAAAAGAGAAAATACAAGATGGCGTCAAGCTTATCAGTCTAGAAAACAGAATCAGCTGATTTCCGATTGAGAGAGCGTCTATCACGTTTTGAGCTGATGCCCATGAAAAGACAACTCAATGTGGAAGTAGATGGGGCGATTGGAATATAATAAGGCGGCTAGAATTTTATAAATATTTTTAAAATAATTTTCAGTAATGAAATGCTTTGTCCTATAATGATCGCAGCTTAAATTAAGGGGTAAAAGAACATTTCCATAATATTTCATAAAACGGGCAATTGGAATAAGGATGACCCGAATTAATTTTTCGCCAAAAAAAGAATAATCGTTCCGACTCGTCTATTTGAAACTCAAAGGTATTAATTCCTCACTAGCGAGAGACTCCAGGTTAGTGATATACATATCCCGCCGTACATCTGTTAACATTTTTTCCAATAATGACCATCTTATTGCATTTTTACATTATAAAACTGCCCATTTATGATTATTTTCCCACTATTGTTGGAATTTCATGTAGACATTTTATAAATTATCCGTCTTTGCATACGTAAATAAGAAAACTTGCAAATATATTACTACATCTCACGGAAACATAGGAGTTTTATATACCTTGTAGATAATGAGATTCTTCCAAATATTATTTGTTTTCAGGATTTCTTTGCTCTCCTCCTCTCCCCCTATCATGAAATCTCGATTTTTTTCTCTTAGGATTCTCAATCTATTTTTGTACTCAGAGTATTCTTCCATTGTTACGTCTTCGTCGGACGTAGCCCTGTTGATAATCCACAATCATATCTTCATTTGTTTCATTCTGTAGATCATTTTTCTTTATTGGCCAGTAAGATCATAACTGAGACTGTGAAAAGCTGTTCTTCCTTCTCCCCTCATATTCTTCACTGGTCATTATTTGAGCTACATGGTCTACTATACTGTTCCCATTTTTTCCAATAATGACCATCTTATTGCATTTTTACATTATAAAACTGGTTCGATCCAGTTCCGACTCCTTATTCTTTTCATACCAAAGAATACTGAATTACAAGCTTAACTGAAAGGCTGACGCCTCTCCTTGTCCTCATTACATAGACGATATTAATGCCTTAAACACATTTATTTTTTTTATATGAAATCCAGTGTTTCCCACTAGTATCGAGTTAAAACAAAAAGTTAAATACTATGTAATACCAATCCTAGCAGTTAATACTGAACAATTTCTTCGCAGATGAAGATGCAATCTGAGGCAACAAAGATATGGCTCTACAGAAGAATGCTGAGATTAGACTACGTGAGCAACGAGGAAGTTTCAAGGACAGTTGAAATTACTGAGACACATAATACAGAAAGAGAATCTTGGACAATTTCATATTTATAGGGCACATTGAGAGACAGATTGAAACAACGTATAACTTACCTAATGAATTTGTGTAAATGGATAGCAGAACAGTGACTGGGAATGTTTGTAAAATGAAATTACTTAGAGCTGCAACATATAGGAACTTATGTAGAGAACGAACACGACACACACACACAAAAGATTGGGGCTTATGTTCGAACCTAATTCAAGTCTAATTTCAAATACTAATTTTCGCCGCTGTTAACCACTCTCCAATTGCAACATTAGCGTCATAAACATTTCTTAAATCCCATTTGATCTTGTAAGGAACTGAACTGAGCTAAAGAAACATCTATAAATGATAGTTTTTGAGCGATACTAGTCAAGTAAACAATTTTGTTTTTGTATCTCATAGCTGGTTTAATGAGACATGGAATTTTTTTAAAGTTCCCGTCTGAAAATTTAATGATGTCAGCATTCAGGATATGTCTGTCAGATGAAATTGTAAGAAAAAAACGACGACCGCAAAATAGCAGAAGAACGCGTCAAGGCAGATCGCGTCTGAAGAGATATCAGCTGAGTTGGGAACAATGAGGTAAAGCAGAAAGTAGCCGGAAATATTATTACCACTTCGGCTTTGTGATGTCACTATGTCGACTTTTGAAAGCCAAAGGAAAACACATTACTGTTGAGAGTATTTGGGCGCATCGATTGCTAAAGCTGTTAGCAAGCTCAGATACCATCTTTAATACTAAAATCTATTTAATACAAGGCTCGCGAGTCACTCGAGTTAGAGGGATACTGTTAATGATGAATGAGGTGTATTATATGAATAGAAGAGAAGGTGACAGGATGGAAAGATTATGAAAATAAGGAGGATATATAACAGTTAACCCTTGACGATAAAGGTAAGGTTGTAGTCTTCAGAGAAGCATCCACACGGGAATTTGCTCTACAAAGTAGCAGTTGTTCGAGAAAAATCAATTTGAGTGGAGTTTGCTACTAACATTTTAAATACGGAGGAAATAAGTGTGTTTCGACTGTGTGGAAGTAGTATGGCATGTTCTCGCTGTAAAGCGTTGAACTGGTTGAACGAAAGATTTTTGCTCATTTGAACATTTGCTACAAAAATAACGGCAGAGAAGCGATGGACTCACAACCTTACATCTGTAAGAAAAAGGCTGCAGAATGGAGAATAAGTCTTCCCCAACATGGCCGCGTAAACTATTTTGAACTTAAGGCCAATAAGTGAGAATCGAGCAATTCCAGCGTAGGTATGGCAGTAATACTCAATTTTTGGTCTCTTGTAATGGTGAAGCACGACAGTTATTTCCTGGGGTGATAAAAATGAGCTGATCATTTTTGCAGCATCTTTAGCGATGAATTATACATATGAGTTACACAAGTGAACTTGAGACCCAATAGACGTTCAAAACATAAAACTTCATTGAGAGTGCAAATCATCGTCGAGACGAGAGGAAAGTCAAAAGTGAGGGTCTGATTGATGATGATAAAACGATACTGGCTTGGTTTCCGAGAGATCCAAAGTTACAAACCAAAGTTGAACTGTTAGAGAAATCAGCTGCAAGATATTTTGGTTTTAGGAAATGTATCCATAAACTATGGTATCATCTTCATGATGATCTGAGTATATTCCTTGGTAGATCGTTAATTAAAAGCAAAGAGATTGTATGACCGAAGAGAGAATAATAAAAGTAGAGAAATATTCTGACTTAAATGTACGAAATCTTTGATTTAATTTTAGATTATTTATCTCTGTTCAATCTTACCAGTAGCATATAGCGCGAAAAATGATGAAATGATTGGTGCAGTCAAATGATGACTTTAAAAATACCAATACCAATGATTACAAGAGATAATGTTTTAACAATGTAGACATGTCTGGAGGGTAGCATGTTGTCGAATGGAAATACTTACTCTAAAATTAGACCTATGAATAAAGCAAAGAACTTCAACGTAAAAGTAGGCTATCAGACAGTATAAAAGGTAACTTTGACATTTTAAACGTCAAAAATATTTAATTGTGAATTATATAAATGCTTGAAAGTTAACAATCCCATGCACTGAAACGACTATTTCATGTTCATTAAATTGATCTTTTATTCTAATTTTATTTTTGTAGAATTTGTACCTAAATAGTTACTACATTTAATGTAGCAACTATTTAGGTACAAATTCCTATCATCAAATGGAAGTCGTATTATGGGGACAGAGATAGTTCAAATTTAAACAAAAATCTTATTTGGATAAAATCGAATAAAAATGTAGCCAAAATTGAGAACCGAACTCTTTACCCTTAGATCATCCCCAACATGAACCACATCTATGTTGCCTCAACTATGGGGAAACTTACTTCGCAGCATTCACTGTCATATAGGAATACTGATATTACATAATTCAGCACTCCGTTTTTGTATGGAACAAAATTTTCCCGTTTCTTAATATTTTGTTTAGTTTTTGGTAGGCATCTTTCGCTGCCTTCGGATTTTCTACTGTTAAAACACTTACCTAGGTAACAATTTCTGTACTTGCTTGATTCTGAAATCTCCAATCAGTAGCTCACATCTTGTGCTGATCATCTATGCAACGATCATAGATTCTGTTTTCTTATAATCGATAGTATAGTATTTTCCTTGGCTACCTTGTCTATGAGTTTATACAGTTTTTTGTGTTTGCTATCAACACGGTGTCATCTGCCTAGCTTATGTTGTTTATGATTATGACGACTGACAGGACTTTTATTTCTATTAGGATCGCTTTGCTATATAGGTTAAATAAAGTCCTTCGCTGCAAAGATGTTTGTAAATGCGACCTAAGGGCAGGCGACAACAACCGGTCACTTTCGAGGTTTGCTATCAAAACTGGTATTCAGACGACTGAGGAGAGAGGGCTAGATGGAATAGAAGAAAAAGAGCACGATGAGAAGAGGCATCTTTATTTTGCACCTATTTCTATTTTTTTGTACTTGCTCAGTTCATTTTCTATCCATTTGCACGAGGTTTGTTCCCAGTAAATGTTCTTGATTATTTTAAGATGTTTCCCGAATAGAATAAGTTTTCCTAAAATAAAATAGGTCTTTTTGTCGTACATTATAAAATGCTTTTGCTTAGTCTATTAAACAGGTATACGTCTTTCTGCATTTGTATCGCTCGCAGACAAATCGACGCTTCGGAAATGGCCTACAAGTTTGACTCAGATGTTTTATAGTGTACACAGAAGTACAATTCATATGCTCACTCTCCCAAGATTAACATTTGATTTTGATACTCGGAGGTAAAAATGTTCTGCCAACTTCTCTATTTCTAGAAATGTCCATCCGTTTCATACTTGAACGATCGATCGATTATCGATTTCACTGCAATCAGTTTAATACATTTGTCATTGAAAATATGAATTCCAGAAAAATATATCTGCTTGTTTCCTATTTTATTTTTCATATTTTACAAGTACGTGAGTGTTCTGGCAATTTTTGAGGAGTGGTTGCTTACTTTCACTGCGATGACTCTCGTATTATGCACAACGTTAGGAGTGTAGAGAACTCAGTAATGATTGAACTCAATACAGTTTTAATGGTCTATGAGATTAGTTTGTTAATCATTATTAACTCTTAACTCAAAACCATGGAGAGAGAAACAGGAAACCCCTCCACTCTCTTTCCCAAGAAGTCATGGTAATTCACAGATAATGCACGAAATGGATCAGTGGAGAACCATGATCGTCTACGCCCTGAATGGATATGGCATTTTAAAAATATAGGAATCCCTAGTTATGGATTAAATAGCAGGGTAGACTACGCGTTCTAGACTTGGGCGGCAACTAACCTAAAATGACAACTGTGTATTTAAAACCGTGGAAAGGGCAACAAGAAACAACTCCATTATCTTTCCCAAGAAGTCATAGAAATTCACAGATAAGAAATTAGCGGTATCTGATCGCCTTCGTCCTGAATTGACATGACATTTTAAACAATTTGACTTTTCTTTCTTTATCTAATTGTCTCTTGCTTCTTTCTCCTTGTTACTTACAACCAGCCTAAGATTAAGAGAACTCTGAATACTGAATGGTGAAGAAGGCAACATGAAAACCATTCCACTCTCTTTCCCAAAATGTCATTGCAATTCACACATAATGTTGAAAAGCTTTCTGTGAATCTTGCCTATATCCTGAAGACACATGGTATTAAAAATAATAGAGAATAAGTTGGGGTAATACAATAAAGATCAAACTTACGACAGTAGTAATGGTTTGCAAGGTTAATTTTACTAACCAATGCTTGAAAAATAAGTCTTCTCCCACAAAGCTCGCATAAATGATTTTGTACTCAATGTTTTGATCAAGGCTGGAAAATGAGAATGAGAATTGAGCCCAGATGCTGCAAGGAAGTAATACTCCGTTTTGGTTTAATCTAACTGTTGTAACGATAAAGTATATCAGAAGGAGCCAGATACTTACTGGGGCGATAGAACGAGCTAACCATTTTCCAGAATATATATATGTGTGTGTGTGTGTGTATATGTGTGTGTATGTGTGTGTGTGTTTGTGTGTGTTACTGTCATATATATATATATATATATATATATATACGACATTCACTTGAGGTTTGTAGTAAACTTGAGACCTAAGAGACGTTCAAAGCATAGAGCCCTGGTGAAATACGTCATCATGACATACGAAAATGAATGTGGGTCAGGGTGTAAACAGTTGTCTTTTTTGTTTAAGAAATATAAATCCTTTTTGCTGGTGATAAAAATAAGCGTTATTTGGATAACACAAAACATAGAAAATAATTACTACAACCGCTACTGCATGAGAAACTTCTTCAGTGAGAAAGTGGCTCCATTGAAGAACGGATTAGTAGAGGTTTTTGTTCTGGTCAAAGAAATCGACTAGTGTTTTTGCTTCATAACAATGTCGATCTTCCAATTGCAAATACAATGCAGTATGAAAATATTTAACTAGAATAGGAAGTTCTTCCCCATGCGATATATTATCCAGACCTATCATATTCATTGTATATTTACCTGTGGTTTATTTAATTAGAAAAAGAAATGAATCAATGGATTCAAAAAATCAAAACTGGAATGTTTCTTTCATTATGAAAAACCAAATTAAATGGAAAGATATAACATTATGGATGTAGAGCTATTGGCGTGAAAAGTGGAATCGGTGTGTCGAGGACTGATCAAGACTATTTTGTTTATTTGGAAAAGGTACAATCTTCTTCCAACTATGAGTTAAATAGCAGGACAGACTTGGCTCTTTTGCCTTTGTCGGACAACCAGACTAGGAAGAGGACAATTCTGAATTCAAAACCAGCCTGAAAAAAGATGGGCTCCGTCCTGATATCTTTCCCTAGATGCACGAAATACTGTTACAGTACATGTGGTACACCTACGACCATAATGGGTTATGTAATCATAATGGCTGCAGGAAAAACCTAGAAATCCAGGGAAAGTAGTTTGACGCTAAGAATATATTCAAAAGAAAATTTGATTTAAGAAATTGGTGCTGAGAAATTTTGCATCAACTTAATTGTAACTCTGTAGTGTCTCTTTGAGTATTTTGTGTTTATGATAAACCTTCATTTTATCAAACCATTGTTTGTATTCATCTTTGTTAAATTATTCCTTTACATTATTGACTACACAATGTCAGATGTTGCGATGCAAGTCAATGTTTCCACCATAACATTTGTATTAGCCAACTGATACTCAAATTGTTATGATATCTCTATATGATAAATCTACCATGTAAATAAAACGTCCACTGACAAGAATAGCACAGGCGCACATAATTTGCGTCTTTAAAACTGATGATAGCTGCATTCAGTCTTAGATTATTTAAAACATGAACAAAATTGGTTTCAACAAATGACAAATAGCGAAGTATGTTCATTTTCACTGGCTTGCTTAATACACTCATGTTTACCTCTTATTGCAATATCATATATATATATATATATATATATATATATATATATATATATATATATATATATATATATATATCCGTTGATTCTTGTTGGTTTGTCACGATAATGCAAACAGATACACAATGTCAGATTTACTACGCAAATCAAAGTTTTCACCATAACACTGGTATTAATCGACCGATGTAAGTAAAAGTTTCAGAATATACTTACATAAATATATCGTGTGAAATTCAATTTATAATAGCTGTTTTATGACAAATATTCGCAGTAACTTATTTGATAGCGTGAAATTCTATTATTCAACTCGAGTTTGTTCATCATGCTAATTATATATATATATATATATATATATATATATATATATATATATATATATATATGTATGTATGTATGTATGTAATGGTATAATCACTGATATTTATTTTCTCTTAAATACAGGGATATTTGATGGAGTGAGATTTCATTATTCAACTCGATGGCTTTTTTCATGTTGTGAATAAATATATATAATAATAATAATATAGTTATAGCTATTTACTGTTAATTTAAAAAGTATAAAGTTAGGCAAGTTTCGTAAGGAAGATATAATCTCAAAAGAGAAGTTTTTTGTATTTGTTTTTTACAGCTTATCAACCTTTTGCAAGATATTTAAAGCCAGAAAATATTTTTAGATTGTAAGAATGTTTTTTTAAGATAAAAATGATTTATTGATACAAGTTCTACTAAATTAGCTGGGGTATAGAGGTGGAATCATACATTTCCCAATAGTATTTTCGCTTGAATGAAACGAATCCAACTGAAATTGAAACTCGGCTCTCCGATTTCCAATTCCGAGACGTTATCCATTACACCACCTGCACATCCAAGCTTGCAGCACCTGGTATTCCCAAGCTGTCTCAAAAGAGAAAACAAGATACTATAAAGGTATTGATTTATGGGAGCATAACTTTAGAAATTGCGGAAAAATTGAGAATGATCAAAAAAGAAATTAAAAAACATTCACAAGATAAGAACAAGGAAAAAATGAAACAGAAATAGACACAAATTAAAAATATAATAAATAAAAAAAGCGAATTGGTCAACAAGAAGATGGTGTTGCAAATCTATACAGAGAGAAAATATACACTATTAAAAACATTGGCTGAATACATGAAAGCAATCAAAACAACAACTTTTAACTAAATATCACAAACAAAAATTTAAGTTCGGCGAAGAAGTACATGAAAACTGGTTTCTCAATACCAATTCTTTGTGGTGAATGTAGAGTCTATGGGCCTGATGGCTTGGATAGAGAATCGGTCTTTTATGGTAATCGTCAACTAGCACGACTTAGAATACAACATTAGGGAGGTGCAGTAATGTTTTTGGCTAGTATTATAAACCGTAATATTACATGTCCGTTCATAGTAGGTGATGTTGTCAATATAAATGCTGTGAATTATTGTATGTTCTTGTATAGGACAGATCACAACGAACAGGTTTTAGACTAAAGAGTATATTCATGCAAAACAATGCTCTTTCACATTTTGCAATGTTGACTATTGCCCACTTTGCCAAAAAGGGTTCCAAATAGGACAAATTAATGGACTGGCTCCCAGACTTCCCAGATATTAATCCAATAGAAAAGATGCAACCAATGATTAAAAGAGATGTATATGAGAATTGAAAACAGTATGTAAGCCAAGAACATCTCTGGGAAGCAATAAAAACTGCTGCAAGTAAGGTTAAAATCGACATTGTAGAAAAGTTAGCAAAATCAATGACTGTACCATCTTCATAAACTTCTCAATGTCTCGGAGCCCATACTAACATAAAATAATTTATTTAAATATATGGAATATTAATCAAATATATTTTTCTCTGGCCTATATCTTTTGCATTTATTTAATCCTACCTTAGTAATGTGTGGTGTTTGAACGCCCCCACAAAATATTTTCCCTTAATTTTTAACAAGTAGCAACTCAAATTTTTATGATTATTTAAGTAGCCTTTTGAAAACTTTCAATTAACTGCAAGAAGATTTTGGTTTTAGTCATAGTATTTGTGCGAATTACAAGCCCTTAACTGTAAATAAAAGACACTCTGTAATAATTGTGTTAGAAACACAAGCAAAGGTCACATTAACGTTTTTAATTCATTGCTTGGAATGTGAAAGCACAGTTAAAGAAGAGTCAGATTGATCATACTGAAAATAAAATAAAACCTATTTTTGCGATATGAAATTTTTTCAACTTACGAATTCATTTTTTTAAATCCCCTTTTAGTTCGATTTTCAAAATAAAACCTATTATTTTCATTTTTATCTGTCAATTTCAACCCAAAATGAACCCTGAAGTTAATATATAATTTTGTTCTTAATTTTCTGTTATATTTTAAATGAGGTGTTTGCAAACACCATGGTACTAACGCGGTGACAATACCCCCATCGTACAAATGTTGTGACAATACTCTGCAGTACTAATGGGGGTTTCATGAAACTTTTACTGTATTTAGTTTCTTAACGTAAAAAATGGTCATTATTATTAAAAATGACACATATATGCTGAAACTCATACGATATTGATAGATATTTTAGCATATATTTATATATAAATATATATAAAATATAAATACAGGGTGTCCATAAAGTTCGTGTGCACTTTAAAAAATTATAACTTTATTTTTATTTGCGATAGAAATAATTTGTAAAATGGATTAGAAATAAGTAAATCTATTTTTTAAGGTTATATTTAAATTATATTTAAGTTTCCACATGTCCTCCATCATTAGCAATACAAAGGGTAATACGATTTTGCAGTTCACGGAAAACATTTGCCAACTGATTTACAGTAATGCCTGAAATCACATTTTAGCTTTCAAATCGTCTAATGAACTAGGTTTGGTTGCATACACAATTGCTTTCATATGTCCCCATAAAAAAATCGAATGGAGTCAAATCTGGTGAACGTGGAGGCCAATAAAATGGTCCACCCCTTCCGATCCATCTGTTAGGAAATTGCTGATTTAGAAAGGCTCTAACACGCAGAGCAAAGTGACAAGGAGCTCGATCTTGTTGAAACACTGTATTATAACATTTTTTACAGATTATTTCTATCACAAATACAAATAAAGTTATAAATTTTTTAAAGTGCACACGAACTTTATGGACACCCTGTATAATAAAATATATTTATATATAAATATATGCTGAAAGTTCTAAAATATCAATTCAGAGGGGGGGTAAAACAGGGACATATTTTCTCCCAAATTTATTCAACCTTTACATTGAAGGAGTTAGAACGAGAGACCCTACCAGGACTTACTATCAGACAATATAAGATACGCAGATGACGCATGTGTTGATGGCTGACACAGAAAGAAAACTATAGGACCTCAAAGACAGTGTAGTAAAAGAAAGCTAGAAAAAAGTATTCACCATCAACTGCAAGAAGACAGAAAGGATGATCGTCAACAAGAGAAAAAGCTCAGGGTGTTAGTTACAAATCGGAGATACAGTGTAACCCGGATATAAGAGAGTTGTCGGGACTGGAGAAGAAGTCCCTTATATCAGGGTTTCTCTTATATCCGTGTTTGGTCTATTTTATATACATTAACACAGGCTCTAATTTGGGACCAGAGAAAATCTCTCTTATATCCGGGTCTCTTATATCCGGGTTACACTGTATAAACATCAAGCAAGTAAGAAAGTTTAAATGTCTAGGAAGTGTTTTGACAGAAATTGGAAAATGCGACATTGAATTCCGAACAAGTATTAGACTAGCGAAAGAGGTTTTCCAATAATTTGCAAAATGCTGAGAAACATAAAAAAAATTATTAGAAACAAAAAATAAAGAGGGCTGGATTGCTTCCTCATTATATGTCTCAGATATTTGAACTGTCTCTTTCTGATTCTAAGTAGAAGTACCTTTTTTGCTGCCGTTTTTTATTAAAATTTTCTTGTTGCTTACAAGCTTTGTCCATGTTATTCTCATTATTTTTTGTAGAACTACATGTCTGTTGCCTCAAGTCTTCGCTTCGTAATATGCAAGGATATTTACTGCCATATAGAGGGATTGATATTACCTAGATTTGTTTCTAACGAAATCCTCCTGTTTCTTAATAATTTTTGTTTTTGGAAGGGATCTTTCACTATTCCAGCGCGCCTTCGGATTTCAGTGTCACATTGTAAGTTTGTTGAATAAATCTGGTGAGAAGATACATCCTTGTCTTATGCCTCTGTCTATTTTGTTTTCTTATTAAATCTTTTTCTATGTAGGGGTTTTGCTCTCAGTATAAGTTCTGGGTTATTCTAATATGCTTCCCAAACAAATAACATTTTTCTCTGTCTCTTATATTATCAAATACTTTAAATAAAAAATTGCGTTGGCTGCCAAAAAATGACACCTGTCTCCTTCTATTCATTTTTTATCATTATGATTATGGTAATTTAATCGTGAGAAAATAAATAACTACATTACTTATTTTCCAGTACGACATCCAAACCCGTGTTGGGTTATTTAATGCCGAAATCTGTTTCATATTAGACTTGAGTCAATAGGTAAACATTGGTGAATATTTTATGAATGTATTTTGCAAACATCCATCCAATAGGTTTGTGGGATTTTACCTATCTGCTGAGGATATAGTCGGTTTATTCTTGGCCCCACCAATAGGGCATCTGATAAATCTGTAATTTAATTAATCCCAGAAAGCATTGGCACAAAAATTAATAAGAAAATTACCAGAATATTACTTAAATTCATCCGACCTTTAAGATAACTAATGGTTCTTTAGCTAGGGATTTGACAAGCAAGAATGGCCAAGTATGAAGACTGATTAATCGGCCAAACATAAAGCTAATAATCAACCGATTAATAGGTGTAAGCATAGGATAAATATAACAGGAAACACTCTTTAGTCAGGCTAACCATACATGTGGGTGAGGGGGAGATTGTCGTGCAGTAGGAGGACCCCCGCCCGCAAACATTCTAGTTTCTTTTGACGAATAGCTTTCCTCTGTATTTGACTGCATTAAATTTCTAACTATGCAGGCGACGAGCAGCACACTGATTGCATCTCAGAACAACGTTACTAACAATTTCTTTTTTGTTGGGTAGGTGATCTCTGACAAAGGATGCTTCTAAGGAATGGAACCAACATTGGCTTTAGGTTTTGTTTTGGTTTACAGTATATTAGTCTTTTCTAGGTCATTTAATGCCAAATTCTATAGTTTTGATAAGCAATAGTTCGGTAGACATTGGTTTGGTTTATATGAGAGTTAAAATATTAACATAGATCCGGTTTGCACAGGAGTCAAAAAGGTAGATATAGGTATCCCTCATAACTTTTAAGGTGTTATTCCTCTTCAGAGAGATGTGATTTCTGAATTTTTGACCTCAAACAACAAAGCGGGTATCAACATTATCATCCGTTTATTTTTAGACCAAATAATACAAGAATCATAGAATGAAACCTTAAAGAATTCTCAGACTTTAAAGAAAGAGTTTCTTTTGATAAAGAAAGAGACACAAGATCGGTCACAGTTATCTAAACCCATTTTCCTCAGGTAGATGAGACTTATCAGTTAGGGAAACTATTTAAACTTTTTCATTTTAAAACGTTAAAGACCTATCGGTTTTTAACGGATATAGTCAAAATGCTAGACCGGTGAAACTGTTTCTGCTGGCACGAAAACGATTGAAAGGAGGCACACGGGCGACTTTAACCCAGTTGCCTCGGGTAGATGAAGCTGATGAAACTCTGATTTTAAACCTTCGTTGCCATGTAACTATATTCAAACATTGAAAAGTCAGAGTTCAATATCTAGGGCAATTTTGACCTTCTTACGGTAATTCTTTCGACCAGACTTAAACCTATTGCCCTACATTCCTTTGGATTTCATCATTTTGGCCGAAAGAAAACACTGTTGTGGGTGTAGCACAGTTCACCTTCCCGAGAGGTCACTTCTGTCTCACTAGTTGGTTATAGCACAACACGGAAGATATTTTTCACATCAGAATTTATCTTGACTGACCAAAGCGCTGTCAGTATTTGACGAGATTGCTTGTGGGTTATTACCACGGGGTAGACAGAATAGTTGCGATAGAAAGAAATAAAAATTTAATAATGGATGGAAAGTTTTCATCTAATAATAAAATGGCAGTCTGAAGAGTTGCAATGAAAACAGTTGAAACTAAGATGAAAGAAATACAAGTCAATCGAGACATTCATATTGTGTCATTATTCATATTTTCTGATAGTGATAAAATTTCTTTGGCACAACTGAGAAAAGTTGCCTCAATAAAGCATGATTTTGGTCATATTTGGGAAAATTTTCAGGAGCAGCCTCTTATTTAATAAATTTGAAAGGCCGCAAGTTCAGAGCATCCAGTGAGGTTCGAACTCGCTACACTAAAAATCATTTACAAGATGACTCGATATTTTCTATAAGCAACTTAGGATTTTTACTAGTATTTTGGTTGCTTAATTACCGCTCAAGAATTATTGCTCAAAGTGCTTAAATAGTTGCTTAAATTTATTATTCTTTATTTTAATAAATAGAAAAGCAAAACAATTCAATGTAACTAAACTAGTAGAATTCTAGAATACAGTATAAAATAATGTATTTAGTAAAACTTTTTGCTTGAACATTTTTTTCTCTTTAGTTGCTTACGCCACACTGACGCCAGCAGTGCAGCTGCTTAAGATTTAGTCAAATTTGAGTAGAGATAAACAAAATCGTGTAGTTTGTTAATGACTGTTCCATGGCAATATACCTTCTTTACTTAGCTTAACTTAGTTTCTAACTCAGACACAATTAAGTGGTCTCCGTGGTGAGATCTCAATAAATCTAAGAATAGAATTTTTTTTTATAGTCATGTCCAAAGGATAAGATAATGCTCTTTCTGAGCTAGAGATTTTTATTTTTATTCTTCTTATTCCTTTTTTTTTTTTTTTTGCTAGTTTATAATAAACTGTAAAATATATTCTTCAATACAATTGTGGCTATGCTTACAGTGCTTATATCGCGAGGCTGAAGATATAAAAGATAATTTTGGGCTAGATTATTGAAGGTCTTCGTTTCTAATAGAAGGAGCGCATTTGTAAATATTGGCACAAACTTCATTTCCCAAGATACACGAATAGCATAAATAAACAAAGGAACGAATATGTATTGATCATTGAAATCTTGCCAGTCTCGGCATTCTCAAAGCGTACAGGATGGAATACCAGCATTTTCTGTTCTTAAACATTTTAGTTATCAAACAAGAAACGATATTTCGACGACGTTTATTTGCATCGTTTTCGGGGCAACACGACTGGAAGTACATTTCAGATATCTTTTGATGGGAAGTCAAATGTAGATATAAAGGTGCGAGGTGTTATCCGAAGATTTTGAGAATTTGAACGGTTCACATGGATAGCAATTAGGAAGAAAGATTACAACCTGATTATTAGATGAATTTTGACTTCAAATTTTCGTTATATAATGTCCGATCTATGTGATAAATATTCACCACCGAGTTGAGTGCATTGAAAAGAAGAGATATGATGTTGAAAATTATTTGTTGGGTAAAAATCGTTGTTGAAAAAATCTCTTGTGCTTTTAATCTTACCTAACGAAATGGATGCAAGAACAGGGCATATAGATCGTAAAATAATATTGTTTAGAGCTAAAAAGAATAGGAAATTGTGGAGAGCCATAATCGTTCACTTCTTGAAGGTACATAAAAGGAAGAAATTCTTCATTATTGTTATTATGGAAATGACATTTCAGGTGTTGATTATTTTGGCTGTTATGGAATATATATTAAATATTAATTGATTTTAATAATTTTATCGATTACAGCGTCTCGCCGTGGAATAATGTTTAGCAAATATTCTTCTTAAAAGTAGCGAGTTCGGTCCACGTTTATGCTTGGCTTAATAAAAAAAAACAGCGTCATTTTTTTTTTAAGATTTGATCTTGTGTCGCCGGTTGCCTTCTTGGCTTAACTTATAAGAATGCTGTCGCCCTTCGACAGGCTTCCTAATAAAAAATAAATGTAAATTCAAGTCTTGCTGAAGACATATTCTTTATTTTTAATCTGCGCTATTTGCTTTCGACGGTAGAATGACGGCCTAAGAAGTTGAGATATTAAAAAAAAAAAACAACTGAAAGTAAGATGAAATAGATCTCGTTGAAAAATTAATTCTCATTAACAACGCTTCATCTGATGAATTCACGATCGATAACTTTATCGATGTGTAGGATATGATTCATGCCAGAAAATATTAGAGGTCTGAATCGAAGTTAATGCCAGTCAGGAACCTTTGATCTAAGACGAGTTATTGAAATAAGTTTTGTAGTAAGTATATTGACTTATGGTTTACGTGTGAAAAATTTCGTCCTGTATTCTTATCAGATTTTTTTTCATTTCACCCCAAGCACGGCAATTCACTAGGATGCAATGGCTTTGTGCAAAGGGAACATTAAAGGAGGCAGAAGATGATGATTGACATTGCATTTAAATTTTTGAAGATTGTACTTGACAGGAAAGTAAAAAGCCGGAAGAGAGTTCCACAACCAAGCAGTGAGATAAAAGAAACTTTTAGGATAGAACTTTTGGTTACGACAAGCAATTTCAACAGTGCCAATCTAGTCCCGCACTTAAATTCGTGAAGTCAAGGTACTAAGTTAATTAAGCACCTCTCTTCGCAGTGGGACAGCGGCAGAAGCCGAAATGCCACGCCAGGACCGATAACGATCCTGATTCATCTTTAGATTTTGTCAATTATCTCGAGATATCTAGCAGAAGCACTAAACCAGATGTGGCAACAATATTCGATATGCGGATAAATGACATACTTCTAAATGTGCAAGATAAATTTTGACAAGAAAAATTATCTAGCACGTCATAGTGAAACGACTTTCCTAGCAGCAGATTTAGCAAACCATTCCACGTCATATCAGTCTAAAACGTGAGAACAAGAAGGTGCAGGGAGTTTCTATCCTGGAAGTTGGTATCAGCTAAACTGATGAAAATCAAAAAAAGGTTCTTTAAGATTATTCAAATTGACCAGGTTCGTTTCAAATTAACAAGCCGCTTATCATACCAGTTCACAACAAACTGAATGCCAATTTTGAGATCAGCTGCCAATTTGATTTTATCGAACTTACAAAACTCACTAAGACAGGAGTAAATGGTTGTGCCATCAGTATAGATATCGAATCGGGAACTGATAACATCACGTAGTTGATGAAAATAAGGAACTGACTGCGTCCAAGAATAGAGCCCTGAAGGACTCCCACGTTAATGTAAAACGATCTAGCAGAGTGGCCGTTCAAGACAACTCTCATTACACTGTTTGGTAAGGAAGATCAAATAATATCAAAGAAACGAATAGAAACACCATAAACCTTCAACTTGAAGAAGATCAGCATGCCAAACCCTCACCAAACGCCTTCGAAATATTTAATGCAACTGCCCATGCTTCGCCATTATTATCTAAAGCTTGAAATACTCTTTTAGCAATAACCGTCAACACATCGGTGGCTGTCTGAGAGAAGTAAAAACCATATTGTTTGTCTGAAAGAAAACCCTGCGAGGGGAGATGTTTAACTAATTCAGAGTTGATTAAAACCTAGTATTTTGCCAAAGAGAGGTAGACGACTAGTAGTAGATCGATAGGTCGAAGGATCAGACGGTTCGCCAGATTTCTTAAAAGCAGGAACTGAAGAAGAAGATTTCCAATAATCTAGAAATCAAGCAAATAAGAGAGAACAGGAGCCAGTTAAAGGGTACATATTTTAAGTTCAATTGCAGGGGTAACATATTATATGGAGATCAGGTTTGGTGATGATAGCGGAAACCATGGACGGTGTTATATGCATATCACACAGCAGAGACTCTGTTCTAAGTAGAAAATAAGGCAAAGGGACTCTTGATAGGTTGAGAGTAGAATTGGAAGAGAATTTTTTGGTAAAGCATTCCGCTTTATTAGTAAAAGATGACAGCATTTAAAATTGATTGAAGTGAGGAGGAGTTGATTGTTTAAGACACTCTTATAGAGTAATCCCAGAAACAAAACGTGTGAGAGGCTATACGGTGCCTCACTCTATTAGCAAACAACGACTTAGCCTCATTGAATATATGTTTACACTTGTTACGGGAAAACACAAAGTGGCATCTATTACGTAGGTATTGCAGGAAAAAAGTTATTCCTGTGGGTTATAGCGTCTGAAAAGGTAGGTGTGAATCAAAAAGGTTGTGATTTGGAAAAAAAAGTCTTGCGAATAAGGGTTCGGGCCTAACAGATGATACTTGCATAACATTACAGATAAATATTATTGTTTTTTTTTTGTTTTTTTTTTTGTTTCTGTTGAGATTATCCTTCCTCTCTCCTATGTTCAGCGTGGATGAGATGAGGTTAATCCAATAATGCTCATCGTCTTATTTCTGGGACCGTGGGCAGTAATGAATCATAAGTAGAAACCTATAATTAATACTGGATTTTTATAAATCTATAATGAAACCATACCCTTCTGGTATTAATTTGAGTTATAATATATCTAAACTATAGCTAAAAACTATAATTTTAGAAAGGGAAAATTTCACCAAAATATGTTGAAAATTTTCCAAATCAAGAAAATACAAAATTAAAGCAAAATAGTTACTATATATGAATAAAAAAAGATGACGTAAGTTTAAAATGACGCCAGAATGATATGTAAATACATAAACTGATACTTAATACGGGATTGTTTTTAAAAATTTATTATAAATAATACCGGATTTTTATTTTAATTTCTACAATTAATACCGGACTTTACGGTGTGTTAAACATGGCACAATGTTTGAAAACGCTTAAGAAGTTATTTTCAAGCTGACCAATTTGATGACAAGTATAATTATTGTTATTATTATTGTTGTTGTTGTTGTTTTGTTGTTGTTGTTGTTGTTGTTGTTCGTGCTTTTGTGTTCTGAGCATCCAGATTTTGTAGGATCTAAAAACCATTATGAAAGGTTTCTATTTGAATTCTTAAATGACATGTTCCACTTTCAAGCGTCGTTCAAAGAAACTCTTTTGTGAGACGTGTTATCAAAATGATTGACAATCCACGTACACGAGTGCAATCATTTAAATCTTAAACAAGTGCTTCCATCATAAAGGCAGATTTTTTTTTTTTTTGAGTAACTCACGTTTTCCCGTCTTTTTCTTTTTGTGTTTCATTTCGATTTTATTCGACCTTCTCAACTGCTGCTTTCTACCTGTCTCTAATTTGTATTTCGTTTCTCGCGCTTCACCCCTCTGCCGCCCCCTCCTCTCCCTTTCCTCCTCTCTCTATCTCTCTCTGTTTCTTTTTTTTCTGAGTGTGACAGTTACTCAATAAAAGGATCGAGGTGTGTATTTTTCTTGCTTGAAATGAGAGTTATAATCGTGCCGAGACGAGCAGAATAAAATAGTGATTGTGAGAACCAGCTGGATGTCTCCCACTCACTCACTCACTGACCACTAAAGGTGAATTCATTCCTCCCTGACCCTTCAGGAAATAGGCATCCATGGCTCTCCACGGATTCCTTTTCTCATTATCTGTAATTTGTTGTGCCTTTTTTCGGAAAGATAGTGGAGTAATTTTCCGTTACCTTCTCTACAGATTTTCAATTCAGTGTAATCTTTCTCCTAGCCTGGTTGCCATCCAAGTTTTACCTTGCTATTTCATCTATAGCTGAAAAAAGAAGTGACTACAACAAATGAGACCGGAACTTGAACGCGACTCACCGATTTCACTTTCCGTGCCAATAAAAGTTACACGTTTACTTAAAAAGAAGAAATGTTTTTATACAGTGTCAAAAAGAGGGCACTGGGAACTTTTGCACATGCCTAATATAAACACACACTAATATACAGCTATGGATACAAACACTGTCATGCGAAAATAAAAATAAACTTGTAAAATATAATGTATAAGCAAGTAAGCATAAAGCTATTTACTAAGTTTTGTTTAGTTTGGTACAAGATCAGTGAAAGATTGTTTTACGTTAAAATTTGAATTACGTAATACTTCTCTTAATAACTACAACCACGCCCACCGCCACGGATATTTGTACGCCTAGCATAGCGGTTATCAGAGTGGAAAGTAGAATTAGCAGTGAAAATTCCAGCTGAAGCAATTACGGAAGAGTATGAATCTTTCCTCTTCCCGCCAACTAGTGGTTAATAGCAAGGCAGACTAAGCTCTCTAGCTTTGGTTGGCAACCAGTCAAAATGAAGAATAAATAAAAACTTAACAACTTCAACCCGCAAAAACAAACTGCTACGGAAATCACAGCAGCAGCAACACCTAGCGTGGTGAGTCTGTGGCTCTATATTATACTTGGGAGTTTACAGCCTTAACAACGGAGGTAGGTGTTGAAACATGGTTGGTATAGGATTCCTTATACACGTATATCTGAGTCAAGGATAAATATCGGGTTGGTCGGAAAGTCCTGACTCAGGAAGCGAAAAGAAAACAACAAAATTTTATGGAGCTACACCACAATTTATTCTTCAAAATAAAGTCAATCATTCCCGACGATTTCCTGCCAACGACCAGTTAGCATCCGAATATATCCCAGATACCCAGTCACCTGGTTTTGAATAAAAAAAAACTGTAAACAAGCTTCCTTTATTTCTTCAAAAGTGTTGAATCACCGGTCGATGAGGAAGTGTGCCGAATAGGCCATAGTCACTCGGAGCAGCATCGGAACTGAATGGTGGATGTGGAAGAATCTCAACACCGTCGATCTGTTTTAACTTCTCCTTAGTCAACCTGGCGGTGTGTGGCTTCGCATTGTCTTGCTGAAACAAAGCCAGGCCTCGATTGACCAAAGCAGGATACTCATTCTTTAGTTTGTCGTACACGCGGCCTAACTGCTGGCAATACAGCTCAGCGTAGACGTCGTGTCTGTCTGGAACAAGCTCGAAATGCAGCACTCCTTGGAAATTCCACCAGACAAAGATCAAGATTGTTGTTTTCTTAAGGCTTCCTAAGTGGGTCAGGACATTCTGGTTAACCTAGTATTACCTACTCTCCGTGACTATTCTCTCAGATCTCGGAATACTCCGATTCCGACCATTTAGTGCAAGGTCCTGCCATAGGGATGGAATTACAGGGTCTAGATTTCCTTAGTGCTTCCCGGAAATTGTGCGAAATTTTAAATTTTGAATTCGATTTGCTGGTTCCATTTTTCTGTACCGGAAACCACCTTTTTAAGAATTTCTGGTTGGGAAATAGCAACAGTACGAATTCTCACCTAGCCATCTATGTTTTCTTTTGAACTATCTCCCTAACTTCTGGCCACTGGTAGAGGACACTTACATTCATTGACCGTCTAGGCCACTGCTGATCTCTCACTGCTCGCTGGACCCTTCCTCACTGGCCGCTGGTCACTTACTTACTGCTGGACCCCTACTTACTGACTTCCTGTCTCTCTCTGCTTATGTGGCTACTGGCTGGGGTCCGACTACCCCTATCCGTCACTTTGTGGTCCGGAACAAAAGACCACCCATTCGGCTTTTTGGGTGGTCATCTTCTTCAAAGGACTACTTTTATGATTATCTAAAATCACTGACAAAATTTTATGTCTGCCAATTCAAACGATGGACTGGAGACAAATTTCCTCAGAAACTTAGATAATCAAATGAACTTAAAAGGAAAAGGAATTTATCTACTTATCTCCTAAGGATGTGGGAGAAATCGTATTGTTACAGAAATGTAAATGGACAAGTTTCACACGAGTTTAAAAGAAACAATGTCAATTTTCTCCCGAGTAATTTTGATGGCTTATATTTCTGTTGCAGCAAGTACAAATATATTTTATTAATATTCCGTGTTAATTTTTGGATGATAGTATTCTTGGAATAGTGATAAAAATGACATACACTAACTCGTTATTATTTTGAGATTAATTTTCTAATTGAATACGACAAAATCAATTTTCTTCCTGACAGACTTCTGGATGAACCTAAGCAACAAATTATATCTAAATTTGCATTGATATTGAAATCACGTGGATGCTGAAAATTTCTCACCTTGCACATTTCATAAGAACGAACCAAATTAACAAACATAAAAAATTTATTTATATTAAAAATGCTTCTTGGTTGGATCGAGAACTTTTCAGCATTCTCTCTCTCTTTCATTCTCTCTCTCTCTCTCTCTCTCTCTCTCTCTCTCTCTCTCTATATATATATATATATATATATATATATATATATATATATATGTTTTAATTCGTAGATGGCAGCGTGTCACTCTAGTAATGCACCAGGAAAATATTTGTACCTCTGTGTGTCCGAACTTGTTCCAACAACTACTTCATTGAAAAGTAAACTGGATGAATCATTTGTTACCGATCAGTAGGGGGAGTTGTATGTGTTCTTGCTATATTGTTGGAAATTAGTAGAAAAATTTTGAACAGCGGATTAACATTAAGTTTTCCATGATAATCCCCAAAGAGAAATAAATATGTTTTAATACCTGACAGTAGACTATTTTTTCTATCTTTGGTTTCACATCATTTGCTGTAGTGGTTGGGGGGAAGTTTAGTTTAAATTTTACTGTAACCTGTACTTCCCAACTGCACGCGTGCGCGCAAACATACACGCACACACAAACACACACATATATATGATTTTTTCGTTATCTGTCTGATGAAATGACCTAAGCGTGCAGCAACTTTTTGATCCAAGTTTTGTGTGTGGAATTGGGTAGACAGAATTATTTAGAAGCTTATTGTCGTAAAAAATGGGGACCATGCTAGATTATGCGCCGTCTCCATGAAACTGCAACTAAAGTCCACTCAGCATAATTACAGTATAAATCACAGGTGATCTATGCTGGTTTTGACCAAACATAAATATGCCTGAGCAGACGTCAGTAACAGGAATTGGCTAGCAGCCGTAAGGGATGGATGTACTCGGCAATCGAGTAACCTGCTATTTTGGACATATATATACAGGATTCGATGGGTAAATTGTTGCCATATTATATTTTTTAATTTCGTTCATGTGCGTTGTTTGTTTTTGATTTTGTCGACTGTACACTATAATAGGGTCAGTTGGGCACCGTCTATGAGAAAAAGATCACCATGACTTAATTCACTCCGCCAGAAATTTGGAAATGGCATGCTGTGCTTCTTGGAATTCGCGCCGGAAGCTCCAATACGAATATTCCAGAGTGTTTGGGTGTCAATCTGAGGACAGTAAAAAGAATTCGGAAAGAGTTGGATGGGTCTAATGATGATTATGAAGGTACGTAAGCTTGGAAAGCTCACTCTGTCTGTTCTGATAAGAAAAGAACTCCTGAATATGTTGGTGAGGGCTTCAGAATCAACACGGGAGCCTACATCAAGTGCCTTGAGAAGGTAGTGCTGCTATGGGTCAAGAGGTCAGAACACTGCACCATATCACACGAGTAGAAGAACCGAGTCATGCTGTCAGACAATTTCTGCGACCACATCACACATTACATCTGGCCACCTAACTCCCCAGTCTGATTATTATGTGTGGAACTCAGTTGAGCGAGAGACTAACAAAATCCCTTGTGACACCATAGATGAATTGAAGGCATGGATTATAGCAGCATTCACCAACTTAAACAAGGAGATCGTCCAGAAGAGTTGCAGTGGATCCTGAAGTCGTCTGGAGGCTGTGGTTGAACCAATGGCTATTATATTGAATAAATTTACTCATTAGAATTTCAAGATATTTTTATGTAATTTTGGTAAATATATCTGTTAAAATGAGTTTGCGTAATTTAGACGACAATTTATCCATCGCACCCTCCGTCTCTCCCTCTCTCTCTCTCTCTCTCTCTATATATATATATATATATATATATATATTCTACATGAAAATCAATACTACATGGTGATTGGCAGTTTCACGTTATAAATCAATGATCTTTTGAAGCGTGAAAGTTCAATCATTATGTAGTGTTGATTTCTATGTATACTGTTTATATCTAAATACGGTCAATCTTATATATTGAAATCTCTTTCTCCATAATGGTCGCAAATAGTAAGAAAAAAAATAAATTCATACCCTGACAATGGAAAAAAGTTTTTGGTACGTATTTATATTTCAACATAATTTTGTCAATGCCCCTAATTCAGTGGTATATCAGACATTATGCAGTAAACATTTCAGATCAGAATTCAGCGCTTGTACATGTATAAGTGCAGACTATATATATATATATATATATATATATATATATATATATATATATATATATATATATATATAAAGTAAATTAAAGATTGTAAGATTGTGTGTGAATGTGTGTGTGTGTGGGGAGGGTCAATGATAGAGTGCTCTGATCTCCTGTGCCGTCTATCATGCACAGATCAAAGGCATAATTTGTATTTAGCAGCTGAATTTTCTGTCTACGGAAGTAATTTTCTTCTTTTTTTTTCTGTTCGAAATTCATCATGACAAAAAGATTTAAAAGCTTCAGAAAGAAAATAATCTGTGCAATCTCTCTGTAACTCTGTATATGTGTGTGTGTATGAGATGTGCGCATTATATATATATATATATATATATATATATATATATATATTAGCTGACTTACCCTGTTAATACTGGATAGAGAGAAGAACCTGTGTCTCTGAATAATATATTTATCCTTATTTTAGCGATTGAATGATTTCCTGACCACCGACAATTCCGTTATTCTTGGATTTCAGACCATTCTGCAATTTACAAAATTGCAATCCACTTCAATCATAAAATAATTACAATGTCTTTGTGGTGCAAAAACATACCTTATACATTTTAAACCCCTATTCTGTTAGTAACATTTGAAATAATTCTTAATCACTTCCTTTTGTGTTTAGTCAGTTCTTCGGATGTGGGGGAATGTAAACATTGGAAAACATGCATTCGTGTTTGAATGTGTTGAATGTTAGGCTATGTATTTTAAAGCATGTCAATGTATTATTATCTCTAAGGTAGAAAAATTGAAGAGATCGCCCATTTTCACTAAGTTTTCTTCTATGTGCCAAGTCCTTTCAAAACATAACCGATCAGCATTCTTCACAATTTACGGTCTGTTGTTTCTCCAATTTTTGACACTTTTACATCACTCTCTCGCAATTCCATAACTAGCTGTTTGTATCTGCTTCTCTTGCTTCCACTATGTATTATGAGTGTTAAGTTCTCTAGACTTTCTTTCCTCGTTATGCATCCCAGAAATATCAATTGTTTATTTCTGATTGTAAGTATAAGTTTCATTTTACCTTGTTGTTCCTGTTTCCTTTTTCAATATGTATTTAGCTTAAATTGTTAGATGTATAAATATAAAACTGTTTTAAGATAGCTGATAATACCGCTATATTTCGCTCACAGGTCTTTACACAACGATCACAATTACATTAAGTTTGTCTTCGCCTTTTACCCCTGAGGATGATCTCGGAGGAGATCGAAAATACTTGGGTTAACAAAAAGTACGGCGCCTTCCTTGATGAATTTCAACTCAGCATCAAGAAGCTAATTAGAAAACTAGAAAGGATTATTATGTAAATAAATAGACGTAATATATCTATATTATTCAATGAAACATGCCTGAATAAATATTCATAGTAGTTCATGCCACATCGACTGAAAAAACTATTACAACAAAAGAATTCTCCAATTACCATATTAGTAAAAAAAAAACGCACTCTCTTTTAAATTTTCAAAAAATTCAACCTTAGCGTTGCGATCGCACGCTCCAGAATTTGTTGCAGTTAACAATAACACATTTCTAAAAAACATATTTCGACTCACATCTAATCTTTCGTGTCCCGTTATTACCTGGATGTATTTAAAAAAAAACATATCAATTCCCATGCCTGATGATGTCTGTATGAACAGATGAAAGTACTAGCAAAAAAGACCTTATACAAGTTGAATTTATTAAAAACAGGGATCACAACATTCATCTAGAAGTTCGTGGGTTAATGTAATTTTAATAAATTTGGTTGCGAAATGTATTCTCGCCATTTATATCATTAACTTCACTAATCTGTTTTTTGTATGAATGATTCATGTAATATATATATATATATATATATATATATATATATATATATATATATATATATATATATATATAGAGAGAGAGAGAGAGAGAGAGAGAGAGATAGATATAGATATATAGATATAGATACATAGACATTTTGATACATTTTGAGCTTGTTTTGATGCAAATGTATGTGTTGACAGGTGAAAGACGATAAAGAGATATAGCCTTCAACTTTATATCTTTTTAGTCATCTATCGTTTTGACTTTCCCTTTTTTGAGTATATATATATATATATATATATATATATATATATATATATATATATATATATATATATATATATATATTGAATTTGAAAATCTAATGAAAATGAAGTTTTAGTTTTATAACAAGAATTATTGCTCTGTTTCTGACATAGAGCTCACCCTGAATTTATATCCTTTTGGAAATATCCATACTGATCTACTGATCACTAATATTATCATATATTATATATATATATATATATATATATATATATATATATATATATATATATATATAAAACAATAACACCAACTAAAATAGGTAGTACATGCAATTCGAACAGGGGAATAATGACGATGTTGATGTTCCACACGCCTTCAAACAAAAGTTAAGGAAGGAAGCATCGATCAAGACTGGAAAGAATAATAACAGTTACTACGATAGATAGAACAACAGATATTGATCTTGTTTTGATACAGACATGTGTGCATGTGGATCAAAAATGAAAATAGATATAGCTGTCAACTATATTTCTCTTAATTTTGTTCTTGTTTTGATGCCCACACACACACTAAAACTTGAAGGAGAAATTTATTCTGTCATTTGTAATAAATTCCACAAGTAATACATAGGAGAATCCACGAGGAACTAAATAAAATATTATACGAACACAAAAGGGATCTTTTACAAAACAACAACCTCAATCACTTAGTTTCTCACCGTAGTGCATTTTATCATAATTTCGATTTTAAAAAACGCTCCCTTAATAAAAAGAGCCAATTTACTAAGACAATTGTTTATAATTTGATTTAATGGCTACATCATCTACAATAAATTTGTGTCCAGGTTCTTACAACATTTTACCTTTTTTGGCAACTTTTCTATCAACAAATATGATAAAAAGAAACTAAATTAAATTGGTTAGATTATATACACATATTTTAAAACACATATTAAAAAAAAAACTAAATTTAAAAGATTAAAACTTCAGTTCCCACCTCCTTCGTGTGAATGTGTAGTTACAACGATATATATATATATATATATCTTTTAGTCTGTATCAGAACAGGGACAAAATCATACGCAATCACTCACTCACTCACTCTCTCTCTCTCTCTCACACACACACGCACACACACACACACACACACACACACACACACACACACACACACACACACACACACACATATATATATATATATATATATATATATATCGAAAGCCCTTGAGACAATAATTACTATGGAGAGTTTCTACACTCTCCTAATCGTCATAAAAGAAACATTGTCAGAATAACAGAAAAGAAAATGAATAAAAAACTTATAAAATTTCCCTTAAACGTCACATTCAATGAAACATGTATAAAATATAATACATGTTATAGGGTTATATATGATAGATAACAGTTGAACCTATCCTTGAAGAGGTTAAGACCCTTGTGATAGGAGAAGAATCTTTCGTGAGTCTGATCCACAAATTAATAGTTCTGGAGAAAAAGCTGTCTGAATAGAACTTCTTTCTTACCAATCAAATATGAAGAGAATAAGGATGAGTCGAACTTGTGTATATAGCAACGTGGGTTCTAGCTATGAAAATATGACATGGTGAACTAATGTAACTTGTCTGAACAGTTGACATGGAAATAGAGAATTTAATTAATACTAAACAAAATAATTACGACCTAAAACCTGAAGCAACAATTTACAGTATTGACTGTAAAAAATGTCATATATATATTGCTGATACATCCTGATGAGTGGACGGAGTGTTTCCCGGAGAGTCCGTTTATGAAACTCTGAAGTCGAGATGCCGAAGGTAACATCAATATCTAAGTGACAAACCTTTTACCTGTATTAATTTTCTCTTTTTCTCTATAGATATATGTGAATATATAATATCACATTAAGACCAGATATATATCAATATCTAATATCACATTAATACCAGCACATTGAGTGCTAGTGTTAATAAAATAATGATCGATGTAAAATAACAGAGCTATAAATTATATATTAATAATAAATATACATTTTTTCCTCACCGGTACCACAACTCAAAATTTCACGCATAACGCAATCTTCAGGTGCTGAGATAGATTGTGCTGTGCATGAAACTCAGTTGTGTTACTGGTGTGGAAAAAATGTATATTTATTATTAATATTAGTAGCTAAGGGTTCATATATGCAACGCATACACAGCATGCCTTAGATTTTTACAGTATAGATCATATTTGTGTAATAAAATTTAATTATTGATAATTTTTACTATCCTCTTTGCACTCGTGAACAAGCGAAATTAGTAGAGTAGTGTAAACCGAAAAGCCCCGTGCTTTTATATACCACTCCCACAAGAGTTCTATGCACAGGTACTGACAACGTAAAAAAACAGAGTGAAAGAAGGTTGAAGGAGGTAAGGTTGTGTCAGTGAAAAAATGTTCGTTGCTTCTTCCTTTTGAAGATAAAAGTAAATCCTTGTGCTGTTACTTTCTACAACGAAGTGATGGATGAATTTACCGAAAAAAAAGACAAAAAAGGAAAAACAGTATGTTTAAATTTACAAAAAAGTAATTTTAAAATGTCATTATTTGTTGATTTTATTATTTTCTCAGATTTCTCTCGTAACCATTAACATTCATCATGGACGGCATGCCTCGGTTTCAAATCAGCCTTTTGCCACTGATATATATATATATATATATATATATATATATATATATATATATATATATATATATATATATATATGGAGAACTTGCTTAATAGCTGAGAGAGTTGTGTATTTCTAATAAGAATATTGTATTATTAGGTGCTTAATAATAGTGGAGACGTTTATTATTATTTTTTTAAGGAAATTATCCGACACCCCGCCACACGCCTTGACTTTATCAAGGCCACTCTGTTAATAATTTTCGCACTTTTTGCCAGAGCTTAAGCAGGAAACAGTATTTATTCTATAAGGTTCAAATTTTTACTTGCATGCTTTTATGATATGACGCGGATTGAAAGATTCTATTCCATTCCATTGTTTAAAAAATATAGTGTTCCAGTGTTCTTTTTATTATTTCTGGAATTACTACGCTCCATTCTTTGATATATTTTTTAAGAACAAAATCAATCTACTCTTTTTAGTTAGTTATTGTTAAAGCACGAGTTCACCATTACATTCTGCAGCGTCAGCAAATCAAAAACCTTGAACGAGATTTCCATGATACATAACCAATGCATGGGGATATAATATGTAAGGGTTCGTTTTATGATTTTTTAATACATATAATAAGAAGTTTGAAAGATATTTAACACTGAGCAGTGATAAAGGCATTATTCAGCTATCATCTTGTATAAAACTGCTCTAAAATATCTATTGTCGTGCATAAAATAAACACTACCTTGCACTTTCTGATGGTGTACAATACTTCCGCATTTTGTGTGAGTTATACAAGTGGATAGTTAATTTATGCAAACTTTATCGTGTGCCAATTATATTGTTTTATGGATTCTTTGCGTGTTACTATAAAGTGTAATAGGGAACGAGATTTGGTGTTCCAGTGAGGGATTTGAAAAAAAATAAAACATTTATTTACATAAATTCTAAATAGTTGACTTTTTAAATGAATTTCCGAGCCCACTTTATTAAGAAAAAAATTAGTCCCAATTAAGATCAACCAAATCTTCCCAAACCTTTTGCTTCTCACAGCAATTGTTATAATGCTATTTTATATCAAGATTAACAAATATATGCTAGTATATATGCAGTACTAGATTGGCGGCAAGGTTTCATCAATTTACAGTTGAAAAGTCTAAATGTAACCGTAAATTCTATGCTAGAAGTTTCTTCTATCCCACTTTTCGCTTGCGGAATACTTTTCCGACATTTTAATTTCCAGTCTACTTTGATCTTCAAAATTTTAAATGCAATGTCAATCGTTATCTTCTGTCTTATTATTCTTTTATTGTCCTTTCTCCTTAATAGTAGTTTGTTCTCATATTCAGTAACCTCTTGCGTCTTAGCGGCTTTATTATCTCGCTTGGGATGAAATAATTCAAAAAATATATACGTGCCTATTTCAAATTGCTGGCTGAGAGATTTGCATATTTGCTCATGGCTCTGGTTGTCGACAGAAAATCAGAATTTCGAATGTAAACTTGTAAAATACTTGGAATATTGGCGCAGCACAATCTCTCCTTTCTCACACGTTGCACTGCACCAGAGGCTCTTTTTATTCAATTCTAGCAGATTCTTGAAAAGATTGTATAGAACAAATCTTCTCGAGAAAGATATTCTTCTTCTAGAAAAAAAATCTCTGCGTTCGGCTTGAACAACCGTCTGTCATTCACCAAGGCAGGCGAGGTACCGATATATACCAAAAAGATATTAGCAGGCCTAAGAAGATCTGATAAAGTGAGGTGACTGCACACTCGGCCTCGTGGCTTCTGTAGCAACCATTGTTATTGTTTCTATTTTCGTTACTGTTAACGATGATGAGCAGTTGTTGTCACGTGACAGCCTTCTACCGTTCCTTCCCACATTAGACCAACCCTGGCCTACCCGACCCGATCAATGACTGTCCGTGTTCGAATTGTTCCCGAGGCCAATAAAACATTGTTTCGCCGGGCGTTTCTAATCATAGAATCCTCCTCCTATCGACTCCCGCACCCCATTGGCAACTGAACGCACCCGGTTTCATGTCAACACTCGTTTGTGTACACGGTCTGTACTATTTGTGGATGTATGTCTTGGCATAGAGGAGTGGCCATATATTTACATGAATGCGCACAACTTCATGTCTGTCATATTCTCTCTCTCTCTCTCTCTCTCTCTCTGTATGTGTGTGTGTATATGTGTAGACCTGTTTCTGTGCGAGTGTGACGATGTCCCATAGAAAAGACATTTATTTGATTACAGCGGTCCAACTTTTCGCAGTCTATTGTTATGTATCTACACATACATACGTACTTCTATCTCAATCTTTACCTCCAGATTTATATCCCTCTCGCAGTTGTTGTGTGCCTCTGACGAAGTGCTAGAAATATGTATTAGATAATATCTATTTATTTTTATATCTAATCCCAGTCTGTCCATAACTAGCTATATCTGTTGATACCTATATAGTACACCATGTATTTTCATATCTTTATAGCACGCTATAAATGTTCATATTTCTATAGAACCCAATGACTATTCATATGTGAATATTCTATATCTGTTCATATTATTATAGCAAGCTATATCTGTTGATATATGTCTATCAAGCCCTGTTGGTCGATATCTATCAAGTTATTGATGGTCGATATCTGTCAAGCTATGCCTGTTGATATATGTCTTATTTATCAGGCTATGCCTGTTGATTATATGTCTATTTATCAAGCTATTCCTCTTGATATCTCACTATCTAGCAATGCCTGTTGATAACTCACTATCTAGCTATTTGTCTGTTCATTTCTGCATGTCTGTCTCAGTCTGTTCGTATCTGTCTATTTATCTCTGCCTGTATCTCTCTCTCTCTCTCTCTCTATATATATATATATATATATATATATATATATATATAACCTTGCATTTGACTATATTCATATCTATTTATCTTGCTAGCTAGTTAAATCTGTTCATATCTACGTATCTATTTATCTATCCGTATCTACCTGTTGATATTATCTATATCTTGCGGGCTCTATATAAGCATATATAACCAAACTTAATGTATTTTATAATTTCATCTGCTATTTACTTATAGATTATCTTTTACAATCTTCGTATTTCTTTTATATCCTTCAAGAAATAGTTTGTTTTGACACATATCCACATGGAAATGGTAAAGACGATTGTATTCTAAGTGGGAAATGCCAGTCTGCCTTGAGATTTAGTATTTAAAATCCTAACTTTTCACTGGAGCTATCTCAGATGCCTCGAGGAATGTTCAACTTTGTCGGCTGCATTCAAAATATTCCGTCGATGATGAAATAAACATGAAAATATTAAAAAAACTATTTCCAAACTACAAAAGTTTTCTATAGAAAGGCATTGCCTAATATCTACAATGAAAAATGCATAGTAAATAAATTACTATGAAAATGCATGGGTGCTGATTTACTATAAAAATTAATTGCATATTGTTTACTAGGAAAATGCATTGCGGATATGATTAATTATGAAAATACACTGCAAATGATTTCACTATGACTTTAGCATTTTTCGATGAGGTATTGAAAATTCATTACAAAATGCATTACAGATGATTTACTATGAAAATACATTGCAAATGTAGCATGTTAATGTTCTAAGGAGGATGTGAATAAATATTAAATTAATAAAGGAATAAAGCTTTTGTATCTGTATATAAAGTTGGGTGTACCTAGGCAATGCTTATTTAGACAAAATTTATTAAAGATAACAATTTTATGTTCATTATACTTTTAATCAATTTTTTGCTCCTTTTCTTTTTTGAGCTGTACGCTTTGAGAAAAATACTTCGGGAGAGAAGTCCGGAAATTGGTGTTAGGCATTTTTTCATAATTAATTTTCTTTAACATTTAGGTGATACTTAAATTAAATATATATATATATATATATATATATATATATATATATATATATATATATATATATATATATATATATAGATAGATAGATAGATAGATAGATAGATAGATAGATAGATAGATAGATAAATATATATATATATATATATATATATATATATATATATATATATATATATATATATGGTAAAAAAGAATATGAAAAAACATATAAGCATGACTGCCAATTTCATACAGAGGGGATCATCAAGCTCTTGATCATTGTCAATGCATGAAACTGGCAATCACACTTACATTTTCTTCATATCCGTTTTTTTATTATTATAGTATCGTTGTATTTTTAACAATACTATTGTTTATCTAATACAAGGCCCAAAAGTCACTCAGAGTAGAACGTTACTGAATGAAGTTTTTGTAAGAGCGTATAGGGAGGAGGTAAGTCGTATATTTATTATGAGAATACGTAGGCTAGATAACAGTTAACCCTAGATTTAAAATGGTTAAGATCCTCGTGATCGGTGGAGTATCTGGGGAAGAAGCTTTCTTCTTACCAACGGAATACAAAGGGAATATCTGCTTGAAATTGAGTGCTGTTTACAAAGCACCACAACATGATATCATGTTTGTTATTGTTGTTATCTATTAGTTTGTGTGTGAGAGAGGGGGTGCAATATAACCCTAAACTATCAGTGAAGAAATAAAACAAAAACGAAGGTAAAATGAAATTCAAACGTATAGACTAATCTCTGTCAAAGTACCAAATTTAATATTCGTAATCCGCGTGAATATCCTAGAAGATGTTACTTCAATACACCTTTTTCTTTCTTATGCATCTTTACATGATGTGGTTGATCATAGTTCTCCACAACTTCAGCGAACCACAAAGTTTAATTGAAAACCAAAAACAAAAAATGTAAATAGAAATAAATATTTAGATCCCGACAGAGAAGAAAAAATACAGAATATTTAGCGGCTTAGGTACCAATTATTTGTGGAGCACTTGTAAAAGTTCCAAAGGCCTTTTTTAAAAATGAGTAAAAAATAAGAAAGCATTTAGAATTAAGAAATCATCTTCGCAGCAGACTCAGCTAACTTCAGGTCAAATACTAAGAATAAGCCTGGAATCTGAAGAAAACTTACTGTCACATGGGATCCAGTAAAAACCGCCAATCACTAATTGCGTTAAAACTCTCCGAGTAAAAATAAGAATAAACCACTGAAAATAAACTAGCCTTACTTTTTTAAATTATTATTTGACATTTTCAATGGGGTGTCTACTATTATTTGACCATAAATTGTGATTTGTAGGACTCGTTTCAAGTGAACACATTCAGATGTACACTTGAATTAAAGCGAGAACTTTTGTTTCCGAGATGTGATCAAAAAATTCGAGCAATCGAATGCACGAAAAAACTCATTCTTGTCAAATTAAAAAAATCATAGAAAATAAGGTTCTTAATTTCCTCGTGGAGTGGTTTCGAGAAATGGGAAAAAAAAGGTGCAAAGAAAATATATTTACTGCTAGAATACTGACAAAAAATGCAGAAATGAAGTTGACAGTTATACTCATCCTTATTGACAGACTTGGAACAGTTTTGAAAAAAAAAAACTAGCAAAACGGTTTGGTTTAGGTTGATTAATTTATATCAATCTGCTGGCTAATTTAATGTCGAATATAAGACTTACAGTACAACATATCGCAGTGAATCAACAGAAAGGTAGGTATAGGTCCGCTTTACACTAAAATCAAAACGGTAGACACAGAAAGATAGACATAAGTCTGGTTTACACTAGAGTCAAAAAGTTAGATACTCTTAAGGTACTTAACAGACGTGGGGACTTTTATTTTATGAAGATTTTCCGATCCCAGGAGCTTATTAAGACTATCCGCTTTATTATATAATGAAAAAAAATCCGAGCTAATCAGATATTAAGACCTCCCCTTGTATAAGGCATCTAAGGGTATAGATCAGGTTTACAGGAAAGTCAAAAGTTACACATGGTGCCGGTTTACACTAGAAACAAAAAGTTACACATGAGTTAGTTATACCCGTGTCTGCAAGTATCCACTCGAATGGTGTCCCGTTTGCAGGAAAACGATAAAATTGATATATTCTAAACCTCACCAACAGGTAAATTGCAAAAGTGTCGGAAATCTAGGAAATAACTGAAATGATCCAGACGGTGTTAACTCAATATCACAACAAATTCCGAGAAAAATGTTAAAGTACTGAAGAAAATCGCTCTCATTTAATTCTTGAAAAAGAGCTCCCAATTCCAATCGGTGTGGAAACTTAATGAGTAAAAAGTATTCTTAAAAAAACAAAAAAAAACAAAAAAAAACAAACCAATCTTACCTTTTTATTCACTGCCTAACAATTCTAATGGGAGAAAAATTCTTCATTCGCATTTGACCACCAAGGACGATAATTTCTGTCATTCACATTTAATGATTATGACTATAAAATTTGTTTCCGATGAAGACTTTCAAGTTAAAATTGAGTTCAAGCTAATATTTTATATTTCTGTATGAGATGTTTCTTGTATGTCTCTTGTATTCGGTCCGAAGATCTCTGAAATGCTTCCTTGCCAATTTAGGTGTCGATTTCAACCATTTGGGAGACATCTGACTTGGACCATTCACCCTTTTTGGTAGATGGGAATAGACACGAACTACCATGCTACTAGTGTTGTTCATTAGGATTATCTATGGCATCAGTTGCCTAGCGCGAGGAGATTTGTTCTTGCTGGGCATTGATTTTAGGAAATACCATTCATTTAAAAAAAAGAAAAAAGAAAAAAATGAACTTGCATACTAAACTGAAAATATGACGAAATTATTAATATGCAGATCGACAATTCTGTCTCGGATCGGAGTACTTGTGCTCTCACTGTAACATCTGTGAACTTTTCCAAAGGTCAGAGAGCACGCTTCCCTGTCTTTGGACTGGAACAAAAGTGTAGTATTTGTTATATCTTAGAACCTTCCCTGTCCCCCATTAGAATGTAAGACGCTCAACTTCCCGAGAGCGCCTCTCTGCGGCTGCTCGATCTCACGTTGTCTACTGACATAAGATGGAACAAATACATTGAGTCAATTGCTTCGTCCACCGCCGCGCCAGGAAATTTTTCTCCCCGGAATCGATCCTTCAAATCTACAAATCAACCATTCACCCTTACATGGAGTATTGCTGCCATATATGGTCTGAGCCCCTTCTGTTTGCCTTGGGGTTCTTGATAAGATCCAGAGACGGATATGCAATGTAATTGGCCCTGATCTGGCATCTCGTCTGCAGTTGCTCTCTCACAGACGTGCCGTCGCCTCTCTGTCTTTTTTACAAATACTTTCATGGTAATTGCTCCGATGAGCCGTTTTCGCTGGTTCCAAGACTTCGCGAATTCAAGCGTCCTACGAGGCTGCCATCCCGCTCTCACCCTTTCACTACTGAAACTGTTAAATGTAGCCACCTCTTCTACTACAATAGTTTCATGTCTCGCACCTCTCGCCTGTGGAACTCCTTCCCCACTCCTGTTTCCCTGATAGCTATAATCTCCAACTATTCAAATGTAATGTCAGTCGACATCTCCAGTTGCCTTGATCTATCCACTATCCTTCTCATCTTCTCCTCTATCATTCCTATCTGCTCTCGCTCCAAATCCTCTGCAACCCTTTGCGTGCTAGTGGATTCCTGCCTTACTAGGGGTGAAATGCTTAAAAAAAAATTATGAGGGAAGCCTGGTCTCTGGGATTACAACCCTACAGTAACACCTTCATTGCACTAAAGAGCGAGGTTGGTCTATGCCAAGCCCAGCGTGAGAGTCTTCGCAAAGACTCGGTAATTTTTGTTTCGGTCTATTATCTTTACCCTGTATGTATGATACCCTGCATAAAAATGACCTTATACCGGTTGTGCATCAGTAATCCTGTTCAATCATTAATCCGCGTCTAATTTCCACGTGAGCAATTTCAAATTTCTCTGGTCACTGCATAGAATTGCTTCTCGTGTTTAGTGGAGCTAGTTGTTGCATGTGTTGTTCTTGAGCATTTTCAAACACATTGGTATGACATTTCTACTTGTCTTTTGTGCGTTTTTTCTCATAATCTGCATAGTTGCAGTCCTGGCTCAAATTAATAATTACCACAAAATAACATTAAATTAACTAAATTCAAAATGTATTTATTATACATTTCATTATATTTATTTACTATTATTTGAGATTGTATTATCTATAGCATACACTTAATTTAACGATATTATATAATTTATAAAAATAATTTATAATTCATATTCTTAATATATAGTCCACATTAACTATATATTTGTTATATATACAGGGTGCAATAGGTAAATTGCCATCATTTTATATTTTTAATTTCGTGCATGTGCATTGTTTATTTTTTGATTTTGTCGACTGCACAGTGTAATAGGGTCAAATGGGCAACATCTGTGAGAAAAAGCACCATATATATATATATATATATATATATATATATATACACACACACACACACATATATATATATATATATATATATATATATATATATATATATATATATATATATATAATATTTATTTATAATGCATTTATAATATATTTATTATATATTTTATTCATTAATTTCAAAATAAAATTAAATTCAAACTATGGGAAGTGCTTCTCATGGTGTAAAACGTGAACACAATACATTGTCCATTTTACCTGTGTTTCATTAAAATTTCATTTGTATTCATCTATACAGTATTTTAAAAAGGGGTGTAGTTAGTTTAAGTGTATTCTAGCGTAACCATCGGTAATCCGGTAAAATAACATATAAGAATAACAATTTCCGCTGGTACCGAATTAGTGATGGTTATTCTGTATCACATTCTATACGTTGGCTCTTGAGCCGTGTGTTGGGTGAATAAATGTATATAAAAGACAGAGCTACTATAATAGTATAAAAAACGAATATGAAGGAAATGTAAATGACTGTCAGTTTCACGCATGACCAATGAGTCTGTTGATCGCCTATGTGTGGAACGGACAGCTGCGCTTAGATTTTCCTCATATTCTTTGGTAGTATGTTGGTAGGTAAATGCAGTAAGTACAGTATTTGTGCGTTCTATCGAATTTATCATTTGCATGTCAATTTTATTCAATTAGCAGAGCAGAACCCTAGCATAATGGATATGTCACTTGCTTGTTTCCCTCCAGATTGAATGTTCGAAATAGAGCAGGATTTACTTGTTAATTTTACATACTTATTGACTTTAATGCTATCGAAGTTAGAGACAAGAAAACAGACAGAAAATGTCACTCTGTTCATCATTATATATGATATTATCATTCTTTATTCTGCTGATTTCTCAGTCATGTAATTGCTTCATTTTTCCTGTATTACTATTTTGTAATTCTTTGTCGTCTCTGAGTGAATCCGACATAAGACAAAACATTTCCACAACACTTCAACAGTGACCTTTGTTCCTGACTTGTGACTTTTGAAATTTCTGCCTTGATAACAAAAAATACCCACTTTCTAATTAGAATTGACAAATAATAATAATAAAATAGTTTTTTTCCCTTCTTTTGTTTATTCGTACATTTTTTTTTCTGTCTAAAATGGCGACAGTAGATTGAGAAATGCCTGAAAAGAGTTAAGAAAGATTTAAACAAAAAGAAAGTTCTGGAAAGGAAATGAATAAGAATAAGGACAAAAGAAAGAAAAAATTAAATAAAAATGACGATAAAAATATGAAAGCAAAGAGAATCATCTATAATTGGTTTTACATTTGTTTATATTTTTCGTTAATTTTTTAAAAGGCTTCAGCATCTTTCCACAACGAAATCTTTTTTTTTCTTCTCTTTCGAAATTCAAAAATGTAAATAAATAAAAATTCTCGAGTATACTAGAATATAATATTTGGAAAAGAAGACTTATGCAATTTTTTCCTCTTTTTATTAGTTGAAGAATCTTGTTTAATTCGGATCTATAATATAGAATGGATGGGGTTTATTTTCTTTCTCATTTCCCGCTGCACGAAAAGGTAGAGATGAAGGACCTGAAAGAATGATCTACTAGCCTAGTACGTAAAAAAAATACAGCCTAATCCGCTTTGGTTATATTTGAGAGAGATTGTTTTCTTCTTACTATAATACCGAATGAAGAGGTAAACTAGTTGAAGAAGAGACAGGTGTCTCTTTTCTTATTTCGTCTACTTTGGACTGCACGAAAAGACAGTAGTAGGGTCTGAGCCAATGATCTAGTCTCGTAGTAGTATGCAGAAAATAGTTCACTTCAACAGTTGTTACATTTTTCTTGTCTATAATACAGAATGAAGAGAAAGAAAATCGAACAAGTGATTACGTTTCTCCTCCCGTTATCGTCTACGTCAAACAACGAAAAAGCTATTTCGTTGGGCTCCTTACCAGCAGTATGTTTGTAGCGCCAAAATCTACGCCATAAGGCGCCGGACTCTCGAAAAGCAGAAAACAATCGAATACTCAGCGAATTCCTCTTTGACAAAAATGTTGCTCTTTGGATGCTTACTGGTTGCTTTATATGTTAATTACATGGTTATATATATATATATATATATATATATATATATATATGCATTATACATATAATATAACATTGTGAAGTTGGGCAGTAATCCCTCTTTTACATAAGTTTCATTAAAAATGACTGACAAGATACTGCGATTAAGCTTTTTATTTAATTTTTTTTATGCTCGTATAAGTGTTTTCTTTTCTGGACATAAATTATGTAAAAATTGTCCAAATGTTTTGCATATCAGGGTGCTTTCGGCTATTCTTTTAGCCATTATCGTGAATGATTTTTATTTTTAACTGAATGTAGGGATTTATTTTTTTAGGTATGTATCTAGGGTTATAGAAATGTTTTATTTTTCCAAACACTGTCAGAACATCGTGTCCGTGTGCATATATATATATATATATATATATATATATATATATATATATATATATATATATATATATATATATATATATATATATATATATATACACATTGCTGGGCACTTAAGTCAAGTAACAAGTTTACCTCTACTGCGTTCTTGCAATTACATGTGACGCGAAGATATACTTTGAATTCCCTATGTATAACTTATATTTACAACATTACGTTACTGAATACATTGCAATCCATTGATATATATTGCAGAATAATTTTCCCTGTATTTTCCCCTGTTTTCATTTATAGGGAATTTAAAATTTTCATTTCATCAGTCTGCATCTCAACTAAATCTATGTATATTTTTGCATTACCTACCACAGACATTGAACTCGTGACTTTCAGGGAATAGGACTACTTTTACCGGTGCTATTATGCAATCGGACGTCTAGCTTTTGCCTGTATCTTTGTTTCTGAGAGAACATGTCGATAAACCTTAGAAAAGACATGGACCAGGTTAATGCATTATATCTACCTAAATCTAATTCTCTTGTTATTATTAATCTCTATCAACGCACACGTGCGTGCGCACAGATAGAATATAGAACTGAACTTTTTATTTCTCCCACAATAGGAAGAACTTAGCCTCGTTGATAAAAATGCTAAGTAATGGGTTCTATTCCTGGCTATGTACACAAACATGCCTAATCACTGGAAATCATTATAAGAAAGCATAGACGCTTCTTCTTTTATTTGCTGTGCCCTTTCAGGAGGTGAGTAATCATAGCTCTCCGTAGCTTCCTATCACAAAGGATAGGAAGTCTAAGCAATGTTTTTCTCCTTACCAACCTTCCCAGTTTATGTTCTGCTATCCATTTACACGCGTTCGTTAAGTTTGCTAATCGCTGTTTCCTTCTGGTTTCAGTATGTCAAATTCTCCGACCCCCTTCCCTCATTAAGCGTCCGAGAAATGTCAACTGTTTCTTTCTGATTCTAAGAATGTGTCTTTATTCTTTCCATTTTCCTTAAATCTTCCTCGTTGCTCACTTGTTCTGTCCATGGTATTATCAGCATTCTTCCGTAGAACCACATCTCTGTTGCTCCCAGATTCCTCTTCATCTGCGAGGAAAACATTAAAGATTCACTGCCATATTGAAAAATTGATATTATATAACAGTTTAACGGTTTTACCTTCGTTCCCAATGTAATTTTCGTGTTTCTTATTATTTTGTTTAGCTTTTGGAAGGCATCATTCGCTATTCCAATGGGAAATCGGATTTCAGGATTATATTTTCTGTTATAAAACTTCATAATAGTTAAATTTCTGTACTTTCTTTAATCTGATGTTTCCAGTGTTGTAGCTCGCTCACTTTCTTCGGCTGTCCATCTTGGTAATGAAAATAAATTTGTTCTTTTTTTTCTTTACGATGAAGGGCACTGAGTATTACAGATACTGAAATGAAAACAATGTACTCCGTCGATCAGATAATATGTTCTGTCTGATATCCCAGGAAAACCTCTAAAGGCAACAGACACTTGCGGAATGCTGTAGAGTACAACGGCTGAAACGGCAGTTTGAGTACTGTCCCTGAGACATATGCTATCATTTTATTTTGGGAAGGGTTAGTCGTGAAGCTTAAGGAGTGTTGGGTCATGAAAACACGATATTATAGAAAAAAACTAAACCAATATGAAAATTAAAAAAATATTCTAGTTTTAGACTTGGAAATTATGGTAAGTCCGTCTCTTTTTCATTCAGTTCACCCTAAGCAAAGCGACAATGCTACTAAGACGCAAGGAGCTACTGGGAGTGAAAGAGAATGCGAAAACTTTAGCAGGAACTGGAAATACAATCCTAAACAGGAAACAACTGATAAACCGCTATTACTGTTCAAAAGATTGGGAGGAGTGTGAACTGGACGATAGGCAATGCTATGTACTCCTATAAAAAACAAACTGAAATGATTAAAAAGTAAATAGTAAATAACATTTCAGAGTTTAGGCGGAGACGTTAGAAGTATAATGTTGAAGTAGACTTGTATTGCCTGTTGTCGTCGTATATATATGTTTTTTAAGATACGTTAAGATGTCACTTCTTAGGATTTTCTCTATAACGAGCCTTTAGCGCTATTTCCAAATCAGCGTCGATATAGAGAAGCGTACAATACAACATGTTTTCTGACGTATTTTTATTATACTTATGTTGGGGATATTGTCTGGCTTAGTGTGTACTGAATTGTTTCCGATCGAAAGCAAAATGGCTGCGTACACGAGAAATTACCGTCAGCGTCTTTATGTTTATTTATTTACAGTATAATGACAATTTCGTGTCTTTACCAAAATGATCCAGCACAGCAAAGTAACAATGCTATAAGAATGTAGCAGTGTTTAAATCTGTTTCGAATATTAAATATACAATGGAAGTTTTGGGCATGTGCTTATATTCTAAATTCTGTCGTGACCATGAATCTCCGGTTATCGCTGTTTTAATCGTTCTCATATTTCAGTATTACCATTTTACAGTAATATATATCTTTTGTTACCCCCTCTTTTTGTTATAAATTATTTCTCTTTTTGTAATAACTTCCTTTTTAACGTGTTTGTTATCGTTCTAATAACATTCTGTCTCCGGTTAGATAGTGTAGAAATTTACACTGGCTTAGTAGAGGGACAAATTGGCATATATTTTTTACTGGCTTTTACCCAATACAAAGCTCAATAGCCACTCAAAATAGAGGGTTGTATTTGAAATTGTAATGATGAATGAGGTGTGAGATCTGTGTGGAAAAGGATGTGGTAGGAAGCGAAGATCAAGATGATAGATTATGATAAACCCTTGACTTGAAGAGGTCAAAATTGTCGTGCTCTGGGAAGCACCAACGCAGAAGTCTTTTTCACAAAGTGGCAATTACTGGGAAAAAGCTAAATTGCTTCTTACATATGGAGCATGGAAGAATGGGGGATGGTTCAATTCTGTAGAAATAGCATAACGTATCCTAGCAGTAAAAGTTTGAAATAATGGAATTAAAAACTGGAGTTGATTTGAATATTTGTCATACAAATAACGATAAAGTAGCGACAGGTAGCAACATTATGTCTGTGAGACAGAGGTTGTAGAATCGAAAATAAGTCATCACCCAGAAGACTGCGTAAACAATTCTGAACCCTGTCAAGACTAAATATTTAGGAGTGAGTAGTTCCACTCCATATATGGCAGCAATATTCCGTTTTGGACCCAATCTAACTCTTGTAAAAAAAAACAAAAAAAAAACATGGCAGAATGATTGACAATTCCAGCAGCGACATAGTAAGCCGACCAATTTTCCAGTTTCATTTGGCATAGGTTATGTATATATTCCACGGGATCGGGAGTGAACTTGAGACTCAATAGATGTTCAAAGCATGAATCCTTATATAGAGTGAAATCGTCTACTAGAGAAAAGATTTGAACGGCGGTGATAAAAGGTTTTTGAGGTATTAAAAGCAACAAGCCATTTTCACTCCTTGAACTATTAGAGGTTAGCAGATTTGAAAATGCATTGAGCTATAACAAGTAGAGGAGTGAGAAGTGTATAACACCCGTATATCAAATAATTGCTTCTGTTTGGCATTATTGGTGTGAAAGAGAACAGACACTATAGAAAGGCTCGAAAGACAAATGCTATATTAAACAATAAACGCATATAAAATTATATGCATAACCAGTCATCTTGCTTGCTGTCATCTAACATCAACAAATAATATATTATAATGCCTGATTCCAAGATATCTGTTATCCCAAAATGTAACCCCCGATTATGTCTGTTGCATGCCTAATTTAAAATGAAGGGAACTGGATAATTCTTATCCCATTCTCCACGTACACGTGGCGTCCCTCAACTCAATGTAGAGTGATTCTTAACATTTAAAAGTTGGAAAAATGTTGCAATAACATGCGCACCAAATTTGTAAAAATGAGAAATTGTTATGCTTATTTTCACTTTAATTAAATGCAAAATCTATAAAAATGATATTTTAACTCTTTTAGATTAAAAAAAAATAATAATAAAAAAGGAAAAAATGTTAGGTTCTTAATATCTTTAACAGTATGATATTCCTTGAAGAATTTTATGCACATTTATTGACACCATATTCCAGATATCGTGCTGCGTCTGTATGCGTGTTCTTCCAGGAAATGACGTAACCTCATGAATTCGAGAATCTTTTTAAGGAAAATGATTTCTCACAATAAATCCAATTTTACAATCAAGTCTCTTGAAGATACAATTTGGCAAAAATCAGTGTAGAGATAAAATAAATGAACATTTAATTTTATGCTGTCTCTAAATATTGAGCACTATAATTACAAAAGTTGCTTTCATTTGGCGAAATACAATCTTTGTTATTGCTATATATTTATTTCTGTAACCATGTATATCATGTCCATGAGGCGTAGCTTCTAAAATTATCAGGTAATCGCAACCATGGTCACTCTTGGATGACTTCATAATTACTGGACGTCAGTTGAATCCAACTTTTAGTTGCTGGCTCAAGGGAGCAGCTAGCTTGAATCTATGCCTATACTGCAGTAACTATCTTGGCTGATGAACTTAACTCAATTTAGAATAACGATATGGCCGTCGAGTATGACTTATATCAATAGGTAGATTCTAGTATGAGAAGTCTGGAGCAGTTAAACCAGCAGGCAATTGTAACAACAAAGCGTGTGGTACACCTGATGCGTAGGAGGTTCTTGGCAGGC
>CAHIKZ030000479.1:470000-620000 GCA_903632075.3 Acanthosepion pharaonis
GCAAAATTTGAGACTCACAGTATCATGCTCTATTTTTCCAATCTATTGTCCAATTTGTGTGATACTAGCGAATTTTAACCTTATTGATCTGATACGAGTGGCACTCGACGTGGTCTACTGCTGCTGAGAATCTTTTCTGTACACCGCTGTTGATAAAATTGAGCTACTATTGCTCTTCACTCAGCTTGAAACAGTCTGACTATTCTCCTCCAATCTTTTTTCATTCAGAAATGCTGTTCACTGGAATGTTCTTTTTCTGACCAGTTTCTGTAAACTCTAGAGATAAGTGCGCGTGAAAATCCTATTAGATCAAAAGTATTTTTTTTTAATATTCAGACCCTCCCGTCTGGCACCAACGACCACGATGCATTCAAAGTATCTTCAATTAACTCTCTTTCCTATAGTTATGCATGAAATAAAATTCAGCTGGTCGTTATGAGCACGCTCAAATGTTTATATCCATTAAATTTCTCCTGCATCATTGGCTGATTAGAAAGTGCATAAAATATGCTTTTGTTCACACGTGTACTTAAGTGGATAGTGAATGTATTTCTTTCTTCACCTCTCTCTTTCTCTTTCTCTCTCTCTCTCTCTCTCTCTCTCTCTCTCTATATATATATATATATATATATATATATATATATATATATATACTAGCAGCATGGCCCGGCGTTGCCCGTGCTTGATTCAAAAATCGTACGACTCATACAGCAATCGCTATCACTTAAAATATTTTTGCCCTTCCTTGCCTTTAAAGGAGTGCCCTTTGCCGTGCTGATGTTGCTACATGTCTTACTATCTCACACTGCGAATTTTTTCTAAGCTCTATACTAAACATTAAATCTGTTACGAAAAAAGAACTAAACAAAATGGACACTCGTAACTGAAAAAAACGATTGAAAAAAGAATGTTAACAACAAATACTTTTTTACACCCAACCCAGTTCTGTGGAATCAGAATCAGCGTTGAGTTTAAGCAAGCGAATGGGCCAATTGGAGTAAAGTGCCATGCAGATTTAAATTTTCCCACTTGTGACGAATGCAGCTATCGATTTTTTTTGCATGCTAGCATGCTAGTTAACATTCGTGTCAGTCAGCTGTTGGCTCTCACGCTGGCCAATAGAATCTTCTTGCCTATTCGTGGCAGCCAGCTATAGGTTCCCAATCTGGCCAGTACAAAATGGCCGCAAACTACACGAAAACCGCCGTAGAAGCATGAAAAAATCGATTATTTCCACTATCTATGGGAGTTGGGAAATGCAAAGTCAGTCTTGGCCTTCCCACTAACTTGGAGCATGTGCATCTAGATTTTGGTGCAAATCCGTCGAAAATTACGACCGTGCATTCGTTACACACACTCATCCTGCCTTATATATATATATATATATATATATATATATATATATATATATATATATATATATATATAATTAAAAATTATGACATAAACATGTTATAACATTACTACAAAAATAGCCAATTTGTTTCATCACTTCTGATGTCTTGTCAAGTGATGATGTTGACTGCAGAATAAAGAGTTTTTAAAAGTTCAAAACCAACCAAACTCCCCTCAATAGGGGAAACATTGTTACGTAACCTACAATGACCAATCAAAATAGATGTATACGATAATTCAAAAAACTTGACTTATAGAGTTGAAGTAGAGTTTAGAAAGAATCGGAATCCCAATTCTCAACTGGAAACAAAGAATAAACCTTTACTCGTCTTCAAAAGACCGGAGAGGTGTGTGAACCGGGTGACAGGTGATCTCTCTCTCTCTCTCTCTCTCTCTCTCTCTCTCTCTATATATATATATATATATATATATATATATATATATATATATATATATATAAATAATGTGTGTTTTTTAGTGGCTCCTTGTCTTTTTATATATGACAAGACAAAATATTGAATTCTCCCATGCGGAAGCGTTTCAGCTGCGGAGACAGCGACATGTGACCGTTCACGCTTGAAAAGCAGAAAGGATGCTCTTCTTTTCTAGTGAGAGTGGCTGTGTGTGAAAATCTGCTATATCCAATGTTTTTTCTACTCCTTGTATTTGTTGTAGTTTCTATATAAATAAACAGGAAGAGTTACTTTCGTAACGTCTCTCAACTGTTTATTATTGCATTACTTGCCTACATACTGTCTACAGATATGCTAAATATTACAATGTGTGGGTAGCGTAACGGTTATGGGTGCGAAAAGAAGAATCGACCCACCGTTCGAATTCTGTTCTAATCTGCTTCATTGAGTTCTGCCCTGATGCCCTTAAAAAAGGCATGATTTTTTTTTAAGCGTTTCACCCCAAGCAAGGCGGGAAGCCACTAGGATGCAAGGGGTTACAGGAAATACCAAGATCAGATAGGAGTGATAGAAGAAAGGATGAGGGTAGTGGATAGATTAAAGCAACTGGAGGTGTCGATTGACATTACATTTGAATAGCTGGAGATTATAGCTCACAGGGAAACAGGAGAAGGGAAGGGAGTTCCACAGGCGAGAGGTGCGAGACATGAAGCTATTAGAGTAGAAGAGACGGCTACATCTAGGAGTTTCGACAGTGAAGGTGTGAGAGCGAGATGCCAGCCTCGTAGGGCGCTGGAACTCATGACGTCTGGGAATCAGCGAATGCAGCTCCTCAGAGCAATTTCCATGAAAGTATTTGTAGAACAGACAGAGGGAGGCGACGGCGCGTCTGTGAGAAAGTGACTGTAGACGAGACGCCAGGGCAGGGCCAACCATATTGCCAACCACAGCCTCTGGAGCCTATCAAGAACCCCGAGGCAAACAGAAGGGGCGCCAGACCATATATGGCAGCAATACTCCATGCAAGGGCGAATTGTGGATTTGTATATCTGGAGGATTGACTCAGGGGATAAAAACTTCTTAGCACGGCTCAGGGAGCCAACTTTCCTCGCAGTGGACGAGGCAATTGACTCGATGTATTTATTCCATCTCAGGTCAGCAGTCAACGTGAGACCGAGAAGCCGCAGAGAGTTGCTCTCGAGAAGTTGAGCGTCAGACATTCTAATGGAGGGCAGGGAAGGATCTCTGTGGTGATTAATAGAGAGCAGTTTTGTCTTCGAAGCGTTGAAGTTGACCAGCCAATTCATGCCCCAGTTCACAATCGATTGGAGGTCCTGTTCGAGACGCACGGCAAGGTGAGTTTTGTCAGCGAGACTAGATTTGTTTTTGAGGCAGGAATAAATTGTGGTGTCATCCGCGTAGATGCCTACTTGGGAAGTTACGGCGTCAGGAAGGTCATTTATGTAGATAAGGAATAGAGTGGAGCCTAGGATGGAGCCTTGAGGGACACCTGCGTTCGTGGGATAGGAACTGGAGGAGAATCCGTTGAGAACGACCTTCAATTCACGGCTTGACAGGAATGATTGTATTAGGTTATATAATCGACCCGTAATGCCATAACCCTGGAGCTTGCGCAGAAGGCCGGCATGCCAAACCCTATCAAATGCTTTGTCTAGTGCCACAGCTCGGGCTTCCCCATTATTTTGGAGAGCTCGGTAGACTGTTTCAGTGATGGCTGTGAGCACATCGGCTGTAGATCGGGCAAAGCGGGAACCATATTGCTTGTCTGAGAGCAGATTATGGGATGTGAGGTGGTTAACTACCCCGGTATTGATTAGAGCTTCGAAGACTTTGACGAAGAGGTGAAGGAGACTGATAGGATGGTAGTTGGAAGGGTCAGAGGGATCGCCGGAATTCTTGAAGACAGGAACGATCGAAGAGGACTTCCAGCAGTCAGGAAAACAAGATTCCTTGAGGCAGTAGTTGTATAGTTTCGAAAGGGCGGGCGCCAGTTCAGGCGCGCATTTCTTCAAGACAATGGCTGGTATCCCGTCACCACCACTAGCTTTGTTGGGATCTAAATTAGAGATAACGCCCAGTACCAAAGATAGGGTTATGTTTAACCCACTCAATATGGCCTCAGTTCTAAGAGGGAAGTCGGGTATGGGTATACCGGAAGAGTCGAGCGTCGAGTTGAATGAAAATTTCCGAGCAAAGCATTCGGCCTTGTCGGTAGAGGAGGTCAGGACTTCAAACTGGTTGAATAAAAGAGGTATAGAGGGTTTGCAATTGTTCAATACGCCCTTGCAGAGACGCCAATAATCTTTGGAGCCAAATTTGCGAGATGCAATACGTTCCTTCATTCGAGCCGCAAATAGTGACTTAGCATCATTGAGGACACGCTCACATTCGTTACGGGTGGAGGTAAAGAGACGTCTATTGCAGTCAGACATGTCGCTACGGTATAAGTGGAAGTAGTGGTTCCTATGGGCGATGGCGGCTGAGCAAGCAGCCGAGAACCAGGGGGAGGAGCGCGACTTGACCCTATATTTCCTTGATGGGATGAAAGCGTCGATTCCAGCTTTAACCCAGGAAGAGACCTCAGAAGCACATTCTTGGACGGGGAGCTTAAAGACTCCATCCTAGGGGACATCGCGGAGGAAATCACGGAACGCGTCCGAGTCAGCTCGTTGATAATAGAACGAAGTTCTAGTGGTAGGAGGTTCTTTATAGGGGGTGGAGTTAAAGGAGATGTTAACCGATACGACTGCATGGTCAGAGTTACCAAAAGGGCAGAGTTGCGAGGCGCTGCAGAATTCGGGAATGGAGGTAAAGCACAGGTCGAGTAGAGAGGCTTTACCTTCCCGGTTGAAGGCAAAACGAGTGGGGAAGTTAACTATCTGTGTGAGGGAATGGGAGATTGAAAAATTAAGCGTTTGAATGCCTGCATGGTCAGTAGTAGCATTCTTAAGCCACAAGGTGTGATGGGCGTTAAAGTTTCCAATTCGTTCTCCTCCGAAAAATAACGGAGTCTCTCTAGCCTGGGCGAGGGACTAATCTGAATTCGAAACTTCGAAAAAGTAACAGGAAACCACTTCACCATGCCAAGAAGGCATGTCAATTCACAGATAAGAAAGGAAAGGAATATGTGGAGAGCCATGATATCCTACGGCCTGAAGGTATATGGCATTTAAAAAGTAGTATGGAATTACTTCAAATTTGCACCACCCTTTATTTTCGTTTTTACGAATGTAAGTATGAACAAAAATTTCTGAGAATACATTTATATTAAATTATAAATCTTTTTATTTTTTTTTTCAAAAAGATTAAACATAAAAGAAGTGGGTTTCTAACGAAAATAGCGAGAGAGTTTATCTCATATACCATGTCTGGGATATCGTGAATTTCTTTTCTCTCTTATTTTCTTAATACTGTGTACTACGATAAGAATGAGCATTCATAAGGCTTTCTTACCATCCGATTCGATATTGTTTTTGACATTTGTTGAGTTCCATCATTTATGTGACACTATTCCGTACTAATTGTGCTTATCAAATAAAAGTTGAGTGTTCATATTAATTAGCCTTGTACAGCGCAAGGCAGCTCGTGTGAGACATTGTGTAGATCGAACTATCTGCTTGAACAATGAGGCTAACTTGCTCACCTTTACTTTTTTGCGATGGTTATACTGGATGGATTCTCTTGCAGCTGAACTAGAAGAACTCTGTCTGACATTTGACTACATATAAGGAAGAAGGAGGACTTGGAGAATTTAAAACTCATAGAGTATACTGAAGGCAATAATAATAATAATAACAACAATAATAATAATGATAAAATTATATATATATGTATGTGTGTGTGTGTGTGTATGTATGTGTGTATGTATGTATGTATGCATATATGTATAAAACAAAGCTTGTCCACGACTAAAAATGCCCGTCGTCTGTATATCACTGGGTGATAACGCTTTGTAAGGCGAGAAGATTGTATAAATTATGTATTCAGTTATCTTTCCCCTGAAGTGTCGATTTGCTTTTGCTAAACTTAGAATTGGGTGATAAATCTTTTAACCACACACACACAACACACACACACACACACACACACACACACACACACACACACACACACACACACACACACACTAACGTGCACGCACACACACACGTACGCACACATACATGTACGTACGCGCATTTGTAGTTAGGTGTTAATAAAAATATATATTTTGAAAATTTCTGGATAAAATAAATTGAAATTAAAAAAATGCGCAAAAGTTTAAAATTAGAATTTTTCTCTTCCTAAGTTTGCTAATTTTTTTATCTCCTGCTCTACACTTTTTTCTTTCTGCCTCCTTTTCTGTGATTTTTTTTGTTTTTGTTTTTTATATTCCCCCATCTAACCTCCTGTTCCTTTAGACATTTTTTAATTCCTTTTTTCCTTCTCTTGATTTTTACCTCTATTTGTGAAAATCGGTTATTCCTTCTTTCATTAGTTTTCCTTTGTTCCTCCAGCTTTCTTTTGTCTTGTTTCGGTTCCAACTTATTTTATTTTTTCTTCCTTCCATTCATCAATTTTTATTCTCCTTCTGACATTTTTGTCATTCACCACTTTTCTTCTTCCTCTTTCCGTTACCGCCATTATTTTCTTCCTCTACGCTTCATTCTCTTCCTACTTCCTCCTTTTTCCTTGTCTTTTACTGCATTACTTCATTTATTTATTTATTTTTTTTTGGTTCAATTTCGGTTGTTTTCCAGTCTTTCTTTCATTTTCGACCCCTCTCTCCATTTTAAGTTTCTTTTTATCTTTCCTTTCTTTTTTATCCAGTTTTTTTTTTTTCATTATCTATCTCCTTTCTTTTCTTTCATTTCATAGCGGCTTCTTTCTTCATTTTCGTTTTTCAGCTCTCTCTTTCCACGTTTCATTCCTTCTTTTGTGTCTCTTTTTTTTATTCTCTATTACCCACTTTCTTCGTCCTATTCTCATCTTCTTTCTTCCTTTCTAATTTTCTACTTTTCCGATTTTCTCTTCAGTTTCCTTCATTCTTTTCATTTTTCCTACTTTCCTTTTAGTTTTCTTTTCGTTTTTCTTTCTTCTTTTCTTTTTCTTTCAGACACTAGTTAGGTGAAAACAATATGGTCTCGTTAGCTCGTAAATCAACCGTTGGGTGGGTGGGTAGAGGAGAAGAGGTATGGAATGTGGAAGGACGAAGGAAGGTAAGATATTTGAAGAGATCGGAAGGTGCCGGTGGTCTGGCATCGCGGGAAGGAAATGACGATCTGGTCTTACAGACTCAGACACGTGCCATACAAATGAAGAAATTCAATGATTCACACAACAACAAACGTTCTTCTTCACTAGCAATAACCATTTTCTTGCTGTGAGCAATTCCGCCCAGTACCTCGCTAAACAACTCCGCCCTCGAACTCGTCAACCCCAGCCTCCATCCAGACGAAAACAGCTTCATAACTACAAGCAAAATCGCGTCGGATACCAACCACGAGTATTAAAAAGAGAAGAGTTTACGCGGTGCAAAATGTAATTATTCGATACAATCTTCATTTGTCGCATTCATTCATTCATTCATTCATTCTTTCTTTCTTTCTTTCTTTCTTTCTTTCTTTCTTTCTAGTTCTCTCATCATTATTTCATTTACCTTCTTTCTTTGATGTTCTCTCATCCCCATTTCATTTTCTTTTCTTCTTTTCTTTCATCGCTTTCTAATCTTCCTCTCTTTCGTTCATTCTTTGTTTATCTCTCATCACTATTTCCCTTTTCTTTCTTTTTGCTTTTCCCTCATTACGCTTTTGTTAATTCTTTCCTTATTGTTTTCTCTTCAGTATTTCATTTTCTTTTTCTTTTCTTATCCTTCTGTTTGTATTGTTCTCTCATCATATTTCAATTTCTTTCTGTCTTTTTCTTTCTTCTCTCATTGTCTTTCTCTTTCTTTCTTTTTCCGTTCGTCCTCTTTCATTTTTCTTTCTTTGTTGTTCTCTTATCATATTTCAGTTTCCTTTCTTTCTATTTTCTTTCTTTCCTTATCATTTTCCTATTCTTTCTTTCTTTTTTCTTTCTTTCATTTTCTTTGTTGTTCTCTCACCATATTTCTATTTTTTCTTCTTTTCTCTTCCTTCTCTCATCTCTTTTATCTTGTTTTATTTTCTCTTTCATCTTCCTTACATCTTTCTTCCGTTGTTGTTCTCTCATCACTAGTTCAGTTTCATCATCCGTTTCTTTTTCTTTTTTCTTCTCTCATCACTCTTTTATTTTTTTATTTTTTCTTTGTTGTTCTCTCATCAGTATTTCATTCGCCTTTCTCTCTTTTTTTCATATATCTCATCACGCTTTCATTTTCTTTCTTATTTCTCTTCTCTTCACGTACCCCTCTTTCATCTTTCTTGCTTTTCTCCTTTCTCTCTTTCGCTACCTCAAAGTTGATTGGTTACAGACAAACAAAGGACATCACTTGATTTTAGACAATTGTTCAAATAAATAAGAATCAGTTGATCATTAGGAAATGAATTTAGAAAAAAAATATATTCATGAATATTAAACAATTTAAAATTAGAAAGTTTTTGAATCTAGAACCGAAACCTTCCCACTAGCCAAGATTGAAAAAATACAGATTGTCGACAAAGTTAATTGCCGTTTCATTGCGAAATAAAAGAAATGTATATGATGAATAAGCCTTTCTTGACAGACGAAACTGACATTAAAATCGCTTACAGTTATAAGTGTAAGAAAACTACACGAAGGCAGAGGAAGACTACGATGTCCCAATCTTTCAAGTAAAGAGGCCAAGCATTGCAAGTACGCTTTCGAAACTCTTGATTTTAATTCAGGCATCGACAAATTACACCTACCGAGATATAATGCACTCAGCTTCCTCGGCCACAACGCAACAGTCCAATGTAGAAACTAGATAAGATTAGCTGAGTCTAGTGAAAGATTTCCTCGGGGAGAATCGAAATCACGACATCAGACAAACTTTCCAACTTCTCCAAAGTACTTCCTCTAAGAGTACTGGACTAAGTGAATATCTCTCATTCTCTCTCATTTTCATTCTCTCACTCATTTCTCTCTCTCTTCCACTCATTTCTCCCTCTCACTCATTTCTCTCTCTCTCACTAATTTCTTTCTTCCTCTCGCTATCACTCATTTCTATCACTCTCTCTCCGTCTCTCATTACAGATTCTAGCTGATGATGATGGTTGTCAGGACAACAAGGAAAATGCCCAGTGTTTAATCTTAGTATCGTTCTTGTTTCTCTCTATCTCGTTCTTATCTATATTTATAATGTTCTCTATCTCTCTCAGTAAAATATATATATATATATATATATATATATATGAGACTTATGAAACCTAATTACAGCAATAAATCAACAAATATTCTATATAACAAATATTCCATCTATGAACCAAACGATTTTCAATTACTTAGATCGAATATTATACAATGAAAATTTAAGATCAAAATTCAGTTAATAAATTTGTCAGGTTCCGGACCTATTGACGTACTCTCCTTCTCATGCTCTCTCTCTCTCTCTCTCTCTCTCTCACACACACACACACACACATACATATATATATATATATATATATATATATATATATATATATATGAAATCTACAGAAGGATTACCGAAATAGAAATGAAGCTGCTGTATTCAGTTTTGTTACCATCTATCTATTCATAACTTCTGGTGTATATCTATGTATCTATGCCCCCATCACTGCAGATTTGCCATCCCTGTTTTCTTTGTCAGTCGAAATACTTTTTTTTTCAAATCTTTTTAGCAAATCTATTGAGGAGACGTTTAAAGTTTCAACTTCAATTAATTTTGTTGATGTTAGAATAATTTGCTTTTAGGTAGATATCAAAAGCTCAGAACGCTTTTGTAGACTTATAGCTAGCAAGTTATTATCATAGATCATTACTACACCATTGAGTTCAATCCTCATTGGTAAAATACACTTGTGACTTTACTCTCCATTAACACCTATGGACATTTGAACAACCCCATAAAATGATTTTTCTTAATATTTAGCATGTATCAAATCAAATTTTCAAGTAGCTTTCTGAATAGCATTGTCAAGTAGCTACAAGGATTTTCTTGTTTTAGTCATAAAATTTGTGTAGATTACAAGTGCGTGACCGTAAGGAAAAGACTGTAATAAAAGTGGTAAAAACGTATGCAAAGATCAAAGTAGTCTTCTTGATCATTGCTTGGAATGTAAAAAATGTACAAGTGGAGTCAGATCATATACTGTTTTAAAAGCTGACACTGAAAATAAAAACTATTTTTGAATATCTAAATTTTTGAAACTTCTTTCTTGAAGCTTTTATTTTAGTTTTAATTTTAAGGTAATAGATTAAATTTAACATTTCCAATAAGCAAAATACTTTACTGTATTTCAAAACTAATTTAAATTGATTGGGAGGAGTTTTTGTTTTGAAATTGATGATTTTTTTTTATTTTACCACCATTTTTAGCTGCCTGTCATCGCAATGCATTCCTCTTTATTAAAAAGAGATTTCCAAAAATGAAATATTCTTTTCTGAAACTTTTTTGAGGAATATTGACTGATTTAAAATATAATTAATCTGATTTGAAACAAATATTTACTTTAAATTTATAATATCGCAGAAATGTATTTTTTAAAACAACGATAACTGTTTATTTATGCTGTTCAGGTGTTGACAGCTTAATGACAGATAGATGTTTATTTAATGTTGTTCTACAGGAGCTTTATCCGTAAAAATAATTGAAGAATATAGAGCGAACGCCTTTTATATATAATTTTTAAGTATTCACTAAGCATGAAAATTTAAGAAAATCTAATCTAATTTTTATTGAATTTTAGATATTTTGGCTATAAATTTACGATATCGCTTTTATTTTCTAATAATATCTCATACGGGAGCCTGTATCTACAAAAATCAACACGTTTATACACACACACACACACACAGAATCAAAATTCTTTTTAAAATATTGTTGTCTGAAGATTTGTACTAAGCTTGTCCATTTGTGATTCCATTTTTTCCATTTTTTGCTTAATAATGATATAATAAAATAAAAAATGGTGAAATAAATTCAGAATTTTAAAAGATTTAAAACTTAATAAATTATTCTAACTAAAATTTAAAAACAAATGAAAACAATTTTTCTAAAAATCCATTATTCACCGAAAAAAATTTTTCTTAAGACAATAGTGTCCTTAATATATCTTATTTAAAAAAGCAACTAAAATCTTTTCTAATTAAAAAATGTCTTAGTTTTATTGCATTTTTTTCCGATTTAGAGCAGATTTTCGTTAAATGGTGATTATTTTACAAAAGAAAATGATTATTTAAATTTTCCAAGGAGTCCTGCTTTTAACTCATATAAATATGAAGAGGCTTAAATTTTAATTTCTCGAAATTTCATAAATTTCAGTAGGGGCTAACAGATGTAAAGATACATGTGACCTTGTGCCAAAATTAACCTGATTTTAGAAAATAACAGCAGCTTAGACTCGATAAAATTACCGATTTTTATACGTACTAGTAGCAGAAGTTTGCACTTAAGATAATTTTAAAAACTTTTACACAGGTTTAAGCAACGTATTGTGATTAGCGTTTCTTTTCTGTCTAGAATAACCACATTGACATGATCGAAATGCAGACATTATGCTACATTCCACCAAGTATTAAAAAAAAAAACGAGACAAAAATGTTTTCTGGAAATTCTTCTATTCATTATTTTATACTTGCATAATAAACGCCAAGAATATCGGGATTATTATTTTTTTTTATATGCTATTGTTCACTCAATACAAGGACCAAGAGCCTTTGTATTAGTGTACTGTCTTTTCCTCTCCTCTTTTACCTTTACGTCTTCGGGTGGGATGCAGCAAATCACAAGACGAGCCGAGTCCTGAGAATTCCGATCTTACGTACAACGAACTAAATGGAGACGATCGGAATATTCTGATGTCTGCATGACACCAACTGCGAATCTGGGAAAAATTTGTTCTTTACTACATGTATATGTGTGCGCAGCCAACATTAAACCAAACATATGTCGAATTTACTATCGTTGGGAGGGGAATATGATCAGAGGGTAGTCTTTGTCGAGTATGACCATCACAAGATCACATATGATTATGACGTTAAGCAATGACTGTGCTTGAAATTATCTGAAGTTGAAAAGAGCGTTGCACTCTCTGAGCAAGGACAACATGTACCAAAAAGAAGAGTCAGCCAAAATCATTAAATGCTGTTGAACCGCAGGTGTTACATAAAAGTTTTCCTTCTCCTAGATGGATTCCTTAACGAAAACTAAGAGATCCAACACTCCCTGGGTTGGTGTCAAGGCACATGGTAAATGTGTCTGGACACCAATTCAAGTATTTCTACACCGCCACGTGTCTATGATAAATGGCCTTTTGACTCCATGAATGGATTCGTCTGCCATTTGACAGGTTTTGTTTTTAATCCTGCAGGGTGTCTAGCCACCCTAATCCCTAGAAATACGTTACGGGGAACCACTTTATTCACCTATAACCCGATCGTGCGGTAGCTAGTACTGGGTTACCAGAAGCACTCATAGAGTGGCCTAAAAATAACAGTTATAGTAATAACAAATAATGTCAGATTAAAAAATCCAATTATAAATTACTGTATTTAGATCTAAGTTACGAAAAGGAAGCCAGCAGATATAAATTCGAAGAAGTTCCAATGCGAAATGTGCATTCCTTAAGTAGATAATTCAACCTTGCTTTATCATGACGATCTGCTGTTACCAAATTGGTAACAACACATTTTGGCGAGAGGAATGATTTTCCATAATAAAAAAAATGTTTTTAGTGGGAATTTTCTTAGTTGATAATTTATATCACTCTTAAACAATCTCCATGATTTAATAAATTATGTGATCTGCGGTGTGATCTTTAATGACCAAAAAATATCCTCATATTTAATTCCAAATCTAAATGCAACTTTTACACTGAGCGACTTAAAAACGTGTAATTACAGCAAATACGTCTATTACAGTGATTTATAAAATAGAGGCATTTTTAGGTTAATTCAACCACATATCAATTTTTGTTAGGTCATTAAATGTCAAATATAAGCCTTTTAGTACAAAAATCAACACTGAATTAGTTGGTAGATACAGACATGTCTGGTTTACACTAGATTAAAAAACTAGACATATGTCCAGTTTATACTAACATTAAAAAGGTAAATATATGTCCGTTTTTGCGCTGAATGAAAAAGTAGACATTGGCCCGCTGTACACAAGAGTCAAGAAGCTAGATGTCGGTCATATTTACAGTAAATTCAGAAAATTAGAAATAGGTTGAATTTATACTCAACACTGGTGGGGTTTATGTACTAGTCACCCACAACGTGTCTCTTTTGGTGGGGGTCTTACTCATCTACAGGGGTTGGAGTCAGTGTGTTCTAAACCTAGTTGACACGACAATTATGAGATAAAACATTCCCATTTAATATATTTTCAATTCTGTTGAGTTGGCCATAATGTGTGTACTGTGTTTGTCTTGAAACGATATTAGAAGTATCCAGTTTCGATTTCATCCAAAATGATAGCTTTTAACTATGTGATGAAAACCGTCATTTCATTATGTACTTAAAAATGATTTTGTCCAAATTGGCGTAGTTTTACTTATTGATTCTAATAATGAAAATGTACAGATATGAACAATTTCGGAATATTGGGAATATTAAAAAAATTATCTTAAGAAAGGTAAAAATGCAGTTTAAACAACAATTGATTTGTAGTTTATGGTGAAGCGCATCAAAAGTGATTTGCGAAGTTTTGTACTGGAAATTTCTCGCTCAACGAATCTCCACAGTCATAAAGAAAACTGAAGATAGAGATCAAATTATATCACTTGAGAATAACCAATATCTCTTATCTAAACCATTCGTTGGTCATCTTAATCATTTTGATTTGTGAATATCACCTTTTGAGAATGTTCCGCTTTTGGAACAAATTTTGAAGAATGATAAAATGTGATCACTTTACAACAACGTGCAGCACATAAGATCGGAGGGCAAGCGAAATGAACCACGAGTAAACTTACCAAAGGTCAGACTTAATCAAGGAAATGGTGTTATGTATATTGTAGGGTCGGAGGGGAGTTCTCTGCTATAAACTAATTCCAGAGAGTCAAACAATTGATTCGAACAAATACTGCTTTCATTTAGACTAACCGAAGCCAGAAACCAACAAAAAGTGACCGGAATTTCGTAAAAGACATGTACGTTCAGTGCTTAGACGAATATGGCTCTCCACAGATTGCTTTCTTCATTATCTGTGAATTGCCATTCCTTCTTGGAAACAATTGTGATTTAGCTTCTCGTTGCCTTCCCCATGACTTTGAATTCAGAATAGTTCTTATCATAGACTGGATACCATCCAAGATTAGAAAGCCCATTCTGCACAGCTATTTCATCCATAACTGGTGGGTGAAAATTAAATGGATTCATACCTTTGTTCGAAAGTAACCGCAGCAGCTTTGGCCGAAATTTGAACTCGTCTCACCGATTCAACTTTCCACAAAGTTGACCATTACGCTACCCGAACGTCGTTTGTTTGGAATTAGTAAAAAGAACAGATGCGTAATATTACATTAGGATGACGCGAGGCCAACTGATTCTTTGGTGACCTTTCAAAATTATTAAAACTTGGCAGGGGAGATTTCACTCATCGGCGCTTTTCGCATAATTCTACACCTTTGGATCACGATTTATTCCGATCTTTACAGAATTCACTTAATGAAAGAAAAAATGTCATTTCCCTGGAAGACTGTAGAAGGAAGCGAGAAAAGTTCATTGTTTAGAAAGATAAAAGTTCCGGGATGATGCAATTATGAAATTGTATAAAACATGACTGAAGATTCTGTTCAACAAAGTTAACGTCCAAATTCATTTTAAAAACCTCTTCCTCGACCACACTTCTTATTTGACAATTCTAAGTCCTGGTAGTTTTCCGGAGACATTGTCACGTTTTTAAACAAAGCAAGCTCAATTTAATATAATCTGTTTCATGGGGATCTATCTGCAAAAGAATGCCCGCGTTAAAAAAAAAAAAATCGGTTCAACGTGTTTCGTTTTCTTTGAAAATGACTAAATATGACCTTTACATAGTGCTTTATAAAAGAGGCCTGTACCAAACGAAACTGACCAAAAGAACTACTTCCAATTAGAATTGGAAACTAATAATGTTTTCAGTGGTTGATTACGCTGAACTTTTACCTCATCATCTCTTCTTAAAGAACGGAGATCTATTGGAAACTTGTTTCAATCCACCATCAAGTTGATTATCAAAGCAAAATTTAAATTTAACATTTATTCGTTCTTACTGTTACTACTACTACTACTACTATTAATTATATTAATTCAGGATTTTATTGTACAATCACGTGACGAACCAACAAACTGATTCTATTTTATACATCTGCAATAGTCACCTAAATTCCAACAGTGAGAGAAGTGCTGGAAGCGCTAAAATATAAAAGGTATTTTGGTGACTTACCGTTTATAAGCTAAATAATAAGTTAAAACTTTATAGTAAATTAAAACTAAATAGATAAAACTAATAAAATATAAACTATATGGTATTGTCTGTCGTCTCAGGATTCTTGTGGCCTATCTAATACCTCAATAGGGACCTTAATGCTGCATCACAGACAGCTTTTTCTTAAGGCTTCTTTTACTCCATTTATTTCAAGTCGGGGACAACATAGTAGGTATTGTTTCTCAGAGGAAGTGAAAGGAAGATAAAGAGAGCGGATGTCAACAGGTTGACTCGCTACCTAATCTCAATACGGTAGCTTACTTTCCTACTGAAATACGTTACGCAAAAGCTTCTTGGATGGGAAGGATCGAGCGAGCACCTGAGCCCGTGTCACCTTTACTTTTGCAGCTGTACTGACTGTTATCGCACGTTTTCGATCTTATATCAAAACATAAACAAACAATCCATCAATGCCAGGATTCCACCCCTATGGAGTTCAAAATACCCCCGCAAACTGAGTTCGAGTAGTCAAGGTTCTAACCAATACAGTAAGGTTTGCTATTTTTGCCGAGCATACGCATACTGCAACAATAATCTTCTGCAGTGATGCTCGAATCAGAGACCCAGTCTGCTCAGTACAACAAGGTTGTCGGAATATTCATTCAAGATCTTTGGGAGGCATCTGACCTCTAAAATCAATTCGGTCATCTAACCTGGCGAAGGAAACTCCAGCAAATAACAGGACAACATTGCCTAATACCCGCTTCATTCGGGCATTGCACGTGAACTCCTGATTTTAAGGGTCGAGTCGGTAATACACACGTTGCTTTTTACCATAAAACTTGAAGCGTGCACCTGAGAGTTATTCATCTGATTGCCCCGCGTGTGCACATTATAAGAGCTGCTGGGTAGACGTGTCGTGTGTAGCCACTGACGTAGTTTGACGAATATGCACCTACTTGCTATGAGTTTACCTTTCAGGTAAACTCTGATTCAACTGGTTCCTTTTATGCTCTGGAGTGACACTGAATTCAATGTCTACTTTAGTCTCTCTAGTGTGAGCACAGTACATACTGGGGTCATCACAGTTTAACTTCTTCAAAGGTTCTTTATTGATATTAAATTTGATTCAGACATCAGTAGAACTTTTCCCGGGTCAGAAACAGTGTAAATAAAGTAATTATGATTCATTTATATCAGGAAAATCTTTTATCGTTTCCACACCCCACAAAAATCTTCTTAGTTAGTGAGGCTCCCCGTTTACTATGGCTGATGTGGAAGGCTGGAAATTTGAAATTATGCTTGACTCATTTTCCTATTATAAAGTTCTTTGTATACGCACAAAAAAATCCCTCGATTTTCCTTTAACCTAAGTACACTTTCGGAATTAAAGTAACGATTTTCTACAATCATTTCGGAATTGTCAATCGTAGCAAAAATCTAGTGCAAGGCTGTTTGCGTGTTCTGGAATCGTTGAAAACTTTTCACATCTAAATTAATGTGGTTGCTGTTTCTTCAATTTACGACATTTCGGATAGCGGGGAACGTACACATCCACACGCACACATATACATATATATATATATATATATATATATATATATATATATATATATATATATATGTGTGTGTGTGTGTGTGTGTGCATTATATATCTGTTTATATTTTGTTATTGTTAATAACGTTGTTATTTGGGTGGGGGGGCCTTACTTTTGGATTAAATGATAAGGATCTTCAGACCCCAATACTTACCAAAAAGAAGTAATATACATAGAAAACACTTTAAAAATCTTCAATATCCTTATTATTCCATTCACATTACAAAAGAGATGCACACAAGATATACAACCGCAAAAAAGAACAATAAACAAGATAGAAAGAGATACCTAGAAACTCCATATCTATCTATCTATCTATCTCTCTCTCTCTCTCTCTCTATATATATATATATATATATATATATATATATAAGAAATATATAAGTTGGATTAAGAAAAAACAGTTGGAAGTTGTATGTATATATAAATTCTATAGTTAATAGTTTTTTATATAACTTTTCTACAATTTAGACCATTTTTGTAGGAGGGATAATTTATACATAAATTGTTCAATGTCTTAAGGGCGCTTTCAAATTTCATAAGCCATTATCAAGGATTTTTGTGGGTTATTATATGTTATTAAAGATATTAATTGAGCATTTCGATACAAGAAAAAAAACATATACACCATCACATGAAAAATCTACGCTTGAAAATCACAAAAGATACATAAAGCATAGAAAGAGTCACAATTCTACCAACCGACAAAATATTCTTTGATAATGACGTCCAGGAAACTTTGGAAAGTTCAACATCTACCCGAAAACCAGAAAAATACTGTCCTAATACAACCAATATATATATATATATATATATATATATGTGTGTGTGTGTGTGTGTGTGTGCGTGTGTGTGTGTGCGTGTGTGTGTGTGCGAACATGCATTCATAGTTTTGTTAATATTAAATGTTTGATATTTTTGTTTGAGTGCAGTTTGCAAACTGTTCTCAAAGTATTTAAAAGCGAACTCAGGGTTCTCATATTTCTTGTTTTTTTGTTTTGTTTTTTTTTTTTTGTCAGATCTCTCGTCATTTGTAACCAATGCTTAGTTATACTTTTAACCCTAGTTTCCATGGTCCAGTCTAATGGGTTAAGGTTAAGAACACGCCCTGACGAACTAATGGGTTAAGGTTAAGAACACGCCCTGACGAACTAATGGGTTAAGGTTAAGAACACGCCCTGACGACTGCGTCACTATGCCGATAGTTCTGAGTAGTTTTCTTGCACCTTATGTGTGGTTTTCTTCATCAAAAGAGGCTTTGTACTACATTTCATCCTCGTGAAATGATGACTAAATGCCTTCCCTTGATAACAATCAATCAGACTAACGCCAAGGACACCTTATTACTCCTGGGCAGCTTTTCTGTAGTATGAAATATATACGACTTGTTTATGGCAATGCATATGGGAAATTCAGACAGAAAATAGGGTTGGCCTCGATTTCAGGTAGAATTTCGAAACGTTGAGAACAATCGTAAGAAGTGGGAAGAGGACAAAGAGTAAGAGGGGTTAGAAAAGAAAAGGAGGAGGTATTGAGAAGTAATAGAGATTATAAGGAAAGGAGGAAGCAAAATGAATTATGGGAAGGCGAATAAAGAGAAAATGAGGGTAGAAAGATTCAAGACAAGGAAAATAAATGAAAACGGTAAGAGTTCGAAGAGGAAAAGAAAGAAAAACAAAAGTGTTTGTTTAAAGAAGAAATAAATGAGAAATACAGCAGGAAAGGAAAAAGAAGAAAACTATTTCAAAAAAATTCGCAATAAAGAAGAAAGAAGATAAAAAGAAAAAACAAGTAAAAAGAAAGATAGAAAGAACGAAATAGGAGAGTAATTAAGTGTAAAGCAGGTGGGCGAGGAAAGAATAAAGAAAGAGGCAAACACTAGAAAGAGAAAGTTAATGAAAGAATGACATTGAAAAGAATGACAAAAAAAGAATGATGCATATAAAAACAATACATGGGAAAGAGAACAGAAGGGAAAGAAACAGGACAGAAGGAAAGAATAAAAATAAGTATCAGGAAGGAAGTGTAAGGAATAAAACGAAGAACTTAAAAAGAAATAAGAACAATTAGAAAATAAAATGAAAAATACAAAAATAAAAGGAAGAAAAAGATAAAAAAAGGAAGAATGAATAAAGTATCGAAAAGAAAAGGGAGTAAAAGAGATGAAAAATAAATGAAAATGATCAAAAAGAAAGGACAGTATAAATGCGAAAAAAATTTAAAAAAAATAAAGGAAAAGAAGTAAATGAGAAAGAAAAGGAATTAAGCCAAAAATGCAAGAAAAAAGTTCGTAAAAGAAATAAAAGTAAATGAAGTAAAAATAATCAAAGAGATAATGCAAAAATAAAAAAGGTAGCAGGGAAACAAAAGGATAGATGCAATAGGAAACGAACTGAAGGAAAAAATCTACGAAAGGAAGCAAGGAAGCGAAATGATGGAAAATAAAATAAAAGTAAAAGAAAGAGAAAAGAAATCATAAAAGAGGAAAAGAGAAAAAATTGAAAAGAAAGAGAAATAGGCAGATTTTTTTTTCCATTATTGATTTTGAAAGATATTTCCATTTTTTCGTCATTTCTTTATTTTCGTCATAAATTAGATTTTGTATCCCTCACAAAACTTTCATAATCAGAATTGTGTACAAGTATAGACGTACATACATAGATTTATTCTTATGGTTAATTGCTAAGAATTGTTTTGTTTGGTACAAACTGAGAAGGAAAACTGGAGGAGGGAAGTTAAACTATATTGTTCCAATTTTTCAAGTCATCTTAGGTTTGACTGGTACAAGGTCAAGCCTTAAATGCATTTCATCTGGAAAAACTCGCTATAGTAGTAATGATCTGAGAGACTGATATGTATGCGTACCTCTGGATGTACACCAGATAAACCAGATTCCTACCTCAGTTTTGGATTAGCCAGTCTAGGAAAAAAAACAATTCTGAATTCAAGATCGTGTATAAGGTAAGAAGAAATCATGGCAATTCACAAATTATTTGATTGCTGCTACTATTTATTTTATTTTTCTTGTTTTTCATTTTTTTTCTTTTCTAAATGAAGTGAATTTAATGTCCTCCCCAACTTTTGTTAGCATTTTAGTAAGGGGCCACAGGATTTATACTAAGTTAAAACTTAAAACCTAATTACAAAAAAAAAAAAAAAATTAACAATTTCTTTTTTTTGCTTCTCTCACCTTTTCGGTAAGTATTCCAGTCGAAATGTCGGCGACTAAACCGACTACCCCACTCCGAGTTTCGAGTGAGGTGCCTCATTAACAAGCCAGTAGGACGAAAAACAAGACCTAACAAAGGGCGGAGGAACTCGTTGAGTCAACGGCCAGTTAACTAGAGGTGGTGTCTCCATAAACCGCCGTGGAGGAGGCAACGGGAAACCAGTCCACTATCAATTCCAAGACAATGGTTGACAACTCAGATAATGCGAAAGCTAAAGGCATGAAGGGGGTTAAGTCTATGGGAGTTAACTCCTCGCTCGGTAAGGACCGACATGCGCAACAGGTGTCACTTGACCGTCATCCAGCGACTGCTAGCATAAACGGCGTAAAGGGGATAAAAGCCCTCGTAACCTATCCATTGCCCGTAAAGGAACGACATGAGCGACAGGTGTCAATGGAAAGTTATCTTGCGAAGGCTCGCATCAAACACAAAATAACCCTCGGGACATGGAACGTCCGGACATTGAACAACTGCAGCCAGTTTGATAATATTAAAAAAGAGATGAACAGTCTTAACATCAACATTCTAGGTGTATAGGGAACCAGATGGACAAACAATGGTGATTTTGTCAGCGACAAACTCAGGATAATTTATGCAGGCGGTGAGAAGAACGACAAAGATAGCGAACTTATGAAATGCGTTCTAGGATACCACCAACTTTCCGAAAGAATTCTGGTAGTGATGCTGGTAGTCTTTTAACGTGGTTATTATAGTAGTGTTCGCACCGACGGCACAAAGCAAGGAAGAGGACATCGAATCGTTCTACTCCATGCTGGACGGTACCAGAGCTCTTTGCAAATCACAAGAAGTCATCATCATCATGGGAGACTTAAACGCCAAAGTAGGCAGGGAAAGGGCACGGGATATAGCGGGAAGATTCGGATTAGGAACCGCAACGAACACGGAGAAAAATGGATCCAATGGTGCACAGCCAATGACCAGGTAATAGCCAACACATGGTCCCAAGAACATCCGAGACGACTATTGGCATAGAGAAGCCAAGGAGGAAAAACTAAAAACCAAATTCATTATATAACCATCAACAAAAGATTCAGGAACGCAACGATTCACTGCAAATGTCGACTGCGGAAGCGATCATCGCCCTCTTATATGTAAACTAAGAGTGAAACTGCGGAAATTAAAGAAGCCTAACACAGCACCCAAACTGCAATACGACAAACTCCTCAGCGATCCTAACCTAAAAAAATACATGGGCAATGTGAAAAGAAGATACAAGGCACATAATGGAAACTCGAAATGGGACGCACTAAGAGAAGCTTTAGTGACATCAGCAAACGATATCATCCCAAAGGAGACAGGACAAAGAAGGAAAAACGAGTGGATGACTGATAATATTCTCGACATGATGGAAAGAAGACAGAAAATTCGGCCAAGATACGAAACGGAATACAGAAAATTACACGAGGAAATAAGGACCAAAAGCAGGCAAGCTAAAGAAGAATGGCTAAACGAAAAATGTGCAGAAATAGAAAGATTGAGTACTACCAACAAAAGAAACATGCACAAACAAATAAGACAACTAACAGGACAAAAGACATGCTCATCACAGGCTGCCTAAAATCAAAGGATGGAACGCTCATATTAGAGAAGGAAAAAAATTCTTCAACGCTGGAATGATTATATTGTAGAACTCTTTCACGACGTAAGGGAATAACCGGCAATACACAGAACTACCGACGGACCTGGAATTCAGAAAACGTAAAAGCCACACTGGCCAAATTGAACAGAAACAAGACAGCTGGGCCAGACGGAATTTTAATGGAAATACCGACAGCCTTAGATATCTTTGGCATAGACAAGATCACCGAAATAACAACTGAAATCTACAATAATGGAGATATACCGGAAGACCTCAGCAGATCGTAGCTATGCCTAATAAAACAGACGCAAACGAATGCCAGCTCCACCGAACAATAAGCCTAATGAGCTACATGACACAACTCATCATCCGTATTCTAATGAATAGAGCGCGCAGCAGAATCAGCCCAGAGATAGGACAAGAACAGTGCGGGTTCGCTAAAGACACTGGAACAAGGAACGCAATATTCATGCTCAGAATGTTATCAGAAAGAGCGATACAGATATAGAAGGACGTGTACCTATGTTTCATAGATTATGCAAAGGCTTTCGACAAAGTACGCCACAAAGATCTGATGCGACTGCTCAGCAACCTTGATATATTCGGGAAAGATATCAGAATAATCAAGAATCTATACTGGCAGCAAACAGCATGCATACGCATAGGGAACGAGTTCAGTGAATATACAAAAATAGAAATGGGCGTAAGGCAAGAATGCGTCTTCTCACCCGACCTGTTTAACCTATACAGTAAGGCAATTCTGAGAGAATTGGAAACCCTACCGGGATTTAGCATTGGCGGACACAATCTTAACAATATAAGACACGCAGATGACACAGTACTGAAAGCAGACACGGAAAAGAAATCACAAAATCTCCTAAAGAAGGTAGCGATAGAGAGTGAGAAGAAAAGACTAATCATAAACTACAAGACAGAATGCATGGTCATCAGTATGAGGATGAGCCCGAAATGCGATTTTGTAGTTCGGGAACACTAGAATCAAGCAGGCGCGTAAGTTTAAATATCTGGGTAACGTCTTGACAGGGAACGGTAAGTGCGACACTGAGATCCGTAGACGTATTGGGATGGCCACAGATACATTCTAAAAGCTGGGCAGAGTATTGCGAGACAGAAGGATTTCTTTGGTAACAAAGAAAAGAATACTGAGCTGTTATGTGACATCTGCCCTTCTTTACGGCAGCGAATGTTGGACGATTTCGTCAAAGATGAAGAGACTCGAGGTGACAGAGATGTGGTTCTATAGAAGGATGCTAAGGATATCATGGACCGAGCGTGTGAGCAACGATGAGGTCTTAGAGATGTTGAAAACAAGGAAGAGGCTTATACTTAACATCAGGAAGAGGCAGCTGAAGTTTCTGGAACACATAATGATGAAGGGCCTGGAGAATCTGATACTCACGGGTCGAATAGAGGGAAAGTGAGACAAGGGAAAACAACGCGTGACATACCTGGCGACTTAAGCAAGTGGATGACAAAACGTGGTCTGGGGGAGGAAGTAGAGGGAAGGAACTTGTTGAGAATTGCAAGGGATAGAGGGAGGGGGAGCCATGATCACCTACGTTCTGAAAAGACATGGCTCATTAAAAAAAAAAGAATTAAAACTTATGAATTGTTTATTCCTGGAGTCAACTGTAGGTACCTGAATCTGTAAAATGAAAAACTGCGAATAAGCAAATATTATTGTACTTATCAACAAAGTGTAAAGGCATTGTATCATATTCACCCATTGCCTATTAGATCATTTATTTATTGTTACCTAAGTAATATTTAATAGTTCTTAAAAATTTATTTAGATTATTTATTTACATTTATTGTTCTCATCTTTGTTGTTGTTGTTATCTCAACGTTTCGACCGTTGTACCCTCCGACATTGATCAGGTGTTTGTTGATCCAGTTAACCATCATGGAATTTCGAACTGAACTCTTTACAAAATTTACGTGACTGTTGTTCTAGAAAACATTTTGTGTGCACATAAGTTAAATAATGATAACTCCTCATCCCAGAAATTCAGACAGAAATTATCGAATCGGTACGGACCCGGTGTGATACGCCAATGGAAATGGTTGGAAAAGATTCATACATTTCTTCTTTATTTTTCTTCGAACTCACTTTCCTGGGGACATGTTTCAACCAGCATCAGCTAAGACTATATCATATCTAAAACTGTGAATAGTAAAGTGAGATGCCCAGCAGCGCTTGAATGATTATTCTTGGAAGTGTTTTCATTATAAGCAGACATTTTTTTTAAGCCAAGAACTATCACCTTTTCTCTTAAAAGAAGTGGTTTATGAATTCTCTGTAGAATATCTGAATTTCTATCACCACTATTCTTGTGCTTTGAGGCTATCATTAAGTAAAACTTATAATGTGTTTATTTTTATAGTTAACCGCAGATAACTGGAGCCATAGAAAGCAAAACTGCGAATAAACAATGACTACTGTACTTAACTCAGTATAAAGGCACTGTACAGTATTCAGTTATTTAGTTTGTTGTCTATTAAATCGTTTATTTATTGTTAGCTAATATTTTTCGCATTTTTGTGGACTTTACTAAAATTTATACACGCGACACATTTGATATTCATTAAGCTTATCTTAGTATGACACAAGGTTGGGAATGTGTGGCACACACTGAGGATTAACATCCCGAGATTATTGAGAAGCCTTTATCTTTGCCATATTTTAATTAGTAATTAGTTGGTATTTTCTTAACTGAAGTGATAAAATTTATAGCATGTTTTCTCAAACCTGGGTATGCGAAATTCAATTGGTACATAATCAAGTCTCCCTTGTTCGCGACACATTTTATGATTAGAAGTTCGCAAACATGCTGTCTTTTTCCGCGATGGAAAGAAACAACTTGCTTTCTGTATTTCATATCGCCTCACTCCCAGAATGTTCATCGTATTTCATCTTCAGTACTATAAGACGGAATGTCGAGCGTGCTGCTCGTGATACGACACAAGAGCTCAAACTGTTTGAAATAAGTGCATGTGAAATATAGGGTGCGTGACCTGCCGTGTAAAACAATCTCAAATTCAAAGCCAACCTTTCTGAAACGATATTTCTCGACTAAATCATCAGAATTTAAACTCTCCAGTACATGAATTACGTCCGCGTTTTCTGGATATAAGCAGGCCTGTCTCCAGCTGATTCCATCCCGTGTTCTAAAGGATAGAGTCACTGCCGTAATTTCCGGCTTATAAGTCGCACTCGCAATTTTTCATCTTTCTTCTCAGCGGGTGCGCCAACACAATCGCGCAGAATAAATAGGTACACGAGGTGGGGAAAAGCTTGCGAATCCCTGACCTAATAGATTTCTTGAGTAACTTGCTGAATATTGCAGAATGCATAGGCTAGTCAAAAGTGGTAAAATAATAATTATCAGTAGATGTTAACACCTCAAATTGATTAAAGAGAGGAGGGATGGAAAACTTAGTTTTATTTAACACATTATGACAGAGTCGCCAGTAATCACGAGAGCCAAAGGCTTTTGAAGTAATACGGTGCCGCATTCTCTAAGCAAACAGAGACTTAGCTCCTTCGAGGACACATTTACATTTATTACGTGCAGTCACGAATAGGCGCCTGTTGTGGTAGGAACTGTCACAATGATGAAGCCTGAAATAGTAGTCCCTGTGGGCTCTAGCGCCAGAACATACTGGTGGGAACCATAGAAAAAATTAAGGTTTCACCTGGTATTTCCGAGAAGAAATGAAAGCATCTATGCCGGCTTTGACCCAACAGGAAACTTTGGTGATGCAATTCTCAATATGAAAATTAAAAGTGTCGGTCCAAGGGGCGTCTTGAGAAAGTCACGGAGAGAATCACAATCAGCATGCTGGTAACGGAAAGCAGTCTTATGAATAAGTTCATGTGTAATAGATTATTGCAATGAAATATCAATAGATACTACAGAGTGATCAGACTAGACAAGAGGACAGTGTTGCGATGCTCGGCAATAGCTTGGAGGGGAGGTAAGAAATAAATCAAGTAAAGAAGCCTGCTGCTCAGATTTGCAAGGGAAACGAGTAGGGAAATCCACGATTTGAGTAAGGGGTTGAGCAATGGAATAATTGAAAGTCTGGATACCGGCAACATTAGTAACCGTATGTTTAAACCACGTGTTGTGATGTGCATTAAAATCTCCGAACACAAAGATGTTCGCAGATGGATGGAGAGGGAGTGCCTTTTCTATATTGTCAGAGATTATGTCTAGTATATTGCAGTCCTTAGAAAAGAGGGCAATAAAGGATGAAGAGATAGCTTACAGAGTGTAATAATGAAAGGCGATAGCACATGATAGAGTTGTTTGGGAACTCGAGTGACAATCCCCTTGCTATTGGAAGATTATGCCGGATGTAAACACAAAGGCCTTGCATGTGAATACTGGGAGCTCAGATTCCTTTACATGCTCGTCGATTCAGCAGGGATAAAAATCACGCACGTGCAGAGGATAGCAGCTGGCCAACCTCTGTCTCTCACTCAAAAACAATGCCTACTACATCGTAACTAAAATAAAGCGAAAAAACGAAGCCTGTGTCGTTGATTCAGTAGCGTTGGGATGTCTAATGAAGAAGTGCCGAAAGATCACTTGAATCCAGAAACCACACGCAACGCTGTCCGGTAGGATGAATAGGTACGCTTATCATGATGGATCCACCTAGCCATTTCAAGGGAAACCAGACACTACTTCGAGGTATCTATCTCAAAGTAACGCGTGACAGATTGTACTAAGTTATATCGTAACACCTGACCCCTTCATAAAAAAAATACATGCGTCAAAATATCGAGCCAGCTTGGTAATTAAGATAGTTGTATTCGAGCCTAGGTAAAAGCTAGACTCTGATCTTGCCATCGTTTTTGCATTTGGTACATTTGCTTCTGGTTTCTTTTTTAGCTTTTTTTTTTTTTCCGCTACAGTAGGTATATTATGATTTATTTATACTTATTCACCCACTTGAAATTCCCTTTTAAATGTGTTGGCTTCCTTTATTACTGAAGTTTCTTATTTCTTTCATGTTTTTTTGTTGTTTTTTTTTTTTGTTTTTTTTTTTTTGCACAGATCATCATCCAGTCTTCTGTAGTTTCCAGGTATCTTTGAAGATTGTTGTGGTTTTGTAAAACAGTTTTAGTTGAACTAATCCTCTGCCTCCTTCGGATCTGGATACATATAAAAGATCAACATCCGCCTTAGGATGATGCATGCAGTGGCAAATGAGAAGCTTTCTCGTTTCGACATCCAGTCGCTTAATGTAAGCTATAGTCCAATTAAGGATTTTGAAATTTTATTGTGCCACAGCAACAGCCAAAATGTTTGTCTGATATTCTGTTTTGTGAATTCGCTCGGTATTTGACACCAGACGCATACGCCTGTAGTATTCTTTTCTTGCTTCCTCCTTCATTTGGGTATGCTGTATTTCATCTCCTTCACTGACTCCTAGGTATTTATAAACTTCTTCATGTTCCAGTTCCCTAATCTTTGTGACAAAATCTAGTTCTGTTGAATGTGTTTCTGTAATCCTCACCTTTTTTTATTTTTGCACATTTATCTAATCCGAAATTATTATTATTATTATTATTATTATTATTATTATTTATAAACTCACGTCAAAATTATTCAATGTTTTATCTGTATTTTTATGACATTACACGGCCTGTCAGTTAAATTGTACTTTCCATCATTTTAGGCTTATGCAAAAAATTGCAGAATTTTCGACAGTTTATTTTTATGAATATAAATTTACAACACTATGCAGTCAGTAAAGCATTTTCCATGTCTTTTTATGACATTATGCTACCTTCCAGATGGCTTGTCTATTCTATAATATGATTATGCAAAAGTTTCCAGCTTCTAACGACATCTTTCATTCATATAAATTCACTGATCAGTCAGCAGAGAAAATTCTCGTCTTTTCTATGACATTACGCGACTTTTCACTCAAAGTGAATATTCCATCATAAAACAATGATTCCGGTTTTGATTCGATGATTCTTCGAGATCTTCAACTTTTGGGCACAGCTGACAAGAAAAGGAGTGTTGTGTGGAGCGAAACATGTTATATTATGAATGTGATGTGTCTGAAGAATTTGTTGCATATCGAAGACTTTCCTAGCACAAGCCTATAAACTTTTGTTGCATTGTATTTACAACTTCAGGAGGACTTTTGCCATGCAGTAAAATCATCGGTTGATTTCTTTGTTCTTTAAAAAATTTCTTTTCAAATACGTCATTGAAATGAGTTGATTGATTCACCTCTAATTTTTATTTTATTCCTGCAAGTTTGTGGTTTATTAGTGCCATATCAGTCTTTCAAATTCATCAATTTTCAAGTTCTCAAATCTTGGAACATATACGTTCTTCATCCTTGGGCCTCAGATATAAGTTTTTAAACATTCTAATTCTTGTTACGTGCTTGCACCTGCTTTAATGTTACCATAAACTTCAGTAATCCTTTAGCAAGCTCCCTACGCCATTTCTCCTAAATTATTCGTGAATAGTAAGATGTAAGACCATTTTGCATTCAACCATAATTTTCAATAAAATAATGTAAAATTATCATTTTAATATCTATATGGCAATCTCCTCACAGACTAGAAGTAAGAAATGTGATTCTATCGAAGAATGCTGAGAGTACCATAGGAACAACGATGAGATTTTTCAGGAGAATTGGAACTACAAAGAAAATGATGTAAACTAGAAAGAGACAGTTAAAACTTTAGTAAAACTTCGAGAAAAGAAGGCTTGGAGAGTTTAACACTCACTAGGTATATTGAAGGCAAAAAAAGCAGGCGAGATCGGCGAGTGATCGGCTTGACGAGTTTAAGTAAATTAAAGACATGGATGGATACAAAATCAAAGTGTTTTTTTTTTTTTAAAGAGGAAAGAGTTACTTATAGTAGTAATGGACGAGAAGTTTTGAAGAATCATGAACGTCCTGAAAGGATATAGAGGAAGGGAGGGAGAAATAGAAGGAGGTGCATGCCAAGCCTTTATTGCTTGGTATGCACCTCTCAAAGAACTCTCAAAGACACTTCTAAATTTTCCCTAACATTATGCAAAAGATGACGCTGAGAACTTTTACAACAACCAATACTGTTTTCAAGTTGTTGTTCTGAAGAAACAGGAGTTGACGTCAACAGCGCATTTTGTGTGTGTGTATGCGTGCGTGCGCACGTTTTTGTGAGTATATATGTGCGCGCATGTGTCAAATGAATGTTAGCGTGGGCATATAGAAACGATGCAATTTATATAGTTCTGATACTTACAGAGCGAACATTTGTTTTGCTTTCAATCCAATTAAAAAATAATAATAATAATAAAAAGAAAAAAATTCGTAATAGTAAAAGAATGGTCATAATCGTTCTCAGGTAACAAACAAAACAAAAAAAAAGAAATAGCGAAAATCTGAAACTCTTTCTTGTTTTGAAACATCAAACAATTTTGCAAAAATATTCAAAGAAATGTTTTCTATCTCCCACGTTTCTTCCTAACGTTTCTCCAATCTCCCACTGGTTTTCTCCTCTCTCTTTCTCACTTCGATTTTCTGCACATCGATGTTTTATACTTCTTTCCATAATTCCTCTCTCTCGCTCTCTCTCTCTCTCACACACACACACACACACACAAAGACACACACACAAACAGTGTCTGTCTGTCTACCTGTCTGTCTGTCTCTCTCTCTCAAGTCACTCCTCTTCTTACCGTTATTTTCGACTCGCGTTTTACTTTTTCCTTCATTTTTATCTATTTTTCTTACTGTTTTTCTTTTTTATCCCATTTCTTTCTCTCTCTCTCTCTCTCTCTCTCTCTCTCTCTCTCTCTCTCTCCTCTATTTACTCTGCAGCTTTCCTTTGATTTCTGATTCACATTCTCTTCTGTCTTCTCTCTAATATCGTTTTCTTCCTCTCTTTGTTCTATTACCATTTTCTCTTCTCTCTCTCTGTTTCTCTCTCTCTCTCTATCTATCTATCTATCTATCTATCTATCTATCTATCTATCTATCTATCTATCGTACACACACATTTCTTCTCTCTTGTCGCACATTCCGCTTCTTGTCTACCGTTTTTCTACCTCTCTTTCTCTCTCCAACTATTTCACTATTTTTTATTTTCTTTCATTTATGTTTCTTTCACTTGTTTCTCTCTCTCCCTCTCTCAATCTCTTATATACTTTTTCCTCTGTTATTTCTCTCACATTTCTCACTCTTTCCTTTCTAACCCCCATTTCTCTTTTACTTCCTATCATTTTATCTTCCTCCTCTTTTTCGTTTTCTATTTTACTTTTATATCTCTCCCTCTCTCTCGCTCTCTCACACAGACACACACACATATTCGCACGTATACGCACATCTCCATATTCTCAGTTTCCATGTTCTTCACCTTTCATTTACTTGTTTCTCTCTTTCTCTCTCTTTCTCTCTCTTTCTCTCTCTTTCTCTCTCTTATCTTTTGCTCTTTCTCGTCTCTCTTTTCCTTTTCTTTCACTCTTGCTCTGAACCCACTTTCTGTCTTTTTTTTTCATCGTTGCCGTCTGTCTTCATTTCTCATCTTTTTCTATCACGCATTTAATATATCGATCTTTTCTCCTCATTTCTTTCTATTCTTTCTTTCGTTACTTTCATCTTTTCCACTTTCTTTTTGTGTTTCTTTTTCTTTCTTTTTCTCCCTCTTTATTTAATTCGCTTCTTTCTCATGTCTTTCTCTGTCTCTCTCGTTTCTTTTTATTCTTTGTTTCACTTGATTAGCTCTGATATTTCGCTTTCTTTTTTTTATTTTTCATTCTTTCTCTATTGTCTTTCTTTCTGACTTTTATCCGTTCTATCTTTCTTTCTTTCCTTCTCTTTCACTCCCTCCCCATTTAACTTCTCATATTCTTCCTTTTTCTTGTTTTCAATGTATTCTGCTTTTTCTACATGTCCTTTTCTTGCATATAAAAAACGTAGTGAAATTAGATTTAAAGGAAGAGTGGGGGAAAAGCAGAGTTGGGCTCGGCGAAGAAAATTCCTTCATATTCCCGTTTTCGTTTGAAGTCTATTTTTCCTTCTTAGTTCGTTTTTTTTTTTTTTTTTAATTTCCTTCTTTTTCTCCGGTTCCAATTTTTTCATTCATTTATTCAGTCAGATTTTTTTTCAACACAAGAAAATCATTCAATCAATACTTCCAATCTATTAATTGTCAACGACAAAAAAAAAATAAGTTTGTTTAACTTCGATTTTAAAATTTCTCCTCATCAAATACGTTCCTGGGGCGGGGCTAAGTGATGCAGTCTTTGTATGAAGCTTTCGTACATTTACTGATGGGGTGGCGTGCTAGGAAATAGCTCTGTGTATGTATGCGCTTGGACAAAAATAATAATAATGGCGCAAACATGCAAATATTTCAAAACGCACAAATACTGTCATTAGTTGACAACTGTAAAGATACAATAAAGCACAAGAGATATTAATTTGTTAGCTTGTACAATCCTTCCTATCTATCTATCTATCTATCTATCTATCTATCTATCTATCTCAGTTTATTTATATCAAACTGAGCATGTTCATATATATCTATCAATATCCGTCTATTCATATCTAATCGAGCCTGTCCATATCTATCTATCTATCTATCTATCTATCTATCTATCTATCTATCTATCTATCTATCTATCTGTCTGTCTGTCTGTCTGTCTGTCCCAGTCTATTCATATCAAACTGAGCCTGTTCGTATTTATCTATACAGGGTGTGCTGGGTAAATCGTTGCCATTTTATATTTTTACTTTCGCGCATGTGCATTTTTTCTTTTTTATTTTGTCCACTGCACGGTGTTGTAGGGTTAGCTTTGGAAAAGTCATGCTGTACTGCTTGACATTCGCGCCGGAAACTCCAATTCAAACATTTCAGAGTGTTTGGGTGTCAATCTGAGGAAAGGGTAGCGGATTCAGAAAGAGCTGGATTAGCCTAATGGTGAGTAGGAAGATGTTTGGAGTGATCACTAGTAATGGTGACATTATGCCTCCATTCATCTTCCCACAGTGCCTCAGAATCAACATGGAAACCTACATCAAATGACTTGACGAGGTAGTGCTGATCTGGGTCAAGAGGGTGGATGCTGGATGACCTTATGTCTGGTAACAGGAATCTGCACCATACCACACAAACAGGAGAATACAGTCATGGTTCTCAAACAATTTCTGCGACCACATCACCCTTTACATCTGGCCACCTAACTCCCCAGACTGCAACCCGCTTGATTAGTATGTGTGGGGCGCAGTTGAACGAGACACCAACAAAATTCCTTGCAACACCAAAGATGAACTGAAGGCAAGGATTATGGCAACATTTATCAACTTAAACGAGGAGACCGTCCAGAAGAGAGCAGGAGATTCCGAAGTCGTCTGCAGGCCGTGGTTGTAGCCAATGGCGATTTTATTGAATAAATTTACTCTTTCGTATTTGAAGATATTTGTGTGTCATTATGGTAAATAAATCTGTTAAAATAAGATGTCAGTGTTATTTTTATTTTTACATAATTTAGACGACAATTTATCCATTTCACCCTATCTATCTATCTATCTATCTATCTAGCTATCTATCTAGCTATCTATCTATCTCTCTCTCTCTCTCTATATATATATATATATATATATATATATATATATATATATATATATATATATATATATATATATATATATATATATATATATATATATATATAGAATATATAAAGAATATATATATATATATATATATATATATATATATATATATATATATATATATATATATATATTTATAGCGCACAATCCGCAACAGTCAATGTAATGGAAATGTACCCAAATACCTAATGAAGTGACTGGTGATGTTTCTTTTATGATTCTAGTAGTTCGCATTGTCAGCAGATTTGATTATTAGTTCGAAAGGTTATAATCAGCCGAAATCATTCTAAATTTTTCTTCTTTAATTTGAATGATCAAACTTAGCTTTATCTTCATGGATTTCGTATTAATAAATATTCAAACTTCCATCAGTATATTCATCAACTGTTTTTAGCGTGTACACAAAAGTGAGGCATCGAACTGACTAGACTAGCAATAGAAGCTTCCTGCTAAGGCATGGCAGATAACAGTAATGTAGTCCTGGAAGCAATTAGTCAAGGACTCCCAGAAGTTAATCATACATATTGGGAGTTATTTGTTGACTAACCTGTGTATTTTACACCAACCTTAGTGATCGGCGTTGGATCGCAAGAAGAAACCAGCACTTCGAATGATGATTATCAATGCAGGTAGGATCTCTCCACTTGGAAGATTGGTCCAGCACAATCTTTCTTTCGCATTTCGGTTCGTTTCGTGTAGAACAGAGCTAACATATATATATATATATATATATATATATATATATATATATATATATATATATATATACGTATATTGGGTAACTGTATGACAAAACGGAAAACATTCTATGTAACGCGTTTCACCGTCTAAAAGGTATTAATATAGAGGACAAAACATACGACGTAGAACCTTTTCTATTTTGCCATTCAGTTACCTAACCTTTTTCTGATATATAGAAATTTATATCTCACATTCTCGCATATATGCGTATGTATGCGAATATATACTAAGTGCTACACACAGTTAAGGAGAATTTGCCCAGAGCATGCGAAGTGTATGCAGTACGAACTTTTTTCCGATACACTTTGTAAGCAGTATACTTTGTAAGTAAACGGGAATATCTTTTAAAAAATTGTCGAAACTAGGTATTCGTGTTAAGTATTGTGTGCGTGTGTAATATTTTTACAGAGCGCAGTTTGGTCTGCATTTACCTACCTCTTCCATATGTGTAGAAAGCGACACATTGTTCTAATGCAAAAGCGAACAAAATTAACACATATTACTGAGTTTTGAACGTGGATCGCTGAATACAGAATGTTAACCATTGCTCCATAGAACAATACGTTATTGATTCTAGACAGAAGAGTCACACTTGGACAGAGCACATCAGGTACTATACTGGTCCCAAGCAGAGCTGACGATCCATATGTAAATTTTTACGGCTACTTTTCTAGTGAATGTGCGGATAGCGTAACGATTGTCCGCATGGAAAGTGGAATTAGCTAACTGTATTCAAATCGCCGCCTAGTTTTTTTTTTGTTTTTGTTTTTTTCATTCACTTCACTTTTCTTTCACAATCACTCTCTTCCCTTCTCATCACATTTTCTCTTTGGGTTTAACAGCAGAGTAGACTTTGTCGCCTTGGATGGCAGCCACTCTAGGAAAAACTCAACATTGAATTAAAAATCGTAGAGAAATCAACGGTAAACCACTTCACTATTTCTCCCAATTTGCTATGGTAATTTACACAGTAAAGAGAAGAAAGCTTTGAATAATGATAATAGCTTACGACCTGTGATCACCTACGGGCCGAAAACGAGAAAAGTCTAATCGTAAACTCTCAACCTCCCAAATATAATGACTTACTTGCCTTTAGATTGTTCAAGACTCATTGCTTGAGATCTTGCATTTCACAAGAAAATCATTCTCATAACGTTGAGGAGCCCTTCTAGTCTATTTATCACGTGTTTTTATTCTTTCTTTAATCGTCATTTCAACCAATTTTTTATGAATGATATTTGAACGAAATCTTCCGTCCCCTCCTTCTATCTCTTTCTCCTTCTCCTTTCTATCCTCACCAATCCCTTTCCCCCATGTCTTTCCTCTGTCTACTTCTTCGTTTATCCTCCATCTTATTCCTTTCCCTCTTTTTCTTATTTTTCCTGCTTGTCCTCCTCCTTTGTCCTGGTTCTTTTTTATCATCATTTTTCTCATACTCGCCATTCTCCTCCTTGTTGTTGCTCTTTCTCTTCCTCTTTTTTTATTCCCGTTCTCTTTTAATCGCTACGTCATTTTTCTTATTTTTCCACTTCGTTTTCTTTCTCTTCTTGTATCCTAGTTCTTGTTTCCTTTTTCCTCCCCATACTTCATCATCATCATCATCATCTTTCTTTTTTTCTTCTACACCTTCTTCCTCTTTTTCTTCACCTCCACTTCCTCCTCCTCCTTGTTGCTTATTATTATTTCCTTCACTTCCTTTTTACTTCTTCTTTTCTTTGTTACCCTTCACTTTCTCCGTTTTCCTCCTTGTTTATTTTTCTCTTTTTTTCTCCTTTTACTTCTTTTTCGCCATTCTCCGCCTCCTTTCACATTATCCTTATTTTTCTCTATTTTCATCCTCCTTTTTCCTCTCATTTTTCTTTCTTGTTATTCTTATTGGTTAAACTCTCTCCCTTTCTTTTTGCGTTTTCTTCTTCTTTCAATTAAGAGTATGGTAATGAGCCACAAAGAATTTTATAAAGACAGTAACCTTTGCAATGTTTCTCTACTTTGCTCCTCAGTTATTGAATTGTAGCCGTAAGTGCGACCGAAAATCGATGTGGCAAGTTTTAGATTATTACTTCCAAGAATACGAGCGACAGTAAAACGAATATCTTAGTTTGATGCATATTCTATATTTTATTCTGTTTTTTTTTAAGTAAAAAGAATATCCCTTCATTCTTTAAGGAAATTTTACTTTTTTTTTGCTCTAAATTAGTTTTTCAATCATACAGCAGACAATAACAGCCTAAAAGAAGGATAATGATAGGTTTGTCGGTTGTACGTAATAAAAAAAAATTATATAGGAAAAAAAGGAAAACGCTGTGGGAATTTTGATTTTCATCCTGCCTATTCTTTTTTTTCGAAGTCATATATGATACTGTCCCTTATTACATTATGTTTTACTGTTGCTCACTAATTTTTATTTAGTATAGCACAGGGCCGAATGTATTGTACTAGTCTTTCAATCGAAGAGGGTTTGCATGCTTTGAAAATCAGGTTTTATACCTGGACTTCAAAACAACAACTGGGGTCACCGATGGGAAGCGCGCAACTATCTTAACTATGAAACAAACTACATCATTATTATCATTATTATTATTGTTATTATTGAGTGAAAGAACAACACGTCAAAAACAAGACGTTAACGTACAAATATATGAACCCCCATCATAACATCTTATCTGATAAGTGTATCTCGAATACATGAATCACAACCAAATGTACGCGATACGGTGACAGCTTTTGATAAAAGCAACGCATATATTGCAGGTGAGGTTCAGTTCGGGTAACCCGGTCTACCGAGACAGCGATAGAGAGTGTTTTTTTTTTCAAGTGTTTATATATTCTTGTCAGTGTCCAATGCACAACGAAATATGACAGTAGTCCCCAAGTGCACCAATGCTTAAAAAAACGAACATATATATATATATATATATATATGTATGTATATATAAAAAGAAATTTATAATATTATATATTTATATATATATGTGTGTGTGTGAGCTTACACACACACACACATCACAAATGAAACAAAATCGGCGTGTAGCAGTGTTCAGGTTAGGCAGGGCCCAAGAATAAAAACTGTCCCTAAAGCGCTTTGTTCTAGACCTAATATATTTAAAACGTCGCCATGGGGTAACAGATCAAACAAGTGGTACCCGGAATATGTGCTGTCTTTCATTATATTTTCTGCTCTGCTGCGACAATTAGAAATGTCCTCCAAGGAGTGCAGCAAGCAGACGAGGGTCCTAGCATACAAAACAGTAATGCAGTGTGCTACTCACAATACGGCAGCGGTAGAAGGTAATCAAAAGTTGTTTTTTTCTGAGAATTCTCAGTAAATAGAGTAGCTACTGCGTCTTCTTTACTATCGCGGTCGTATTGCTAGTCGAGGAGAGATCCGTTACAATACACGTACCAAGAAACTTAAGTTTATCCACCCTCTACGGACAGATACCATCGATAAATAAAGGAACAGATGCTGTGACATTTCTCCAAAAGTTCACCACGAGATATTTTATCTTTAATGTATTTAAGACAAGATTATTCTCCAAGCTCCATGCGCCCAATCCTTCTATTTCACTACTGGAGTCCGCCACATCAATCCATGAAATGAGTCCAACCCCAGTAGGGTCACTTGCAAATAATGATCGTGTTGGTGGGATGGATAGAGGCACAAACTCAAGTATAGTTGGGGAACAGAAGAAGGCTGAATACACATCCCTGTAGGATACCGGTACTGAGCTTAAGAATGGGTGGGAGTGCGAGCCAATTATGACAGTTTGTTGACATTTTGTCAAAAAGTCAATGACAGCTTAAATATTCCCAGTCAATGACAGCTTAAATAGTTCTAGTCGTGTGAACTTTTTTAACAGTTTGATCTGAATGATCGAGTTATAGTCAATAAAAAACATTCTCACTTTTCTCGAGGTGAATCAAGGCAATATAGCTAGCAGTGGCAATGACATATTCTGTTGGTCCATTCGTTCTGTATCAAAAGTAGACGGCAGACTTGCTTTGGTATATCGCTGGACCAGTTTCTTACAGTACTTCATGGCAATCGATGTAAGTGCGACTGGTCGATAATTGCTGGGGCCACGAATAACAGCTTTTCCGGTAAGGGGGTCATCATGGCTGACTTTAGGCAGGATGGTATCGCAGATTTCGACAAAGACAGGTTAATTATTTTCGTAAAGACCCCAGAGAGTTGGTTAGCACATTCTTTCAGGATACTTCCTTTCACCCCGTCAGGCCCAGCAGCTTTCTTCGAATTCACTCCTCTGAATACACTCATAGCATCATGCTTATGAACAGTGAAACTCTCATACATGTCTGGTGGGGTTGTTATGTTTGGCTCTGTTGGTTCCAGCTGAAAACGAGCAAATAAACAATTAAGTTTCTCTGCCAGTGAGGCATCACCATCTATAATATTTGCAGTTTCTAGATTTGTTAATAATGTGTTAGATACCCTACCATACACACTGTAGATCATTGTTGTTGAAGTGACTTTCTATCTTTTTCTGGTATGTTATTTTTGCCTCCCTAATGTCTCTCTTCAGGTTAGCTCTAGCAACCCCGAGATTCCGAAGGAGGGACGAGACTTGCTTCATCATCCACGGTTTCTGGTTAGGATATATTCAGATATGTTTATCGACAGTCACAGTGTCAACGAATTACTTTATATAAAAAATCGCAGCTGGCGGATACATTTTCAAGTCTGGTTCCTCAAAAAATGTCACAATTGTTCCATAGCAATCCTACAGCCAACCAGAAACTCTTTCTGGTCACACCTTGACATTCATGATTTTAGATCGATTTGTTCTCCAGAAGTAGGTATACATTGATCTTAGTAACATGGATGCATAGTCTGACTGGCCTAAGCGTGTCAATGGTGTTCATTTAAATCCACATTAAATATTTGAATAGGGCTTGCCCAAAACATTCCCCCTACATAAATTTTGTGTTGTTCGAATTACTTTCAAATCGACTTGATTAAAATCATCAGCATTAATATGGACAGAATGGGGATAGTTGTTCCGTTATTTATTGATGGCACTAATTCTAAAGCTGTATTACCGCTTGCTTTTGGTGGTACATAAACAGCTGTCATTTTTACGGCGGAAAACTCGCGGGGAATGTAAAAAAAAAAGCCTATATTTAACAGTTATGTACTCCAAATCAGTAGAACAGTGATTATCGAGTATAACACTGTCAGCACAGCATCTCTTATGTATGTAGATATATAGATCCTTAATCTCTGCTCTTATCAGATGCTTCGTTTATGTCCCAACAAAATGCTGTGTGGCATTTGAGACGGACAAATGCAACCAGGTCCCTGTTAGCAACAAAATACAAAAGTCATTTGACATGACTCCGAATTTAAAGCTGCCTGCTCATTCAAACTTTAAAAACTCTACCCTATTGGCACTTGGCTATGATACTCCCATACTATGATGCACATTGCGTTAGCACCTAGGGAACAAACCCAACAGATTAAAGTCCTGCAACTGACAAGTAAATCAATGGTACTGAACGGAATATTTACTGTATTCTATCTTAATTCACCAAAACATATACTTTTTAACATTATTTCCTTCTATGCATCGTGTCCCTTCAGGGCGTGGGTGATCATGGCTCTATACAACTTCCTGTCCTTTGTAGCTCTTAATAGATTTTGGCTTATCCCTACGAACCCTTCTTCTGCCAACCGTTTACATAAGCTTACTAGGTAAGTTATTCATTGTTTTTATATGTTCTTCTTGCCTTGGGAATGTCACATTTTCTAAACCCTCTTTCCCCATTATGTGCCTTAGAAATTTCAACTGTTTCTTTCTAACTCGTCCTTTTTGTTTCCATTTTCATTAAAACTTACTCGTTACTCCCATGCTCAGTCTATGGTATTCTTAGCAATTTTCTGTAGAACCCCATTTCTGTTGCCTCAAGTCTCTTCTTTGTCTGTAAGGACAAAGAAGTCCAGCATTCATTGCCATGTAGAAGGATTAATATTGCATAAAAGTTCAATCTTTTCTTTGCATCTAACGAAATTTTCCTGTTTTTTTTAATACTTTGCTTAGATTCTGAAAGGCATCATTCGCTTTCTAATTAGCCTTGGGATTTCGCTGTATCATTTCCCATCCTCTATTAAAATACTTCCTAGATATTAAAATTTTTGTACTTGCTTGATTTCGGATGTTATCAATTAAGATCAGAATCAATAAGCGCTATACTTCATGGCTTCTCTTCTTCTTCTTCTTCTTCTTATTATTATTATTATTATTATTCTTATTATTATTATTAATTGTATATTCACACTAGTTAGTATATTTTTCAAGTAAATTGGTGGAATGCCGATTTTTGTATGTTGCACTTAGTAAGGATCAAACTCACTACTCACGGTCAACCACACTAACCTCGTAACAGTTAACCAACGCCGGGGTGCCTTTTCACACTAGGTGTCCTATTTTAATGACTAGATATTGAATAACATCAAATCCCCACAAAATCTCTGCACTGTTCTTTAGTATTCTCGTAGAATCAGCAACTCTGGTGCATGATGTCTCAATCGTTTTTCGAGTTTCTTATTCATCTACTCTCAAGTCTTGTTTTTTTTTAGCTTTAGTTTTTAATACCACTTCTAGATCGATGATGTGTTCATATCGCGAAATCATTTTTATATATTTATAGAAATAACAAAAAATAGCAATTATTGATATCACGGACAGGATTTATTAAGCAAACTTCCATTCACTCGAATGATTACATATATAACGATTTACTGAAAAATTATCGGTTTGACCCACTTCCCAAAGTCACGCATCAGAATTTCTTTTCATTTTTTAAATCCCTTCTGAGTTGAAGCGAGAATGTTTTAAAACCACATCGTATATAGCAACAATATATTTAGCATGAAAAACAGACAATTGAAATGTCTAGGGGTCATAATGACACTCACAGGACATATTGAAGGCAGAGGGACAGAGTAAAGCAGCGAATAACCAACCTAACGAGGTTGTGTAAATGGTTGACAGAACAGGAATTAAGAGAGGTAGCAGAAACAACTTTATTAAGAGCTACAAAGGAAACTGTGGAGAGCCATGATCGCTTATGGACTGAAGGGACACAACAAAAAAGAAAACGAATAAATTCTGAAGGTGTATGTATGTGCCAATGGGGTTGTATCAACCATAGCATGAGTGATGTGTCTTGGCCAAGACAGTCTGACGGGGCCCAACTCTCTTCAGACTGGTTTTTAATTTCAGAGATTTTATTCTCCTCGCCTGGTTGCCGCCACTAGGCAAGAGAGTCCAGTCAGTTCTGCTATTTAACACATACCTAGAGGAAGATGGATTAAAAAAACCTACAGTCACTCGAATGATTACATATATCACGATTTCCAAGGAAATTAAAGCATAGTGAATGAAATAGAATCGAACGGGAATTTAACTCGGCACTCCTAATTCACTTTCAGCACCGAAATCCATTACACCATCCGTGCCTTCAATTCTGACGGAAGAAAAATTCAGGAAAAAAAGTAAAACGAAATCGAAATTTTTAAACCGACAATATCTGAATCCGTTGAGAGTAGGTAAAGTTTCCGCTTCATCTGTAACCCATATCTTGTCTGGTTTATATTATTTTTTCTGCAATTATGAAGTAAATATTTGGGACAGTAATGGAAACATTAACAATTTTTATTTAAAATTTATTTGCGGGAGAGTTGGTACCTAATCTCTGTATCTTGATTGTATTTCGAAAATCGAAAACTAAGAGATTGCCTAAATAGACAAAAATACAATTATTATACACCAACGAAGACTAAAAATTACATAATTCGGAAGGTTTTGTATGGCCAAGATCGACACATTATTGCAAGCACAGATGAGAGTAAATATGGCATCAGCGATATCAATATAACCTGCGGTGAAGCGTTTAATTGCATTAATACCAGTACTCACGTATTAATGACAAGAATATAGTTATTATACAGAGTAAAATTAGACCACTACGAAGGACAATAGTGATTTTGTTCTTTATACAATATATGCATACTGTCCGGTTAGATATTCTGATAGAATTTTCAAAGTTTTCGACACTCTTTTGACATTGCTCCGTTCAGTGTAGTGAAAGAATCCAGTGCAAACAGAAGTTAATCCCCAGAGACGAATACGTGTCTCTTTGTTCTTTTGTTTCAGTCATTTTATGAGTCAAATTGTGCTCTTTCGAAAGAGTGGAGAACTGCTCCGCATATTTGATGTGATGCGTCGATGTTGACAAAATGTGGTCAAATAAGCATTCTTACATTCGTTCTGCACGACCAAGATTGGCACACTGCAATAGCAGCACTGGCAGATCAGAGCAAATGTAGCATCAGAGATATCAATACGAAACTCTGGAAATCGTCTAATTGCAACAGTGCAACATGCGTACCTTTAGTCAGATTTTACTTCCAACACAACACAATCGGACACATCTTATTTTATGTCGCGAAGGGATCACCGGGAGATAGAATGGTGCTCTTTGGTGTTTAACTAATAAAGGAGATTTTACCTTAGTGTAAGTGGTGGTTCTTTGCGAATCAGATGTAGAAATGGGAAGTGACATCTTCAAGAGTGTATTCGTCCACAACAGACAGACCCAAACCATTGCAATATGGGGTAGAGCGGGCCATGATTTACAACTGTCGATTGCCTTTGATGGTTTTTGAGAAAATGTTGAACACCCAGGACATTACTCAACATGTTCTTTTACCATTCCTGCAACCAGGCATTGTGTTCATCCAACATAATAATGTCTGCCCACATGATTCTCATGCTACTTAGTATACTCTGCAATATATTTTACAGCTTACATGGTCATTACGGTCACCTGACTTATTACCTCCATTGAACATGTATATGACATGATGGGACGACACCTGAGAAATCCAGGTAGCCCACCTACAAGTTTTGCTAAATTGTATCAAGTACAAGATAAATGGAATAATGTAATTTAAGGTGGTATTCACCACCTGTGCAATCGTATGTATGCAAGAGTACAGGTCTGTGTTAATGCCCCAAGAGGATATACAGTATATTAATATGAGGTCTGATTACTGATGATATCCCACTTATTTTAGTACTTGTGCATGTATTGATCTGTATATATGGTCATTTGCTGTAATCCAGATATATATACGTTTAATCTTAGGTAAATTGAAACACTTATTCAAACCGTTGCAATTTAATGTTCTGTCAGTGTATGTACATTGTAAAAGCGTTGCTAATATTTTACTCTAAAAATACCTTATAAATTGCTTTTCGCTAGAAAAAAAAACAATATGAAAAAGAGAATAATAATGACTAGAAATTAATTCAATTAATAATGTCAGAACGGAAGTATTATATGATTATTTTTCGTAAACGTATCAAAATATTCATTTTATTGCTACAATGTATTTTGGTATTAGATATATTTAAAGATCTATGTAAAAATAGTACTGAAATCAAAGTTGCCAGATTTTACTACTTTTGAAATTCACCTACTAAATTTTGAATTTTACTAATTGCGACTTTTAAAAATAATTTTAAAAGAAGCTAAGCTTACTTGAAATATTAACGAGAAGAAAGTAAACTCACAATTTAACTCGAGACATTCAAATACGGCTCGGTTTGCTGCTTGTGGCCCAACACCAATTAAAATATATAATAATTAAAATAATTAAAAACGAGCAGTTTTCATGACCTTCACCTGAAAAGGAAGTGTAAATGAAGAAAAGAATGGTCATAGGAAAGGAGAGTGAAATAGTGCCAGGAATAAGCCGAATAAAAGAGAAAGGTGAATGAACGAAATGAGTATAAATAATGAAGGAATGATGTGAGTGAAAGAAAAAAGAAGAGAAGGATAAAACGAATAAAGAGAACGAAGCAAACATTAAGATTCGAATGATCGGAGAAAAAGTTGCGGTGAATGAAGGAATAGATTTAAAAAAAAGTAAGGATGTGAACCAAGAAGATAGATAGATAGATAGATAGATAGATAGATAGATAGATAGATAGATAGATAGATAGATAGATAGATCAACAGGAAATTGGTGTTGAGAATGTAAACAGAAGGTAAATATGACTAAATTTAAGAACAATGGTTAGTGATATGTAAGCAACGAAACTATTACTTTCAAGTAAGCATCACAAAGAGAAACGTGCAAGTTACGTGAAGAAATACATGAAAACTGATTTCTGAACAGTTCATTTTTTAAACTATGAATATGGAGCTACATTAGATAGACCTGATGGCTGGCCTGAAGATTGGATTTTTCATTAAAATGATCAGCATACACGACTTAAAAAACAGATGTTGAGTAATGTTCGGGGTTGGTATTTTAGACATTAGAACTATAGGCCCGTTCAAAATTGATGATGGTGTTTTGATAAATGCAGATAAATATTATACGTTCTGGAACAAAATGTTTTTGAGAGATACAAGTTACAACCAATAAGCTTTTTCAGATATTAATCCAATAGAAAAGTATTAAAAAGAGGGGCCTTTGGTCATGGCAAACAATAATAATAAAGCAGAGATCAAAAACAAAAACCTTCAAATAATGTTATAGTGGATATAGTAAGAACAAAGTTAAATTTAACAGCTAAGCTTAAGGAAGGTTTTAGAAAGTCAGAAAGACTGTATTAAGATATAAAATAATAGAACACTAAATTATTCAGTTATACGGAATATTGCGTATATATATATATATATATATATATATATATATATAGTGACACGCATAAGTATTGGATACATGTTATTTTCTGTTATAACTCTAGTTTATGTTCGTCATTCTGCCTGATATTTGGTAAGTAATATCTCGTAAAGTTGTTTTAGTTGTATGTGGAAGGAAAATTAAAAACTCATGGTTGAATCTATTCTTTTTTATCAAAGTTCAAAATTACCCTATGCAAAAGTATTGGCTACATCAATTTAATATTTTGTTGCGTAGCCTCTGTTTTGCTTCACTGCTTCCAGTCGTTTTCTATAGTTGGCCACAAGTTTTCCACACTGATCCACCGTTACTTTACCCTATTCTTCCTTGCATAATTCCTCTAATTGCTTGATATTTTGTGGATTCCACTTATGAACTTTAACCTTCAAAGTATTCCACAAATTCTCAATTGGATTCAAGTCAGAAGACTGACTTGGCCAATTGAGAGTACTAATACCATTATTTTCAAACCATTCCTTTGTAAGTTTTGCGGTATGTCTGGGATCATTGTCGTGTTAAAGCACGAAATTCCGACCATGTCCTAAAGAAATTGCAGATTTCTGAAGGTTCTTGTCTAGAATCTCCCTGTACATGCTACCATTCATTCTACCATGGATAACTTGTAACTCACCAGTGCCCTTGGATGAAAAGCATCCCCATATCATAATGGAAGCATCCCCAAACTTAACTGTGGGGATGGTATTGTGCTTGTTGAAGGCAGTGCCATTTTTTCATCAAACACTTGTCGCTGTGTTCCTTCCGAATAGTTCAACTTTCGTTTCATCCAACCAGATTACCTTTTTCCAAAACTGCATACCTTTCTTTTCATAAGTTTCGACAAACTTTAATCGGTCTTTGACATGTTTGGTTTTCAGTAAAAGCACTTTCTTGGTGATCTTGAATGAAAGCCTGTACAATATAGAGCTCTGCTAATGGTATCCTTACTTACATTAATTCCAGCACCCTCAAGATCAGTTTGAATTTCAGAACGAGTAATAAAGGGTTTTTTTTGCACATTTCTACTGATCCACCTTGAAGTACTCTCATTTATTTTTCTCGGTCTTCCATTTCTTGGAAGGTTTGCTGTACCGTCGCCATATTTCTTATACTTTCTGATGGTATTTCCTACTGTACTTAGTGCTAGATTCATTTCTTTGCTAATTTTTCGGCAACCTTGTCCTCCTTTGTGACGCTCAATGATTCTGTCTTGCATATCTCTGGATAATTCTTTAGTTTTTGCCATTTTTAATCCTTGAATTGCAGAATGCACATCAAAGAGTCAGATGATTAGTAGCACTATCATGTAAACAATTGTGATTGGTCAGAGATAACATTCCAATACTATCGAAAATTTGAATATTTAAAGTGTTTTAAAATACAAAGTTTCGACTGGAAATTTGGAAAAAGTGTCATGTATCCAATACTTTTGCATAGGGTAATTTTGAACTTTGATAAAAAAAAAAATGAATTCAACCACGAGTTTTTAATTTTCCTTCCACATACAACTAAAATAACTTTACGAGATATTACTTACTAAATATCAGGCAAAATGGCGAACATAAACTAGAGTTATAACAGAAAATAAAATATATCCAATACTTATGTGTGTCACTGCATATATATATATATATATATATATATATATATATATATATAATCAGTACTTTTAATAACAAGCTGAAATTCCCATGATCACCCCTTCTCTCTCCCTCTCTCTCTCTCTCTCTCTCTCTCTCTCTATCTATATATATATATATATATATATATATATATATATATATATATATATATATATATATCTTTACTTGTTAATGGACTTAATTCAAGGTTGAATTTTAATCGAATATACTAGTATTATAGAGTGAAAGATACGCAATATTAATAACAATTCTTTATCAACCTATAATTAATAACAGATCGTTTTTTTATGAATTTATAATTATTACTGCTTTTTTTAGAAACCTATAATTATTACCGGATATTTAATTTCCTTTTTATAATTAATACCAGATTTTATGGTGGACATTAATGAGTTAAATATTTATATAAAATAATCTTTGGCTTAAGGGTCTGTGAAGAAAAAGAAAATAATCGTGATACACTGGAATAACTGCGTATCAAGATACAGGGTTGTTGGTCGACCCTTTAAATTAATGAAGTTGACTGGATGAAAATGGGGTGAAGTCATAACGGGAAAGGTTGAAGGCGGAAGAACGAGAAGATGAACGACAGATTAAAAAAAGGACCTAAAGAGAAATAGAAAGCAAACAAGTGAAGAAATAAAAATCACGAAAAGTGCTGTCTGACCAAAGAGATTCTTTTTCTTACTGAGGTGTTTACGTAGCAAGCACGCCAAAATCTTCGATTTTTGGCAAGTCTTATCGTTCGTTTTAGTAGAGGGCCCGGTAGTCCGTTAGTCTCTTACAGATGCCAGAGGGTGGTAACACTTACTGTGCAATGTGAGGAATGAGGGGGCGAAGAGACGATGTGGAAACATTAAGCACTCAAGGGTGTGGTTGTCCGTTTATGGATAGTTTTCGTTTGGAAATCGGTACAATTATTATTGACTTGAGTGAAAGACCCAGGAGTAATTTTAGCAAGTCATTCGGTTCCTCACCTTTTGAGCTTTCCTTTTCGTCTTGATGAATTATATATATATATATATATATATATATATATATATATATATATATATATATATATATATGTGTGTGTGTGTGTGTGTGTGTGTGTGTGTGTGTGTGTGTGTGTGTCGATATGTATATATATGTATGTGTGTATGTATGTGTGTGTGTATAGTGAGCATACATATATATGTGTGAGGATTCGTATGTATGTGCATATATATATATATAAGTGTATATATATATATATATATATATATATATATATATATATATATGCGTGCGTGTGTGTATGTATGTATGTGCGCATATGAATATATATGTATGTATGTTTTAATTCGTGCAGGCTAGTGCTCGTAAGTGTGCATCGCGCATGAGATACCTCTTTTCTCTGTGCGTATGCGTATGGCGAAATACTACTCTTTTTATCTATCCTCCCTCACCCATTTATTTGTGTGTGCATGCATATCTTTTAATAGTTTTTTATAGTCGCCTGTCTCTCTCACACATATAATTTATATATATATATATATATATATATATATATATATATATAGATAGATAGATAGATAGATAGATAATATTAGTGGTAAATATACACATACAATTTGTAGGTCTGATGAATTGGATCGTATTTACGATTCCAATGGAATAAATTATGACCATGGAATATTAGTGTTTAAGCCTTTTTTTTATATATATATATATATATATATATATATATATATATATATATATATATATATATATGCATGTTTCATTAAAACGACAGACAAGGTACTACAGTTGAGCTTTTTATTTAATTTTTCTTGTGTTCTGACAAGAGCTTTCTTTTCTGGACAAAGAGTGTGTAAGAACTGTCCGAATGTTCTGTGTTTCCGAGCGCTTTCGGCTATACCTTTAGCCATTATCAAGGATGGTTCAATTATCAGCTTAGTAGAGTGTGTGTTCTATGTATGTTCAGTGTGTGGTAGTGATGTTTTAGTTTCCGAATACGGTTAGCACATTGTGGCTTTGTTCATAGTTGATATTGTTAAGAGTTGGCTTTTCTTTTTTATTATTAGAGCTTCCATTATTTTTAGTCTTTTTTTTGCAAGTGGATGCAGTTAATATATTAGTGTTTTCTACTAGTATGTTCCTAATAGTGTCGGGTAAATCTGAGTTTGTGTTTAAATGTGTTCTGATGGAACTGTGATCAGATAGGTGTAATGTAAGACGTCTGGATAAACATGTGGTTGTGTAGCCGATGTAATTATTTATGAGTCCGGTTTGGTGAGGAACGCAGTTTCTTAAAGGGCATTTGAACTCATAGATAATGTTCGCTCTTTGTAATTTTGACTTCGTTGGTGTGTTGTTATTTTTGAGGATAAGGTTGGCCGTCTTAAATTTTTTATAATAGATAATAAGTTTGATTTTTTTATCCGGGTCAATAGGAGTAGTATATTTCTTTATAATATGTCTTAGAGCAGATTCATCTTGCTTGTAATTAATATGCATTTGGTTTTTGTAATAAATGTGTATGAGATTTTTAGTTGTGTGTTCGCTATCATTATTACTTGCTTTGGGGAGGAATATTCTAATTTGTTGGTCTATAAGGTAGTTAGGGAAACCGTTGTTAATTAGTGTTTGTTTAACGTTGTTAAGTTCTTTGAGAAAGAGTAGTCGAGAGGATGAGTTCTGGTGGGCTCTATTTAGAAAGTTTTTTATTACAGCTATTTTGTACCTAATATTTTGAAATTAAGGTGGCACGAGTTTTTGCTGGTGGGTTTTTTAGATTTTATTTTATTTTATTTTACAATTGTTTACAAGATAGTGCTACTAATCATCTGACTTTGTAATCTAATAATAATTCCATCCCTCCGCCATCCATCAAACCACCTATCCTAAAAAAATTACTACACGCATGCACAACCAAAGTCCCCTTCTATGACCATAATGGCAATATTTATACCCAAACTAATGGTGTTAGTATGGGAAATCCATTGGGTCCATGCTTCTCTAACTATTATATGTCCTACGTAGAAAATACCATATTTACACAGGTCCACAAACCGAAAATCTATGTTCGCTACGTAGATGATATATTTATTTTTAGCTGATAACATTAAAGAAATAGAGACACTTAAGACCACATTTGAGAAAAACTCCGTCCTTAATTTTACATATGAACTTAGCCAAAAAAACAAACTACCATTCTTAGATATCCTCGTTGAACATAACAATAACATTTTCATTACATCATTATACAAAAACCCACCAGCAAAAAACTCGTGCCACCTTAATTTCAAAAGCGAATGTCCACTTAGGTACAAAATAGCTGTAATAAAAACTTTCTAAATAGAGCCCACCAGAACTCATCCCCTCGACTACTCTTTTTCTCAAAGAACTTAACAACGTTAAACAAACACTAATTAACAACGGTTTCCCTAACTACATTTATAGACCAACAAATTAGAATATTCCTCCCCAAAGCAAGTAATAATGATAGCGAATACACAACTAAAAAATCACATACACATTTATTACAAAAACCAAATGCATATTAATTACAAGCAAGATGAATCTGCTCTAAGACATATTATAAAGAAATATACTACTCCTATTGACCCGGATAAAAAAATCAAACTTATTATCTATTATAAAAATTTAAGACGGCCAACCTTATCCTCAAAAATAACAACACACCAACGAAGTCAAAATTACAAAGAGCGAACATTATCTATGAGTTCAAATGCCCTTTAAGGAACTGCGTTCCTCACCAAACCGGACTCATAAATAATTACATCGGCTACACAACCACATGTTTATCCAGACGTCTTACATTACACCTATCTGATCACAGTTCCATCAGAACACATTTAAACACACACTCAGATTTACCCGACACTATTAGGAACATACTAGTAGAAAACACTAATATATTAACTGCATCCACTTGTAAAAAAAAAAGACTAAAAATAATGGAAGCTCTAATAATAAAAAAGAAAAAGCCAACTCTTAACAATATCAACTATGAACAAAGCCACAATGTGCTAACCGTATTCGGAAACTAAAACATCACTACCACACACTGAACATACATAGAACACACACTCTACTAAGCTGATAATTGAACCATCCTTGATAATGGCTAAAGGTATAGCCGAAAGCGCTCGGAAACACAGAACATTCGGACAGTTCTTACACACTCTTTGTCCAGAAAAGAAAGCTCTTGTCAGAACACAAGAAAAAAATTAAATAAAAAGCTCAACTGTAGTACCTTGTCTGTCGTTTTTAATGAAACATGCATAAAGGAAGGATTGCTGCCTAATTATACAAAATATATATATATATATATATATATATATATGTATATATATGTGTATGTGTGTGTGTGTGTGTGTGTGTGTGTGTGTGAAAAATATAGAAAATAGGAAAGAACTGGTTAGGTAAATAATCCAAAGTTCCTTAGTATTTTTGTTATTTTTTTAAAAAATAGTGCTCGATACAAAAGTAGACACGTAAACCAGACTAGGCGAAAACATCGTCCGTTTCAAATTTAGACACCCCCACCTTACCCTGACTTGACATCTATGAAAGTAACTCTATACAGATACTTATTATTAACACCTAACACGCCCCCAACCAATTTTAAACAATTCGCACTGGCTGTTACCATGGAAATTTTGATTTCAATTATGAATATACTATTAAAACACGTAAAGTTCAGAAATAAGTTATTCAAAAAAAAAATTTCGCTTGAAGATGGAACAGAGCTTACTTTAATTCAATTATGAGTAGGCACTGAGACCAACACCAATAGTCTGTTTCATGCTCCAGCGCAATCTGCAGGCCTGAAGATTTGCCTCAAGTATGAAATAAACTGTCACCTGTCGGTGTTAACCTCAGTCTCCACTATTATATTTACGTACGCTCTAATCCCTGATACTGAGCGTTTTTCCTTTAAATATAACATACCTTAAATTTTATCAGAGTAATATATATATATATATATATATATATATATATATATATATATATAGTCGACTCTCCCGTCGAAATTCGACGTATGAGGGTTAAGCAGATCAGTTTCCAGGAAACCGACAGCCCGACACCGGCACATGAGATTTGATTATAGTGTTGAAGGTTTCGTGCAGGACCATCCACACTTTTTGAAGGGACGAATACAGAGACCTGGTGCACCGAGTGCCACAAGGTCCCCAAACGACCCACCGCAGGTTTTGAATTCAGAGTTGTCCTTCTCCTAGACCAGTTGCCATCCAAGGCTATAGAACCCAGTCTGTCCTGCTATTTTACCCATAACTGGAGGGGGAGGATTCATACCTTTCCCAAGGGTATTAGCATGTAAGTGAATGTAATGGATTCGACTGGAATTCGAACTCGGCTCTGCGATTCCTCAATCCAAGTTTTATTCCTGGTTACTCCAGTTCATCGGTGAAACGTGGCAATATAGATGTTTTCAAAATTATCTTCAATATTTACTGTTCTATAGCTGTGCTATATTCACGATTGTCAAAATGGTAAGGAATGAACCAAGGTTTATTCACAACGAGATGAGCGATCTCTACTCATCAGGGACAACCTCAAGCTATCAGCAGTATATTATGTCAGCACGGAAACGGAAAAGTACTACTTCTGAAGAAATCACAGATGGAGACGCGTCTGAAGCTCGCCCGGGAAAAATTATGTAAGCTAGACACCAGTTAGAATAATATTCTTTGATTAAATGAAATCAATATAGATATTTGGTTTCAGTTCATATCAAGTTTCGAGGAAAAATAACGAAGAATTAAAACCAGAGAACACCACCCCAACTGTGAAGCATCGTATGAGGCAATGTAATCGTATGAGGCTGTTTTTCATCACTTGTACTGGATTACTTCACACAATCGGGGTAAGAATGAATCGAGCTATGTACTGAGATATACTGAACAAGAAAATCCTTTTTCATGTGTTTAAAAATGAAGCACAGTTGTCAGGACAACGGTCCTAAACATACCACCAATCCAACCGAAGAATAGTTTAAAAATAAGAAAATCAGCCTTTTAAAATGGCTTACTCATTACTCGGACCTGAACCCAACCCTAAATCTGTATCCATACTCGTTAGCTTATTAATTTGAACGAACTGAAGATCTGCCATGAAGAGTCGTCCAAAATATCAGCAGCAGAATGTTCGAAACTGATAGTTACTTAGAAGAAACGAATAGTTTGTTGTTGTAAACAAGGGTTGTTCTATAAAGTATTAGGTTATATTTGCTTCTTTTATAGGGTATTTTTTGCTTCATTATTTTAAAGCGCGTCTTTTATAATTTTATATAAACGTATTCGCTCATATTTACTACTATAAACGTGGAATCTATTTGCGGTATAACATTGAGATAAATATTATATGTAGGTAAATAATGCAATAATGCTTTTTGTAGTTTATACTAAATACTTATTTTCCCCTACAATATCTGAGTATCTGCGTATTTGATCATTTGTAGATGCGAGTGTATTTGTGGTGGAAGAGGTTTGTCTACGTTAGATTTTATTATGTAAGTCAATGTTTTCACAAAAGTTGGTATTAACTATTTTTTCTGTCTGAATTTCTGAGATAAGGAGTTATTATTTAGAGTCAGCCTAATCTATTCATCTTTGTTGATAAAATGCTTTTATATATATATATATATATATATATATATATATATATAAATAGATAGCTAGATAGATAGATATACATATATAATTTCAGCTTATGATATCTATCCATATTTAAAATATTGATAATATATTGCTTTGAGAGTGTCAAGTCTTATGCAAAGTATAACAAATGTTAATTTATAAATAAATTTATAATACATGATAATATGCTTGATTAATAGAATATTCCACATAGCTGAATAAATTGTTATTTTACATGTTAATATCGTTTCCTTGAAATTCTGTAATCTTCATTAGCTCTTTATTGTTTTTGTTAATTGTTCAACTGTTTCGATTTTAATTTTATTTGCAGCAGTTTTTATTGTTTCTCAGAGATTGGTTTGAATATTGTTTCTCATTGTTATTTTCTATTGTATTAATATCTGGCGTCCTTGGATTTATTCTATTAATATATTTTTAGTAAGGTAGGCAATAGTCAGCTTTACAGGATGTAAAAGAGTATTGTTTTGCACGAATAAAATCTTTAGATTAAAGCTTGTGTGTTGTGGTCTGTAACGTTCAAAAATACTTTGTCCAAGAACTTACTATAATTATGTGCATTTGCCTTGAAGTTTCTTCAACTTCCAAATGACCTTTAATTGTAATACCTACAATACTTACCGAAAACATTACTCCACATTGTCACTGCTGTGTTTTAAGACTCATTTCTGAACTATTTCTATGTAAGACCCAACATTTAGCCAACCATCAACTCTAAATGCATCACTAAAAATTGCTTTTGACAAATCATCATGTACTTCACTATCATAGACTTTTCTGTTTGTGATGTTTACTTAAAGGTTGTAGTTTGGTTGATTTTATACTTGTTCTCAAGTTAATGTATATTTCCTTTTTATTTTAACTTGCAACACCAGCTCTTTCCAATATTATCTTGCTCGGCACACTACTTTTCTTGTTAATTAATGTTTTATGGTTACTCAACTTTCATTCATTTTATTATTATCGTTTTTCTAACGTTGTACTCCCATCACTCAATAACTTCACAGTACCTTTTTCTTTTCATACGACTTATGACAATCTTTATGTATACTAAATTAAAAATATATATATCAGTGTCTATACTATTGTCTATATACAGTTGCCAAATTACGAACAACACTTGAGTTGCATAATAAATGTTTACGCCACCAAATAAATTATTCGTAAATGCATTTCATTAATACGTATATTGAAAGATTTACCAACATCGGTTTTTTTTAATATCAATTATAAATTGATTTACATAATAAAATCTGGCATCGGGTACGTGTGTGTGTGAATGTATGTTACACAAGAGATAGGTTGGATGAAATTTCAATTCTGAATCCAAAGAATTTGAAATTATCAGTTTTCAATTCCTTAGAATTGAAATTTCATCTAACCTAAAAATAATTCATTTCTTAGATATAACTTTCAATCTTTTGAAGAACACATTTAAACCACATCACAAAAATAATGAAACTCCAATCTATATTAACATTAACTCCAATCATTAGACAAATTCCTACCTACATTGTAAATACTAGAATCAATAGATTATCTTCTAATAATGAAATTTTCGATGAAAATAAAACATCTTATAATGATGCCCTAAAAAAGAGGCAAACAAAGATTATTCTATCTGAAATCTTTAAAAGATATTAAAATAAATAGACCCAGGCATAGAAAAGGAAAAGTTATATAGTTTAACCATACTTTCTGCCAATTATCTAATAAAAATATTGGTCAATACTTTCTGAAATTATTTGACAAACATTTTAACCTAAATAACCCACTAAATATAATTTTTAATAGAAAAACCTTCAAAATTAGCTACTCTTGCACAAATAATATATATAATCAAAAACAACTGCCCAATTGGAGGTATATTCAAATTCTAAAATGTTATATACCAAGCAACAATCTTCCTTAAAGAAATGTAAATAACAAAAAGGTTCTACGATTGCGAGCATTCTTTCTCTGAACCATATCTAAAAAATCAAACAGTGTGTATGTCTATATATGTGTATATGTGTATGCTCTCGTGTGTTTGTATGTATGTATGTATATATATGTATAAGTATGTGTGGGTGTATTATCTATGGATGTATATATGTTTATTGTGCATGTATGTGTATATATATGTTTATAATCGGGTGGTGTATATATATATATTATATATATGTATATATATATATATATATATATATATATTGTGCGGGTGTTTATGTGTGGTGAATGTTTACCTGTGTTCATGCGGGTGTTTATATGTATGTATATGTATACATGTATATATATGTGTATATATGTATACATGTATGTATGTATATGTATGTACATATATTGTATATATGCGTTTACTTGCGCGTTTTTATGGATGTCTATATATACATATGTTTTATATGCCATGAACACACACACACATAATTATGAAGATGAATTAGTTATATTGAATTTAAGTTTATATATATATATATATATATATATATATATATATATATATATATATATATATATTAATTTTTTCACTCCTTGTTTTATATATGTGATAATGATTGTTATTATTTGACGTAAATTAGATGATGTGGATATAAATTTTGATTTGATTCTAATGTATTTCACTAGCTGTCATTTATGATTATTCCTCCCACCGCTGTTCATTGTGCTGACACTTTGATTCCCCACTTATCTCTTCAATAATATAAATTCACAGATAATCTTTTCTAGGTCAAGCAGTTTGGACTTACTTCCTGTTCTCTTGTGGTTTATTTTTAAAAAAACTTTTTAACATATTGCCTGGATAAATTTAAACCATTTTGTAATTCCACTCTGATGATGCCGATATTAAAAACTTACATGCCAAAATAAATTTATTTTCGGATTTTACGAGAAGTTTTTTTCCTTTGATGTATATCATATTGCTCTGTATACAATACACTGAGGTCTCTTTATAGCTCTAACTTTTAAATATTCTATATTATCCTTTCTACTTACGGATATATATTCGAAATTATAACATATGCATGTTATAACATCACTACAAAAGTTGCAACTTTGTTTTAACACTACTGATGTCATATGAAGTGATGGTGCTGATTGCAAAATAAAGGGTTTATATATATATATATATATATATATATATATATATATATATATATATATATATATAATATCTGTTCTTATTTATAAAATCGTTATTCGACTGATACATACTTCAGATTCTTTTTGGCAGTATGTGACGGTTCTTCGTAGGCCTACCTCAGATTCATGGAATGAAATGGCTTCCTACACTACCGCGCCGTTTCATTGCGTATTGCGTGTATGTGATACCCTTGGATGATCATTTCTTTTTTCGATTCATGATCGCCCAAGGATATTCGCGTAAGCAAATATTATGAACTCGACAGTAATTTGAACTCGGTTGTTATACATTACATTCCTCCGCACATCTATCTAGGTACTGACCAGGCTCGACGTTACTTTACTTTGGTGATCGGGCGAGAACTGGTGTTCAATGTGACATGGCCGTAAATTATTCTTGCGTACCAAATACAAGTCTCGTCTTGAATAGTCGTACCAGTGGGAATCTTTTAATTTATAAAATAAACAGATTTTTTTTTTTTTAGTCCCGGGACAAAATGATCGTGCTACAAAAAAGATTATTTGAAAAATAAGTATATTGTACCAAATAAGAATCGCATCAAAAAATTAAAGGAAACATTTTGACCCTACCGGCACTTGTATTTTGTACATAGAGTTATTTCTATAACTTAGAAAGGAGTCCAAGAGTGAGGTATAAGAGTGTGGATCAATGTCTGCAGTCTAACACATAGTTATATACTGAATTTTGATATGAAATTTTCATGGTACAATTCTTACATACTAGGAATATTATTCGTCACTGAATTAAGTGCATAGGCAAGAAAAAAAAGTATGATGAAAAATAAATATTTGTTGTAGAAAATAAACCTTTTTTTCCTCATTAAGTTTCGGACTTGATTTGGAAACATGTATAAGAATGTATGTTTATTTATTTATTTATATATTGTATGTATGTATTTATAAATTGTATGCCAGTGTTCGTAAAATGCTAGTCTTATGAGTCGATTGATTTTGTGATTAATTTGAAAATGTCAGAATGCTGAAATAATTAACAAAAATGTTTTACATTCTTTTAATTTCTCCGTGTTAAAGCAAATTTGCCGCCTTGATGCACCTCTCCATCTGACACCCTCCCTTCTCCTTTTCTTAATTTACATTCTCTCCTTTTCCTTACCCTCTCTCTTTTTTCAACATTTTCTTTCTCACGTTAGCGCAAATGCTGCAAAACCCCCAAGACGAAAGAAAATCATTCGTCTATGAAAATTAAAATACATAAGAATGAACACTCGCTAAGTCTTTCTTCTCCTATTATTTCCCTTGGCGCTGTATCATTTATTACATTACAACAAAATATGACGAAATTAAGTTATCCTTCAGAGAGGTTAATGATGATTCCGAAAGCGTTTTTTGTCTTATTTTAATTTCTTGTACAAATCTATACATAATTGATATGTATAGTCAGCCAACGTTATATATATTATATATATATATATATATATATATATATATATATATATGAGAACAATGTTAGGCAGATGAATAGCAAAGTGGGAAAAAATTCTGTGTAAAACGTTTCACCCTCTAGAAGATTTTAATAACGAAAGTGATAAAAACAAAAGCATATGGAAACTGAATGAGATCGATTACACTGTCTATTCAACATGTCTGATGAAATAATTATATTTTAAAATTTTAAATTTCAGCGTTCCAACATCATAAGCGTTTTTCTCTGTACATAATTGTAACCGACGCTTGTATTACATATGCATTGCATCTTGTATTACTTATGTAATTATTATATCAACAAAAGCATTACATAGAATTTTTTCCACTTTATCATTCATTTGCCTTAAATATATATATAAAGTGGACATTGAAATCAACACCCGAATGCGTCAGTCTGTCACATGGCCTGACGATTGCGTTTAGCATGAAACAGACTGTCGCCTCTGGATGTTGATTTCAATGTACACTTTTATATTTACATACGCTCTAACCCTGATATTGAGCATTTTAGCCCATAAATATAGTATACCTTAAAACTATATTTTATCATATATATATATACTACGTCTACGACTCCAAACGTTATTTTGTGGATCCTTATGGTTGAGTAGATACCCTGTTTTTGTAACAGTGTGAATTACGTCACTCGGCCTGAGCATTCGAAAGACTTAATGAAAAAATGTGCTCTCCGGCCAGGTTCGATCCTACGTCCCTCCTTGTAAGAGAAACTACCTTCAGACAGTGGCATTTTATTCTCTCTAATGCCCTAACGTTTAGAGTAGTAGGAAATTATGTCGGATAAAAAATTTATTGACTCCTTTTATATATATATATTATGCTCTACGTTGTACCGAGCAGTTCTTTAAAATTAAATGCTAAAGAACTGTGGATTATTAATCGGACTATATATATATTCAGCATCTTTTCTTGGAAGGTTTTCCTCAGTCGAATTACTTTTGGGTGTTACTCCTAACTAACATTCACTACTTTGATTTCTTTTACCAGTTTTGATCTGCACTTCGGTAAAAATATTCGTTTTAGAAATGGTCTAAAACTGTCTCGGGGTGTAATATTTCGGGTTTTCGCAGTTGAACATTTTAAACATGGATACTGACATTCATCGGCCTGGGTAGTTGAAAGTCTTATTAAAGAAAATGTGCGTTTCAGCAAGGATCGAACTTGCGTTCCGTTATTCTTGGCGCGCATTAACAGCTGACATGCTTTAAACTAGGCGTGCATTAACAGCTCAGGCACAAGAGAAAGCGAAGTTAGCAAAAATAGGATTCGAAAGGTTCCGACCATAGATGCGTATTTCATTGAAAGCTTAATTAGACATAAAACTGATATATGAATAAACAAAAAAGGAAAAATTATCTGAGCCGATGCGTTTCGTCATCTGAGGAACTTTATCAATATTTTATATGTAACAAGTAAATATACACAAGACCAAAAATGCTATTGTTTTGTAAAATTTTAAAGTTTAGGAACTCTCATAAATATTCATCAGCTTAGCTGAAAAGTCAGGCAAAGGCAAGCTATGGAGGACAGGAAGTGACACAATTCAATGTCTAATAAGCGAAATTAAGTAATGCTGTTTCCAATTTTTTATTTTTTATTTTTTTTTGCTTTGCTAAGGTGTTTTCTTTTGTCTTTATTCATATTGACCTTTTACAGATATACTCTATCTGAAATTTTGATATATATATATATATATATATATATATATATATATATATATCCCATAATGAAGCACACTCATTTTTAAAATTTAATAACTTTTGTAAAAATAGAGATTTTCTGTAAAGAGTTCATCCTGTGATAGCAATAGTAGTGATGGCCAAACCTTACAAGAACGAATATAAAATTATTTTTTATGTTCAACACAGAAAATAGTTTTCTATCGCTACCTGACAATATTCCAGATTTAATTTTCGTCGTATTCCAACAGTACACTTGTGCGTAAAGGCCAACGAAAATCATTTGGGGACAGGCTAAAGTCAATGAATCTATAATGTGTCGCTACGGCTTCTAATTTTGAGAGGTCAGTGCATTACATTAAAATAATCGAATTCACGTTAATAAAGAAGTCACTTTTCTCCAGTCCTAATGAAAACTTTATGATGCATATACACACCTGCCATTTCTATCGATGCCAATTTGAGCTTCTGCTAAGATCTATTCCATCACTTTTCGTAGATCTAGATTGACTTTCAGAAGTGAACTACAATAAGTTTTAGATATTTTTAGATTACTACCAAAGACAATTTTCTATGTTGAATAAAACTGATTCAAAATATTATTTTTATGAATGTTATTCAATTTTAAGAACACGTGTATTTTTTGTGAGTTATACGATATGCGCGCGCGCGTGTGTGTGTGTCAGTGTGTGTATGTGCGTGTGCAGATAACCGTGTAGATTGTAAATATTAAAAAAATACACGTGAAACATGTATTTGTTGTATTTAGATCTCCAATTTTCTCAATATAATGTTCCATCTGATACAATAAATATCAGCACTAGATTAAGTTCCGACCATAGATGCGTATTTCTTTGAGATCATGTTGAAAATTAAATATTTCTTGTGCAGAATAGATGCTTACCTTCATAATTGGGTTCCGTACTTATTGATGTGCAATATATATATATATATATATATATATATATATATATATATATATATATATATATATATATATATAAATATAATAGAAGTGTGTTTTTCCTAATTGCTAAAGACAATGCAATGAGCGAATCAAATTCCAACTGCTTTATCGACAATCAGCAACACGTTTTGAAGCGTGAAGAGCATAGCGTGACACGTAGAGCGCTCTGGTCATCTACTGAATCTCGGTTTGTCTCCAGACACATTGACAGGGTCGAGAGAGTGATGTTTACAATGTGAATAGTTCTTCAGTATAATCAGTCAATGATGAGTCATGACTTACAGATGAAGATACTCATACATTCTATATATTATGATAGTAATAATAATAATAATTATTATTATTATTATTATTATTATTATTATTATTATTTGAGATTTGCTTTTCAGATTCGGTCAAGCTCGATTTAATCATTACTCTTGACCAATTTCCCCGCTGTAAAAGATGCAAGGATATAGCATGAACTTCGGACAGTTTATCAACAATTTTAATCCCAATGCCCAACATCGTATTCGAAAAATTAAATAAGTAAACTTTGTCGGTAGAAGTTTATCAAAATTTTGAAGAATTCATGCTTATAACCGAAGTTATGTTGAGTTAAAGCTTTAGTTTTGAAAAAGATTAACCATAATTAGCCATAATACCATATTTAAAATTAAATTTGTGAAAATACTATTTTATGATGAAGCACAAAATATTGCAATTTTATAGGGTGAGGAAGTAAAAATTTCAGAATTGCTGCAGTCTTCGAAACTAGCTTATTATATATAAATTAGCCGAATAATGCAAAAGGATATGAATAAATCTTATAGTTTCAAAATAATAATTTATCCGATATAGCCTCCATTATTTTCAATTACATCCACAACAGGACCTCGAAAATCCTTGCAACCTTTAACCACAAAATCCTTCGATATCTTGGCTTAATTCTCCTTAATAACAGGCTTGAGGGTATTGATGTTAGTGTGGGTGATTATGCTGGAGGCTTCATTCAAAACTACCCAAACGGCGTAGTCTAGCGAGTTAATGTTCGGGGTGGTGGAGAAGCAAAATTCTGCTTGCTAGATTTAACTAAACTTAACTTTGAAGAACTTCAGCTTTGCCTTCAATGTAGTTGACTATGAGCCATGGTATAACGTGGAAAATTAGGAAAATTTAGTTAGTATCAAAACCCACAGTTACTTTTACCTTTACTGGTGATATTTCTTTTCTTTTTTTTCAAAGTACATGGATACGCAAGACCATGACTTAAGCTGGATGTCAGGTCGCGAAGGTGCCTTTAACATGAACTATTGAATCCATGACATACCGGTTGTGTCACTGTTTTAAAAGAGTATACAATGTGAAAATCTTTAGGGAAGATTTTAACAGTAGACCCATGAACTGTGAGATAACTGAGGATTTTCTAGTACTTTTCCAGCCTCCTGACATACATGGACTCTGTGAGAAGATGCCTTTTCATTCTGGTCTTTGATTTAATGGCAAGGTTTACATGCACGGCCTTTCAGACAGTTTTACTTTTTGCTCAGCAACTAAGTTCCGCATGAATGTTATTGAGTCTTGAGAGCGTTAATGAAGTCTCAATTCTGCTTCTTGTTAACTCTGCCGCTGTCTGACTTCTCCTGGATGCTGTTTTCCGTGTCGAAATTGTCTTGACATTGCCGACAGAATGTACCATCTATGTTAGGTATGCTTTTATGGTCGATTCGTGCACAAGACTAGTCTGTTGTTTTTCATTATTTGTGAGCCATTTTTCAAAATATCCCTGAAAGAAAATAAGTGTGTATTAATAGCTAATAGTATACTCTTTGTTCTGCAGTTGGTTTCACCTCATTTGATGTAAGGATTGGTAAGAAATTTTAGTTTAAATTGTACTGCAAGTTTTGGTCCCCACCTCATCAGCAGAACATTTATACAAGTTAGCCATGACAATTTTCCTCTTCAAGAAATCTTAGTCATTATTAACCATTTGAAACCGAAATATTTATGTGACGTCATACAAACCAAATGTAATGTCAGCCTCTCCAAGGTAATCATTTTCGTTACGATCTACAAATTGTCCTTTATCACTATTGGATTCATTTCCAAATGCCTTTATTGCTACAGTCCCTGGAATACAACAAAGAATAAAGTTCTATACTTCCCGTCTTGTACTAACAGAGTTAGAGAACTAAAACTTTCTGACCAATAAGACTTCTGTGTAGTTGATCCTGAACCACGGCAAAGATGTTACATCAGGTTATTTTAGCTGGCATTATAAACCACCTTTACTTTAAGCTTATAGTGAATTGGTGACATTATTCTCTCACTAAAATCACGATATACAAGACCATAACCTGAGCTGGATGCCTGTTTCTAATGGTGTCTTTAACATTAACTGTTGATTCTACTGGTTGTATCGGTATTCTAAAAGAATATCTGCCGCGAAGATTTTCTTGTCAGAGAACATGAACAAACTGTACACACGAATCTTGAGATATCTGAACACTTTTGTACACCTTTCAAGCCTCCTGCCTTTCATGAACTCAGTAAGGAGTTGTCTTAGTGTACTTGGTGCCTTAGAGTCTACGATTTAACGCCTAGGATTTCAAGCACGGTCAGTACTTCTTCTTATGTGTTATGTCCTTTCAGGACGTAGGCGATCACGGCTCTCCACCGCCTTCTATCCCTTGCAGCTCTCAACAAGTTCCTTCCCTCTGCTTCCTTCCCTAGACCACTATCTGTCATCCACCTGCTCAAGCCCGCCAGGTATGTCACGCGCTGCTTTCCCTTGTCTCGCTTTCCCTCTATTCGACCCGTGAGTATCAGATTCTCCAGGCCCTCCTTCCTAATTATGTGTCCCGGAAACTTCAGCTGCCTCTTCCTGATATTAAGCATAAGCCTCTACCTTGTTTGCAACCTCTCTAAGACCTCATCGTTGCTCACACGCTCGGCCCATGATATCCTTAGCATCCTTCTATAGAACCACATCTCTGTCACCTCGAGTCTCTTCATCTTTGACGAAATCGTCCAACATTCGCTGCCGTAAAGAAGGGCAGATGTCACATAACAGCTCAGTATTCTTTTCTTTGTTAAGAAATCCTTCTGTCTCGCAATACTCTGCCCAGCTTTTAGAATGTATCTGTAGCCATCCCAATACGTCTACGGATCTCAATGTCGCACTTACCGTTCCCTGTCAAGACGCTACCCAGATATTTAAACTTACGCGCCTGCTTGATTCTAGTGTTCCCGACCTTCAAATCGCATTTCGGGCTCATCCTCATACTGATGACCATGCATTCTGTCTTCTTGTAGTTTATGATTAGTCTTTTCTTCTCACTCTCCGTCGCTACCTTCTTTAGGAGATTTCGTAATTTCTTTTCCGTGTCTGCTTTCAGTACTGTGTCATCTGCGTGTCTTATGTTGTTAAACCGGTAGGGTTTCCAATTCTCTCAGAATTGCCTCACTGTATAGGTTGAACAGGTCGGGTGAGAAGATGCATCCTTGCCTTACGCCCATTTCTATTTTTGTATATTCACTGAACTCGTTCCCTATGCGTATGCATTTTGTTTGCTGCCAGTATAGGTTCTTGATTATTCTGATATCTTTCCCGAATATATCAAGGTTGCCGAGGATACGCCTTAAAATATTTAAGTCGCATTTCAGGAAAATGCTAGTTTAATGTCATCAGCTATGTCGAGCAAGTTCTGTCCTAAGTTGTTCTGTAAATTTGGCATTAGCACCGAATATATTTGGACGAATATAACTGGCACATTTTCATTCAATATATTATTGTATCTTAGGAACAAATAAACTATTGCAAGTTATTTTTACTGTCTGATTTTAAATTAAAAGTGGCATCATTTGACCCCCCCCCGACTTGTATTAGGTTTGTTTAAAGGCTTGTCGTAATGTAAGAGTCCCTTTATCACAATATTATAAGTATAATAGTATTAATAGAGTAAGCATGTGACATTTCTACCACGACACCGGATGAGTTCATGTGTCACCATTTAGGGAACTCTTTTATAACAGATGGGATAATGTGGGTTATTTTGCCCTGATAATTAACCCGAGCAAACTCCAAACATCGTATATAGTGTGATTTACTAAGCATAGCTTAGTTTTGGCAGAATTTCGCAAGTATCAAGCACCCAATGAGAATCGAAATCACTACTCAGTTGTAAATTGATCAAGCGAGACAAATTCAATATCCGAGATGGAGCTTGTGTAGATATGAGCGGACACTGACATCAACATAGAGTGGTGACAGTCTGTTTCGTATTTGAACGCAATCTTATCTTCAGGCTACTTAATGTTGACCAGTGTCCACACGCACACACACACTTGAAGAAGATGGATTCGTGCCTTTCCCCAGAGCATTAGTGCGTAGTCAACAAAACAGAATCTCCCGGAATTTGAACTCGGCGGTTTCACTTTTCGCACCAGTGACAGTTACGTTATCCGCATTTATATATATATAGGGGGGAAACAAATATTCGTACACATACAAATTTTAATTTATTGTATATCGAACTAATGAATAAACTTATTTTCATATAATTAACTGTACACAAATGCATAATAATTACATATGCATAGATAACATAAATGTTATCCATTTTAATGGGTGAAAAAAGTATTCGTACAGTACAAATTTCAGATTTTAAAACTTTTAAATTGCTTTAATAATCTAGATTATTCAAGTGGAATGTTTCAATAATGTTATCAGTAGTTATCTTAACCTAAAAATACAAACAGGACGCTCTGTAATTGATATTCATGCAAGAAGATTATCATCATGGCAAGAGGTAAACAATTAACAAAAAGAACTGATTGTTAAGCTCTTGAAAGAAGGTAAAACTTACAAGAAAATCTCAAACAACCTAAATATTCCATTTATTACCATTAGTTCGTTCATTGCAAGGCATAAAGAACTCAAAGCGGTTGAAAAACAAAGAGGTGCACCACGGAAGATTTCTTCAAGATCTTCGAGGAAAATAATGTCTTTAAATTAAAAAAAAATCCAATGGTTTCTTGTCAATAGCTGCAGAATGATTTGCTTTCATCAGTAATCTGTGTCACTAAACGGACAAGAAGCAATAAAATTCATAGGAACAATCTTAAGTGATTTTCCCCTCGGAAAACTCCACTGCTATTGAAAAACACAGAGATGACAGGTTGATATTCGTTCATGAACATAAGAATAAGGAAAATCGTATTGGGAAAGAGTATTCTGGACAGATGAAAGCAAACTTGAGTTGTTTGGTCTAATTCTAGAAATAATGTATGGAGGAAAGATGGCTATGCCTTCAAACAAAAGTTTCAACAGCGAAATTTGGTGGTGGCAGCATCATGGTTTGGGGATGTTTTTGCTGCAAACTGTACTGGCAACACAGCAGCAATGGATGGTAGAATGAACGCCACAGCATATAAAAATATTTTGGAAACAAATTTTATGATTTCGGCTGAAAATCTTGAAATTTCTCCTGATAATGATCCTAAGCACACTGTAAAATCTAAGAAGAAATGGCTTGCTGAAAAACCCAAACGAGAATTATTGAAAATACAAATCCAATCGAGAGCTCCAACAAACTCAGATCTGTAGACCATATGCGAAGAAGAATGGAACAAAATACCAACTAAAATTTGCAAATCACTTAGGACTATAAGAAGAGCTTGGTTGCTGTATAATTGAATAATGGCTATTCTCGAAAGTATTAAATGAAGATTATTTATTCATTTTTGTATTGTACGAATACTTTTTTCACCCATTAAAATGGATAAATGGAATTTATTTCTATTAAATCAAAACATTTTCGGTTTTCTATGCATATTTAGTTATTGTGCATCTCTGTATAGTTAATTATATGAAAAACATGTTTATTCATTAGTTGGAAATACAATAAATTAAAAATTCGTATGTGTACAAATATTTGTTTCCCCCACTGTATATATGCGCGTGTGTGTAAGAAGTTCAACCTATAATGCGTTTATTAATTTTATTTTATTAGTAACATTGTAATAACTTATTTCACAGTTTGAGATTTTATTATGCATCTTGGATTTCGCTCATCATATTATAAATAGGTATATATAGATAAGATAGTGATATATATATATATATATATATATATATATATATATATATATATATATATATATATATATATATATATATATATATATATATATAATACTATTCATATTTATTAAGATTATCATGGGCCTTAAGGAACACAAAATCCCAAAAAGAGAAAAAGTTATTGTAAAGTTAATGAGTTTAAAAATTGTGAAAAAATTTTGCAGAGTTCAGAGAAAAATTAACATTGAACTTGAAAATGTTGACAAGATAAAAATAAGATAAAAACTAAATTTAAGAATATTGCAAAAGCGCTGGAAGAAAAAAGTAAATAAAAAACAATAAAATTGACTTGCAAGGAAATATTTCAAGCTGATGTGAAAATAAACAAAGAGAAAACGATTCAAAGCCCTAAAGATATTGCCTAAAGACATGAAAAGAAAGGAATTATTACCTTTCAGTAAATATAATAGAAACTTCTAAAATCAACGAAGAGTACATGAAAAAATGAATTCTCAACGGTGATTTTTTTTTTTTTTTTTGTAGAGCTAACTTGGATTGACCTGATGACTGGTCTAGAGTTTGGGTCCTTCATGGAAATAGTCAACCCACACAACATAGAAGTCAACAGAAGGAAAGTGGAATAATGTTTGGATCTAGAATTGTAGGCTGTAAATTATCGGTCCCTTCAAATTCGATGATAGTTCAAAATAAAAGCAGAGAATTATTATAGTTCCTAGCCAACATTTTTCTATTTTTTATTTTATGTATTTATTTATTTATTTATTTATTTCTGAATGGTACAGGTCAGAACCAAAGAATAAGTTAAAAAATCTATTTATGCAATACAGTGCTTCGCCATGTTTTTAAAGGTGATTGTAGCTCATCTTGTGAAAACAAAGATTTTAGTGACACAGAATTACTGAAATAGCTTCACAGTTGCTCCTGATATTAATCCAATAGAAATCTTGTGGTCCATTATGAAAAGAGAAGTATATGAGAATGGGAAACAATATTCAAGCAAACAAGATCTCTAAAAATCAATGAGAAAAATACCGCATGTAATGTTAAGGTTGAACCAGTAAAAAGTTAAGAAAATCAATGGTTGAAAGACGGATGAAGGTCATAGAATGCTAGGAAGCATATATTAATGTATAAATTTGAGATACTTTGTTAATGAAATGTTTCTATTGTCTAAATCAGGGTATCTCAATGTGTTCGAAAATGACATTTAGGGATCGATAGGACTATACAAAGGGTTGATACATGCCTGGGTCGTCAAAAGGAGGTATATAAATGCTTTGGGGTCAAAAAGGGTCGATAAATGCTGGGAGATTGATTAAACTCTTTGGAACATAAACTGGCATTCCTATAATTAAGAAATTCGTATTAATAAAGAAAATACATAAGACAAATACAATTTCTGATGTATGTATAGCGAGTTCAGTCACCGCCATTTTTCTAACAGTCAAATGATAAAATTTCAAATATAAATTATTTGTCCATTCAAAATACTACCTTTAATATAAAGTATGTTCTGTTTAAAAAAAAAAATCTTTGAATGAATTATTAGATTGAATCACAAATAATTTCTGATTTTGAGAACTACGTATAAATGATGAATATATAATCCTAACTACTCATCATTTGTAAGAGCTACAAATAAATCCGAAGAACACTAACATACGATAATGTTGAACGCAAAAGGCAGTGGATTGACAAGGATATATCTCTACAGCCGAGTCCCAAACTTGGACTCTATGAAAGAAAGGTAATGTTGTGCGAGTGGTAGGATCGTCAAGGTATTATTCATTTAGAAATCTAAAACACAAACTGATTACTACCTTTTTGGTCGCTGCAAAACGCTTTGATGGGGAAAACTTTCTCTCATGAAAATCAGTTTCAAGAGTTTGTTGAAATTTTTTTTACACCAAAAATGTAGTCTAAAAGTGGCAAAAAGTCATTGCAAATAAGGGTGTGTATATAAAATGTAATCATGCTTTAATTTTAAGAATAAAGTTGATAAACAAAAACTGAAATTATTTATGACCTGACCTAATAGAAATTAATTAACATTTCTCCTCTATTTTCTTCTTGAGACAAACTGTCGGCTTTTTATTTGGTAAAATTACAGAAGTAATTTTTTTACTATTATTCGAACAAACAAATCTCGCATAAGAGAAATAGAATTTTAAAAAGTAGTAATAAAAAAACCTTCACGCTATAATGAAGGTAAAGTTAAAATTATTATGGATAATTATTCCGTCCACGCCTTGAGGTCGATGAAGGATCAAGGATTCCATGAAGAAGTCAATGTAAAATTTAAAAGGTTTGAGGATCCCTAATTTATATTCTTCGGATTTATTTATAAATAAAATTTATATTTGTATAATAAAACGATACCCTAAAAAGTGGTTATTAGTATTATTTTAATAAGGATAGATATTAGCTGAAACTCACACAATATATTGATCATATGAATATAAGTGTCTCCTGAAAATTTTGCCAACATTAGATGTTTAATAGCAATTTTATTATGAAAACACTGATTTGAATAATAAAATCAAACGTAGCAACAGAGATAGACAAAGCCAGAGAGATAGAAAGAGAAGGAGAGTCAAACTGATAGGGGAGTCAAAGAGATACGAAAGCGAAAGAGAGAACCAACCAAGTATCAGATGAAGTTCAGAGGAGAGAGAGAGAGAGAGACAAAGGTTGAGACATATATATATATATATATATATATATATATATATATATATATATATATATATATATATATATATATATAAGGAGAGGGGGAAGTACAGGCCCCGTAAAATCCATACCAATACAACACTATAGACTTTCTACTATAGGGCTTGAAAATTTCTCTTACACGTTTACGCATCGCTAGCTTCACTGACGTCATCAACGGAACGTGACTGCATTCTTTTGTAGCTTCTCCTGTCTAAATGTGTAACAACTGCAGAAAAGCAGAAAAAGATTTCAACGTTCAACATATTTTTTTTACCGTTACACGCTGAATTCAAATAAAATTTCCATATAGAAACGCATTACAACGATAATGACATCGATTGAACGCCGAAACGAGAATTTACAAAAAAGTTTTTGAATTTAAAATTAACAATGAAATTTAAAAACGAAAATAAATAATTACTTCCTACACATCTCACTTTTAACTGACACAAAATGCACTCTTGAGTCGTCACTTGGAGCCTAAAATAGGTCAATGTAAAATGCTACCAACTCCATCTTTGCAGAATTTTAGGGAAATTTGAAAAATATCTTTGAAGATGATTTAGCTCTTTATTGCTTAAGGCAGTTACTTTAAGAATTGTTTACAAAAAGTGATGATTATACCTCTCTCCTCTTCCTCCTCCTCCTCCTCATCCTCATCAGTGCTATTAGACTCCCCTGTGGAGTATAAGGCCTGGCCCTCATCCATCTAGTGATGTTGTGATTTTGGTAGCAAATAGGTTTTACGGAAGGGGAACGTTGAGAGATCCACGCCCAACCAGTTCAGAGTGGATCTTCTCCTTGCCCAGTCTACCCTGCTATTTAACTCATTGCTGAGGGGAGAAGAGATGGATTCATACCTTTTCACATAATCCGATCATTCTTAACAAATCGGGTAATAAACATAGTGTCGAACGGTCACGCTTCCAGATCATTTCACATTCTTGCGGGTGTTCTACATGGCTTTATCCTTGGACCTACGCTGTTTCTCATCTTCATCAACGACCTTCCCGATGTCATCAGTTCGCAACTATGTATTTATGCTGATGACACAACGATTTACTCCTGTTTTAATAGTCTTTTCGATATGTCCGACAAAGAGAAACTGGCTGCTTCTCTCAAAAATTATTTCCAATCAGGTAACTTGGGTAAGAAAAAGGTAGTAAATTTTAACGCTTTCAAAATATAACTGCTATCCTTTATTCATCATAGACAATAAATTTTGCTTCTCCAGACGAGCAACTAATTGCGCCTTCTTGGTTTCACGTTTTTTTACTGACATGAATTTTTTTTTTTTTTTTTTTGGTGGGGGGGGGGGTTAAATTAAGTGTCATAAAATGTATGAATTAATTTTCGTTTTGTTTGCAAACTAAAAAATCTGTAAAATTTTGATAGGTTTTATTGGGTTCCATTTTTGCGCCAAATCAAAACTAATCTTGTCACTCTGCTCCCTTTAACCTGATAGCGGCATCCACGATCTCACTTGTGGATGACAATATGCTTCAATAGTTAACTTCTGAAGTTACCAAAAGAACGATCAACAACAACCACCTTACAGCCTCTTTCCCATATAGGCTATTCTATTGTTATTTCTATGACAAAAGTTCAGAGGAGATCAATTTCTTAGTGCTACCAGTCAAAACCCGCCTTGCTAAGTCCATAGGTTTGAAACATTCTCATTTCAGTAGTAAGAAGGATTTTATATTCAGAAAGCTTCTCATCCAAGAACCGCTACTTTGTGGAAGAGACTCCCGCATGGATGTTTCCTCGAACGCCACAATCTCAATTTCTTTAAATTTATTGTCAATCGTTATCTATCCTCCATATCCTCACACTCTTCATTTCCTATATTCTCTTCTTACGTTCATATCACATGCCTCAGTCAATAACCCATTACCTTGAGCGGCTCTTGGACCTTGTATTGGGTGAACATTATTAACAAAAAATCCACGACCTCTTTATAAAAGAAGGCCATCGTTTTATCAACATACTGCCATGGTGAATATTTAGAAGAAAGTGAAAAATAAAATCTCCCATCCATATTTTGTCCTTAATATGTAAGGATATATCTTGAGAATGGTTAAACATAAAGCCAAAATGTGCTGGTAGCGTAACGGCTATCGGCACAAAAATTGAAATCGGAGTGTTGTGTTCAAAATCTGACTGAATCTGCTTCATTTACTTTTGCATTAATTCCCTTGGAAATGCATGAATTCCTCTTCACTCAATAGCAAAACAGACTGTGCTCTCTTGCCTTGGGTGACAGCCAGTCTAAGAGAACGAAAACTCTTAATTCAAACGAATTCGGATCGTGGCACACTATACCAAGAGGGGAGATCTTGTAGTATGGACAGTCCAAGATCTCCATAGTACCTCCCCCAAGCTAGGTCGCTACATTTTCAACCGAGACGAACGGATACCAAGGAATGATATAACTTCGAAGGGATGGTGAGACGTTCTCATCCCGGTCCACTTCCTAAAATATGACCAAATAATCAAACAAAATATTTTTAAGAGCTTCTTGGTCAGGCTGAGAACTTTTCACATGCAGAGCACCTAACAACGATGTTTTGCAAACTTGTCTCGCATGCAGATTTGCATGTCTCATAAGTTTGAATCTTCTCTGGGTGCCCTTCTATTGTAAAGGTGTCAGACAAAGTTAAATTAATATACAGAGATTTCTTAGATTATGCGACATTGTGGAAGACAGATTAACCTGCTAATTACTTGTCTACAACATGTATCCGGAGTCAAACTTGTGTATTATCTTCATTGTTGTTATATGACTATAACTACCAGTTCTTTTTCTTTACTTCGAAAGAGTTTCGGCCATGATAGCCATATTGGTTCGTGATGTGTCAGTGCCACACGCCCGCTTTTGTTAATAGAATCTCAATTGGAACGTCATTCAGTTTAATTGCCTCGGAGGCCTTTCATTGTTCGTTCGACCGATTACCTTTGATTTCCAAACTGCGAATAGATGTCCAGTTTGCACCCAGCTGGACAATACACGGAGTCTTTTCCAGATATTCGGCGGGAGATATTCAGCAATTAAGGACGTGCTAATGGAGAGTTAAATTCGCTCTGGCTCTATTCTGTCTTGGCTGGCAATGTATAAAACGCCTATTTTGCTACATATAAAGGTAATTTTGAGAGAACAGTTTGACACTCACACATTATTTTTTTTTCTGTTCATAGATGGATATGTACAGATTGAAAGAGATAAATAACTTATCTCTGATTTTATTCTACAAGTTAATGCCAATAAAACAAAGTAATAGTAAATAATAAGTTTAGCACCTCGATGTCGGGCACTGGTTAGCGAGTTTGTCTCATTGACAATTACTAACGAGTAGTGAGTTCGATCCTAGCCAGTTGCACCATACTTATATCTTTATGCGAGTGACAAACATCGTTATCGGAGCGCTTTAAATAATTCCAAAGGTCTTTGTGAAGCTGAAGAATGGGTTATCAAAAATGCACTGAAACATCCCGAGAACGGTATTATTAAAATCAATTTTAATACTGAGGAGAGTGCTGGAGTATCGAAGAGATATGCTGTCACTTGATCACAGGTGAAACCACTAAGCACTTCAAGTGGGAAAACTCAACGAAAGTAATAATAATGATAAATGAGCGGACTCATAACAGTCGAGAAGGGTCTTGCGAAAAAATCGGAAATATTACCACTCCGATAGAGGAAACTATCCAGACGACAGTATCACTATAATTAGCTAGAATACTAAAGAGAGTGCTGGAATTCTGAAAATACCTGCTGACACTTTATCTCCAGAGAAAACAAGCAAAAAGTTGTGTGAAATAGGGATATATTAATGTTTTGGAACGGAGCATGCAAGTAAATGGCATCTGAACAAATCAAAGATTTTCATAGAAAATAAAAGAACAATATATATATATATATATTCTGGATAATATTTATTTTATCTGGATACCCGTTCTCCATTCTCAGCTAAGAATTTGATTTTTCTCTCCGACCTTTGCGACATTTTCTTCTGTATTGATTGTTGTAATTTGAGAAAGTGTTTTTATACCCACTTTTAGTTCTTCGGCTATACTTCGATGAAACTGCGCAATTTTGGCTTTCAAACATTCTTACGAACACTAGAAGTAAAAAGAATAAAAATAAAGCCTTATAAGGTCATTTGCAGTGATTTTTTACCGCTGGCTTTGATCTGTGTCCAGTATATATGTATATATATATATATATATATATATATATATATATATATATATATATATATTATATATATATTGTGTGGTGGTGATTAGAATGTATTGACATCATGAAAAACTAATTGTCAAAAGTTAAGAACTCATGCAAGTATAAGAGACAAAATAGGTCGTTTCTAAGTATTATAGGGCACCCCCATAACCCTACTGGATCTGCTACGATAATGAGACGAACCGAGAAGCGCTAAATCTAAAATGGTTGGAGAGTTATTATATATATATTGAACTATAACATGTTTTTTTTTTTTGTATGCGAACTAATTCGAGGCTCGACTCACTTCCACAAAATCTGACCAAATGACCAAGCATCAATTTTTATACATCCCTTTCTGGCTAGATAGAAAATTTTCCTAATGACAATATTTTTTTGTGTATGATATTTATATCCATGTCTTCTAATCTTCCCTAACCAACAAAATGTGTAGCCATACACTAAAACCTCTAAATTACTACCCGCAACTAAGTTCTCTAAATTTATCTTATCTTCCAATTTCAGATTAGCAGTTATTTTGATCCCTATAAAATTCTCTTAATGGGAAGAATTTAATTTCTCCGGAAGCCTGTAAAAACCGGTCCAGATTAATTAATTTATTAATCTCAAAATACAAATGTACAATCCAACAAGCAAAGATTTTGTATGGGGAAAAAGTGTAGATCACTTGTAGAACTTAAGTCATTGAAGGTCACACAATTTATAGATCACTTGTGCATATTTCACAGATTTTATTTATTTCATTCATTTTTTTACTCACTGACCTAATAATACGTATTTATTTTTAACGTTTTAGCATATTTCAATTTGTATATTGTAATTTATTTCTTATATAATTTAAATAAATGTATTTTTGAGACGCTAATATGCGATTTAGTTAAAAATTAGTGCAAATTGTCAATGTAATAATTGTCGCAACTGATATGTTAACGTGTTAGAAATAGTCATACTCGACTAACAAGTCGACAGCTATCATGCATGTATGTATAATTCCATGCACTTGGAGACTGAAAAACTCAAACAACACAAGTACATATTTACTAAACCAAGCTTCGTGTAGTACATATCAAAATTCGTGCAGGGTGTGGGTAATTGAAGGAAATCTTTTAATCGGACCGGTACTTGTAGTTTGCACACAAGGGTCCTTTCTATAACTTGCAACTTAGAAGTATACAAGTGTGGAACAATTGGGGTGAGAATTTTCAAAAAGACTCTCGTCTATCTATCTATCTATCTATATCTATCTATATATATATATATATATATATATATATATATATATATATATATATAATTCTCAGAGTTAACCTGTAGAAAAAGACAATATGTATAAAAGTAAAAGACAATAGGAAAACTGTATTATTAGCCGACGTGTTTCGTCCAATGTGGACTTTTTCAAGGCAAAAATGAAATGAATTTATTAAAACAATGTAACTATTAACAACAAAACAAAATGTCCTTGGCAACTAGAATTTAGAAAACGCTATTTTATTCATATTGTCAACTGAAAATTACGTCAAGTACTATCACGTGTGGAAATATTGTTTTTATTGTTGTATTGACCGATTCAACCATTTCCTTTCGATTTCTTGATACAGTTACACGTACGTTTGCTTGGGAGAAGGGTTGCTAAGGACATTTTGTTTTGCTGCTAATAATTACGTTGTTTTCATAAATCCATTTCGTTTTTCCTTGAAAAAGTTCATATTGGACGAAATGCGTCGGCTAATAATACAGTTTTTTTATATTTATATATATATATATATATATATATATATATATATATAATTATTTTAAAATAGTTATAAAAGAGCGCGTTCACGCGTTTTAAAAAATCACCAACACAACGATCACAGTTACCATAAGATTGTCTTTGTTATTCACCCCTGAGGATTATCTTATACGGACGAGATTGAAAGTACTTGTGTAGGAAAAAGCTACGGCGCATTCCTTGATGAATTTCATCTTAACATCAAGAAGCCGATTAGAGAACTAGAAAGATTATTATAAAATAGATAGACATATATATATATATATATATATATATATATATATATATATATATATATATATATAATGAAATGGACAAAGTCCGACAATTACATTTTAAAGACATTTTTTTATGTTTATACGTTTTTTTTATAGATACAAATATTTAAGTAAATGGTCTGTTTATAATAAACAATATTAACAACATTTACCGGCCTGAATGTCCGAGAAATTTTCATAGTTCGCAATGAACTTGCCAACCGCGTCTTTTACATTCCTCTCCAATCAGTAAATATTTCCCAAGCTTCCTTTCGTGAGCTTCGTCCATATTTTCTTCCCACGGGACTGTTAATTCTAACAGAATGATTTTCTTGGTCTTTTCAGAATAAATAATCATGTCTGGACGAAGCTTAGATTGTATTATTTCCACGGGTAATTTAAGCTGCTTGCCTATATCTACTCTCAATTGCCAGTTCGTAGTAAAGCTGAGGAGGGATGTTTTCTTCTTCTGCGATGTCTTTATTTTTCCCCAGCTCTGACAAAATTCATCGTCATTTCTTATTCGGTTCATATATGTTTTGTTTTAGACTCCTTGATATTATTGTTGCAAGGACTCCTCAAAATTTATCATGGCGCCACAGGTACCTCCCCTCGCTTAGCGCCCTGGGGCAATCGCTCAATATGTGTTGGAGGGATCCTCTCTTCTGGCACAATGGACAAAGTAGAGACTCACTCTTTCCCCACGTGTGGAGGTTTGCCGGGCTAGGCAGTGTATCATGCACTGCATGCACAAGAAAGCTTGTATTACTGGGATTGGTGTACCAGAAATCTGTCCAGGAAATCTTCCTTTTTTTCAAGGTTTTTCAAACTCGTCGAGGCCCCCCTGTTGGCCTAAAGCCACCATTTTACTTGATCTGATTTCCTCCACACCCGCTCTCACTTCATATTGAAGACAGTGTTTATGATCTTTCCTTTTTTCCCCTCCCACCTTCTTGTTCTTGTTAAGGTGAAATGATCATAAGTATGAAGTAATTTTAAATTCCTATTGTATTTTATATATATATATATATATATATATATATATATATATATATATATATATATATATATATATATAGTATAGATAGATGTATGTATGTATAGATAGATAGATAGATAGAAGGGGATTTTGATCTCATGTATACTGGTGTGTATGTCCGCACGTATGTGTAAACACCTCTGCATTAGTATGGGTTTGTCTGCGTGTCCACATTTTTTTTATTCATCCATGTTTGCTTGTGTGCCCACTTTATACTCACACGTGTGTATACCCACTTTCTACTCTGACGTGTGTGTGTGCTTGATGTGTGTCAGCTTTGGCTCTAGAATGATTGTATTGGCGTGGCTGGGTGTGTTTGCAGTGCAAACGTCTCCGCAGTGAATTATGGGTTTTCTACTTGCAGATCTTCTTTCATAGCTACACAATTTTTTTTACGTAAAAGAAATTTTATATGAAAATAAAGAAAAATTGACATAAACTATAAAACTCTTTGTTGCCAAGTTATTTAAAAAAAAAAAAACGAGAGAAGGAAAACATTAAAGTAAACAAGACTGTCATTTTTGTTGATCAATGAGTTTATCTATTCGCTGCGCGTTGATGCCTGTCGCCGTACCTTGTGTTCAATCCTAACGAGATGCCACACTTCCGTGGGCTTGTGCCAGACAAAACTGGGCCAATAAATATTAAGAACATTTCGCTGCGGTGTATATTGTTTAAACTATTCTTGTAGACATTACCACATCCTTTCCAACTAACCAATTAATGCTCACCGTAAAACCCTGTATTACTTATAAAAGTTAAAATAAAAGCCCAGTATTAATTATAGGTTTATAAAAATCTTATATTAATTTTCAGTTTGTTAAAACTGGGTTTTAATTATAGGTTTCTACCTGGAACTCATTAATGCCCACTGTCACAAAAATGGGACTGTGGGCATTAATGGGTTTACGCTTAATAAGTGAGTTGCGAAGGTCGTATTAATTTTCCTCCTCTACCCTGTACATATTCCTTGCCATGAACATCTATTGGAACTAAAGTGAAATTCATATATATCGCTAAATATACTAGTAAAATTGTCGGTTCCTTGTGCCGATGAAGAAACTCTTGCCATGTTCTATCTTTACAAAAACTAGATCAGACCAAAAACGAAGTATTGCTAAAATATATGAACTAAGTCTCCTCATTTGATAGAATTAAAAAGCGTTTACGTGATCTTATGGCGATTATTTTCAATCCTACAGCTCCGTCATCACAGACTATAAGTCGCGAGCCTATAGCTAATCTATAGCTATTTATATGGTGACATTCGTTAGTTCCACGAGTTTTGAGCTTCACAGCCATGATTCGCTATGCCACATAAACGGGGTTGAATCCTCCCCATTTCCTTCGTATTCCAATGGTAAGATGTAACTTCTCCTCAGATAACTTTTTCCACAGAACAGCTACTTTGTGGAACAGACTCCAGAGAGAATGCTTTCTCGATTACTACAATCATAATCTTTTCAAGTTTAAAGCCAACTGTTATCTATCCTATACACCTCCACTTACCTCCACTTCTTACGCCTATACAACAACTTCATTCAGTAACCCTATGCCTTAAGTGGCTTTTAGGACTTGTATTGTATGAATATTTATTAATATATATGTGTGTGTGTGTACGTGTGCGGCTGTGTGCTTATAAAACATTGTGTATTCGTATATATATATATATATATATATATATATATATATATATATATATATATATATATAGTGTATGTAAAATGTTCACAGAGAGCACAGACACTACACTGATCATCGTCAAAAAGTGCTGGAAAGCGACACTTTCATACACGGCAGAGTGTACAGATACAGATACTCTGATCCGAGTTAGTAATACTGATATTTTATACATATACTGTACTAATACACTGAAAAATGTCAAAACATTTCGCAGACACACGCATAAATGATTAAATATAAATATACAAAATCTTCAACTACACGAGCATATATATAACGTTAGGCTTAGTTATGCTCTGAAAGATGCTTCAGGTACACTGTCTGTTGAGGACTATTCGAGAATGGCAGTCTCTCCCACCCTTTGCACAGAGGAAGTTTGATGTTTATCTGTCTGTAAGATTAAGTTTTCCTTCTTTGCCTTTTGACCTGTGACTGTTCGACAATGTTACTTCAGAATCTTCGTTCAAAGGCTACATCTTTATACATGTCTGAGTTGATGCTTTGGGTCCTCAGGTCTCTTTTACAGACATCTTTGTAGCGTATAGGAGGATTTCTCAGAGGCAGCTCTCCGCTGAAGAGGTCACTGGGTACGGGCCAACGCAAGCATCTTTATTTTAGGAGGATGGATATGCTAAGAATCCTCGCCCATTCGAGCACGGTGTTGTTGAGGATATGTGTCTTGTCAAGAGATGTTCAGTGTGCGTCGGAGGCAGTTCATGTAGAAAGCGTCTGTTCGTGGCCAGGACCTCGTGCCCAGGTTTACCTACCATACCAGAGGTTGCTCACGCCACAATTTTTTTAGAATAGGAATGTATTTTGCCAGCTTGCTATTGTTCCATATTCCCTTTGTCTTCCGATACATAGTGGTAACAGCCTTGTCAGTTTGCCTGTTTAACTCATCATATATATATATATATATATATATATATATATATATATATATATATATAATATATATATTCTATTATTCTATATGAACATGTTTGAATAAATTTTCCGTTTTTTTTTTTCTTTTCGAAATTTGAAACTAATGTTCACCAACATAAACATAGGAAGTTTTATTGAAGAAAATCGATTTATTATTACGTATTTTCTTTAATAAGACTTTCTGTTTCTAGGCTGGTGGATATTAGTTTCGCTATGTGAGAAAAATGCGTATGTCTATTCAAAAGATTGTAACCACTAAAATAACGTTTATAGTAATTCATTAATAATATATATTTACCTTGATAAAGTCTTTTAGGGGACGAAACGCGTCGGTAAAGAAAAGTTTTCCTTTGTTATATATATATATATATATATATATATATATATATATATATATATATATATATATATACAGTGTTACACCAGAGCATCAAAAAAGAGACAGGTGCATCAGAAAGTTAAGATGGGCTTCGATCCAGCTGAGCTTAGGATGTGCACACGCGGGACAACCGGACGACAAAAAGTTATAGTTCTCCCACCATAAGAAAAACGCGAGAGTCTGTCACGCTCTCGCGAGAAGATAAACGTTCGAAGAATGTCTCCAACGCCATTACACCTTCATGCCGATATTAACTGACGAAATTCAGGAGTGAATAACCAAAAATCTTACGTCTAAAATATTTAGTTTCGAATACTTATTAATCTTTACAACGATAACGTTACACATACACACACACACATCTAAACATATATATTCAGCGATAAGACACTGGTTCGTACTGTTCTTCCGATTAATGCCCGACTGTTTTGTCTTTTGGGGGTTTTTGGGGTTTTTTTTTTTCATTTCATTTATTATACGAATTTTCCATTTGGTTGTATTTCCCTGCTTCTCTTTATTATTTTTTCTGAACAGTATACTTAATGGTACATACTTTTTTAAAACTATATCAAGGCGAACGGGTTACAAATATTGGCTTTACGTCTAATTCTTATCCTCATCAAATTTTGGCTTGTCATTTAAACTTCAAACGATATATCTGACCACTTTCCAGTTGGTATCAAAGGAGAGACGCTACAAGATTCAGATAGAGACTGCATCTACTTGCACCTTATTCAATGTGACGGAGAACCAACAATGCCTGGTGGTGTTGTGAGTTACCGCTGAAGTGCTTTGGGTTAATGGTAATGAAGCCTTGGCCCCGAAACCATAAGTGAATACAAGGTCATCATCTGGTAAGGTCTTTGTTTTAGGCAACATTGTTACGCAGTTGTATGAATTTATATATAAACGTATATGAGGATTTCTATATATGAGTGTATGTGCGCATTTGCGAACCAGTAAATCGTTGGAACTACATTTTCATCGATTATATCTCTTAATTTGTCTGAAGCAAAATCACTGCGTACGGCGGTTACTTTGTGTTTCATTAATTTCAGGTTACGATGATTATCGATGTTCTAAAAAGTCGGCAATTTATATACCTTAATGGTACCCACAATGTGTAATATGCGGAAGTATAATCTAAGAACGAAACTCCAGTGCCAAAATACTTTGTAATATTAGATGTACTGTAAATTAATTTCCTTTAAAAATTGAAACATTGTCAGAAAAAAATTGGTTCTGATTACGCATTGATGAATTGGTTGCTAACAGAATTGGGCTATTAAAAGTATAACGTAAATGCATGAATAATGGTTTCATTATAAAAATGCATTGCAAATATGTCACTACAGAAATGCATTGAAAAGTCAAAAGAAAAAGGTCAGATGTCAGAAATTAATGCAAGTTTATATGTATGATGAATTTAAATGATAATGATTTTATAGAAATTAAATCTAAATTATTTTGCTATAGAAGGTCATTCAAAATCAAAAAAGAATCGATTGTCGTTGGTGAGGAATTAATGCAAGCGTTTCCAACAGAATAAGTCTATAATATGTATAATGGAAATGTATTGCTAATGATTTTCTCTAGAAAAACTTCGTACATGATTTTACGATAGAGATACTTATAAAATCACGAACAAAATAAGTGCCAATGACCAGGAATTAATGCAATAGTTACCAAGAGAATAAGGTTATAATAAAGAGAATAAGGAAAAGTATTGCTAATGATTTTCTCTTGTGAAACATTGTCAATGATTTTACAATAGAAATATATGGAAAATAAAAAGAGAATGTGATTGTCAGTGACCAGGAACTAATGCAAAAGTTACCAACTAAAGCTATTATATGTATAATGAAAATGTACTGCTAATGATTTTCTCTTGAAAAACTTTGACAATGGTTTTACGATAGAAACGCATTGAAAATCATGAAGAAAGTAATTGTCATGTGCCATGTATTAATGGAAGCGTTACCAACAGAACATATATAATGAAAATGTATTGCTAGTGATTTTCTTTTGGGAAACATTGTAAATGGTTTTATCATAGAAATACATTGAAAATCACAAAGAAAGTAAAGAATTAATGGCCAGGAATTAATGCAAAGGTTAACAGCAGAAACGGTCTGCTGTAGGCATAGCGATGTTTTGAGTAAAACCATTACAATATTTAACGATATTCTGTGTATCTTGTAATTTTTATTTCTTGTCCCTTCTCTGTATTCCAGGGTCTTCAGTTATCGGCTGGTGCCAGACATATTTTTGACCTTATATATTTAATTGTTATGCACGATCAGTTTGCTGGCGGAGTATAACCTTTTTCCTTGTTATAGTTTAATCTGAATCCATTACTGGTGTTTGCAAAGGCTTTTTCTTTTTTGTTACGGAAATTTTTCCAAAGCGAAGACAATTTTCATGTCAATATGTTTCACAACGTATACACTCGCTTCGCGCTGTATAGATTCAATGGCTACTTTTATTCACAGATGAAATGTCCGACATTTTTAATATTAGACACCAATTCCCTTATTACAAAGCAAGAGACCAATTATATTAAAAGGCAGAATTTTTTTATCTTTTTGATATTTTTAAATACCAAATAATGAGCTACAACTACCAAACTAAAATCATTTAATAATGCTAAATAGGATCGTTCATATACGCTTTACTTATTTTTTTTCTGAGGGATGCCATTTTCCGAGTTCAATTCTTTATGCCATAGTTGAAGCATATGCGCTTCTGATAATAATATTTTACTAAATGGAAATTCTATGTGTTTATTCAGCTAAGATTATTTAATATCTTCTATTTTTACTTTGTTTTTCCTGTATCTTCTCATTATCACCCTTAACCTTTCGAATCTTATTTGCTCATGTATGTTTTTTATAAATGTTACATGGATTAATTTAAAATGCAAAAAAGCAATTATAAACAAATATTTTCTTCTACATCCACTCTATTACCTTTCTTTTACTCTGTCTCCCCATATAGACTTTTAATTTTTCCCATTTCAATTTCTACCGTCAATCTTTGGTCATTGCCTGTTGATGTTTATTCATCGAATCTACGTCTTTCTTTCCATCCCTTCCCCTTGATTTATATATATATATATATATATATATATATATATATATATATATATATATTCTCATCATATCATATTCTAACCACAGCCCGTCTTTCTGCAATTGACGACTTCGTCCGCCAATTTTTGCTACAAATTGCCACACGCGAGACGTCTTTTCCCACTCTTCAACCTATAGCTCTTTTCATCTACGTTTACAATATCACTCTCTACACGACACACACTAGCAATAATAGAACATCCTAACGCTTTTACACCGATCAAAATTTTAAATTTAAGTTTATTTACATAAAAAGATTCGCACATCGAGGAATCAGACAGAGATCGAGTTTTTCCTAATAATACGATTTCCACTGGAAAATACCCCATCTACGAAAACATTTCTCGGTGAATAATTACCAGTTCTTTGTTTATTCCTTGGTCCGTTGATAAAGGACATAGACGTGTCCGAAAATTCAGAACTTAAATCCTTTCTCTCCGTGCTTCATTTCTGCCATATGGTTAATAATTAAAATTTAATAAATATTTATCTTACTGATTATATGCCTTTTCGTTTGTCCTTTTTTATTAATTAACCCATCTATTATATATATATATATATATATATATATATATATATATATATATAATTATGTTTTGGGGCAGCAATTCGTTTAATATACAAATTTCATTAAAGACGACTGACATGTACTGCAGTTAAGCTTTTTATTCAATTTTTCTTGTGCTCGTCTAAATGTTTTCTCTTCTGGTGTGGTGTGTAAAAATTGTCCGAATGTCCTGTATATCCGAGCGCTTTCAGCTATTATCAAGTTTTTTTTAACTGAATGTGTAGATTTTTATGCACGTATCTTAGGTTAATATATATATATATATATATATATATGTGTGTGTGTGTGTGTGTGTGTGGATGTGTGTGTGTGTGTGCATATATATATATATATATGAATAAAGTCAAAAGGAAACCTTATAATTTTTTCTTTCTGTGTTTATTCATATTGTTCGTTTACAGATATATTTTAGTTATATCTTAAATTTTATAGACATACACACACACACACACACACACACATATATATATATATATATATATATATATATATATATTGCTTCCACTTGATTTTTTTCGGTTTTCACTTATTTTCTTATATTCTCATTTCCCATTTCACAATCCTTTTATCACCATCATTCTGCTTTTTCACTTTTTTCCCCGCTTAATATTCTTATGTAGGTTTCTTGGACAGAAAACATTACTGTTTAAAGCTCAGAAGAACTGGGCATCAAGCACATACTACACCCTTATTCTAGGTGGAAATATAGTAATGGTAATACACACAAATAGACATAATAATAGTATAGATTTGTGTTTATTTCGCTGATGTCTGTCTACATGGGCCTAATATAAACGTTAGTACCGCAAATTTGGGACGTGTCATGCTGGATATTTCATACATTCCATCATGAAATTTAAAAAAATGCTTTTTTTATGAATTCGTGCCGTTGGTCACGTAAAGTTTTGGGTAACTCTAGGGACAAAAATACTTATATGCAATATATGTCAAACTAATAGGAAGTAGTTGCAAAAAAACAAAAACTTCTACATTACATGTTTCGTCTTTCGAAAGGACATCTTCAGATTAATAATGGTTTTATTGATGGAAAACAAAGGCTGTAGAAAGCTAAAGGTCGGCTAAATTATTCATCAAAATCTATCGGACGCCAAAAATTTCAACTTAAAGCTAAGCATTCCTGTTTCTTCAGGATTTCTTCATGCAAAAAAACAATTCGGTTGACCAATTTGATATTGCCATGGGATCGTTAGACTCTGCTGAGTCTGCCGACCTTGTTGGTTTATTCATTTTATATAATCTTAATGCCCGCCAAGATATCAACATTGACGACATAGGGTTAGGCATGACGGCCTTATAGTTGGTCAAAATTCTACAAATATTAAAGCTAACAAAATCAGGAAATTGATACATAGGGAATTTAAAAGTCTCAAGCGTAAAATTAGGATCAACTCAATTTTTTAAAAAAAAGTAGGTCTCATTGATGTTACACTAGGCCTAGTATACCAACTCTACATGTAAACGAACGCAAATACAATATATATCCATCCAAATTCTAATCACCCTCCATCCATAATTAAATACATACCCTCCTCCATAGAATATAGAATTAGCAATAACTCTTCCAGTGAAGATGTCTTTTACAAATATAGTAAACTTTATAACACTGCCTTAAAAATAGTGTCTATAAGTGCCCTGATATATCAAACTTAACAGTGACAGTAAGAATAAAAATCATTTGGTACACACAGAAAAATCATTTGGTACACACCCCCAATCTCCATTTAACCAAATGGTTAGTACTAAGTTAGGGCAGAAGTTTCTTAATTTAATTGAAAAACACTTCCCAAGAAATAATCCACTTAGTAAGATTTTTAATAAAAATACACTTAAATTAAGTTATAGCTCTACTGATAATCTTGAAAAAAATTATTAAAAACATAATAATAAATTTTTAAATCAACAGAAAAACCTAAGTAATAACTGCCATTCCAAATCAATAAACGCTAATGATACTAACATGTAGAAATCCTAACGAGTGTCCATTGCAAAATAGATGTCAAACTGATTCTTTTGTTTACCTAACTACTATAGAAAATCCAACGGTTAAAGTATTTTATATAGGCAGTACCAAGAATTCCTTCAAAGCAAGGTGGTATCAACATATATGTGCTTCGATCAGCCGATCCACCGCTGACATCCTAAATACCATTACGCACAGAATTAGTGACACACATACCGCAAGAAGATAACATTAGATATCTCGAAAAACATCGATAAGATGTGGCACAAAGCTTTCCTACACAAACTCCCCAGTTATGGAATCGCTGAACATGTTTTCTCCATTATAAAATCCTTGCTAGCAAGTAGATACCTGAAGGTAGTTATTGAGAGTCAGTCCTCACAGTCCCTGGCGGTCAACGCAGGCGTCACCCAGGGATCACTTCTCGAGCCAACCCTCTTTCTGATTTACATAAATGATCTACCTAAGAATATACTCCGATTATTTGTAAACGTCTATGTCGATGATCGAACGATATACGGGCGCAAGAGAGTGTGTCACTGTCTCACACTTTTTCAATTAATGGGGCACAACTTTCAATAGCTCTTCTTCTTCTATATAATAAATGCGAATGTCATCCGGACCCGCAATCCTGAAAATTTGGATTCCCATTTTGCGACGAAGTTTTTTGTTTGATAACAATTTTTATAACTAGGACATAAATTTGGGAATAATCGAAATTAATTACGAAATCCCGCGAAAAATAAAAGAATTGTTAGTACGGAAAGTAAGGACCTACGTACATCAAATTGTCTTTAAATTAAGTGGTGGCAGAAGAATTTTCGTCGAACTTTTAAAAGGTAAGCTTAAATATTAATACAATACTTAAATGCAGCGATCAATTTTGCGTTCTTCTATAGTTTATTGTTGCCTATCGCATCTACTTCTCCCTAACTATTGTGATGAAGGCTCAATCAAGAGCCCTCCGTAGGAGCTAGCTTAATTGCCGCCCGATAGTGAGGGTTTTAAGCTAGCTTACACACACACACACACACACACACACACACACACACACACACACACACACATATATATATATATATATATATATATATATATTATTAGTGGATGGATGGGTGTGTATTTGGATATTATCGAGATGATATTATATTAACCTGTCAGAATAGTCTTACTAATTTTTATGAAATTTTAGGTCATAATTCTATTTTATCTTGATTTACTTCTCACAGAACAGAATTGGTACAGATTATTATCCTCTAAGACTATTCGGAATTTGAGCTAGGCCTTTTGGTTTTTCGATGCATGAGAAATACATTAAATTAGAAGCCAGAAATTAATGCAAGTATTATATTTACAATGCAAATGTATTGCTAATGGTTTTGCTATCAAGTACAATATAAATAATTTTATAATAGTAATGATAATAGTAGTGAATATTAGTAAAATATCGAACTTCATGCTCTAGAATTAATGTAAATTTTGCAGATAGAATAGGGTCCATTTATGTTCAATGTAATTGAATTTTAATGGTGTCTACCACTGAAATAAATTGTAATTGATTTTACTCAAGAAATACATTGAAAATCTGTAAGATAGGGAATTGTAAGTGGTCAGGAATTAAGAAAAGTAATTTTACATGTCAAGAAAACTGATGCTTAGACATTTCATTCAACGATACTAGGGAACAATTTCAAGTACAAATGTATTATTGGTGTATCCAAGTATGATTTGCCGATTTGTTGAAATAGACATAAATTTATCAGAAACGGATTTTTTAAAAAATATTTTAATATACTTAGGAAGCTTCTTAAAGGGACCAACAGGTAAAATTTAAAATATGGAAACAACTATATAGGTTGTTAATTATACTATATAGACGGTAAAACATGACAATATTATAGATGAATAAATCAAATAAATATCGGGTAGATTATTATATACTAATAAAATAATGGTTATACAATTATAATATGTAATTATTTATGAAAAACATTTTCATTTATATATATATATATATATATATATATATATATATATATAATATATATAAAGAGAGAGAGAGAGAGGAGAAAGAGAGAGAAACTGATCTTGCGAGTCGAATAAATACTCATAATCTTTTTAATCAGTACAGTATTAAAATATTGGCTCGGACAAAGTTATCCATACGCCAGAAAATTATTTTATCTCTGAAAAAATACAATATTTATTCCATGTTAGACATAGATAATCTGTCATTTTATATCTGTGAGCTGTAAATTTAAAAATAAGAACTTAATCTTACCATAATAATCATGCGCTTTAAAACCTTGAAATGAGTTTTGGCGCAGTAGCTCAGTAGTTTTCAGTACACGAGTCGACTGTATATATATATACCGGAAAAATATTGTGAAATTTTGTTGCATCTCTTCCTGGAAGAGCCATCAGCCTAAACTCTCTCTAAGATTCTTAAAAATGATTGTCAATAAATGCAAGAACCCGAAAGTTGTGCTGAAATATATTGTCTGAATTGTCGAATAATAGAGTGAATGTGTCGCATTGTTCGGTAAGCAAGACACTTTATAAACATACTCTCATTAATAGTTACTATCATATAAAAAAAAATAGTAATCTTTTGCTTAAAAGTTATCATCGCAAGGCACCACTGGAATTTGTACGTGCTTACTTGGAAAAGGATAGTAATTTTTGGATTTCATTTTTATGTAATAATGAGATTGAAATTATTTTTTTGGAATCAGACATGGCGAGTACAGAGGAAAAGAGAAGAAGGACATTCACCCTCAGAACACCACACGGAGTGTAAAACATGAAGGTAGCAATCTTATACTTTGGGGGTGTTTTAGTGAAATGGAACAGGTCGTTGGTTTAAAGTCGTCAGATCCGTGAAAACTATATTTTAAAGGAAGATCTCGAAATTTTTAATAGGTAAGTTTTTTTCCAACATATTATAATCTTGCGTGTACTGATGTAAAACTGGCTCAAAGACGGGATCAATTTTAAGTTGGCCGGCAATGAATCAGGACCTGAATCCAATACAAAATTTCTAGCGAGAACTTAAAGTTAATATTTCATTAAAGACAACCTTCAAATGTAGTAGAGTTTACTTTCGAAGAATGGAAAAAAATAGCGAAATAAATCCATAGCGGATGATTTACTAACAAAATAAGTAAACGTTAACTTAAAGTTATTGACCATAAAAGGCTTTGACTTTTATCTGAGACATACGGAAAATTTTGTTTTTGCCTATTTTGTTACTGCTATGTGAAAATTTCTTTGGAAATTAGAGGACGCGGTGAAAAATTTCAATATTCCGAAATCTATGCCGTTTGTTTTCATTGCTCAGGTAGATCTTATGTAGGTCTTGTGGCATTAGTATGCCTGAATTATATTTGGGCGTTTTTTGTGTCTGTCTCGAAGTGTCTGTGCGTGCGTGTCTAATTCCTGAAAAAGGTAGTGAGTAATAAAATTTAAAAATCATGATAGTAAAAATTTCTCCAGAATTAATAACGCAAAATTAATGCACAGTCAATGCACACTGATTCTATCAGCAGCCACCGCTCGATAAACTAATTTGATACAACCACATACTTTCCCATTTCTTCCCACGACAGTCTTCATGAATTAAACACATACACATACACTAGAATCCACACACATACTAAATCTACAAGATACAAACACCTGAGATCTACCTGACCAATGGGAACAAACGGCGTAGAATTCAAAATAAACATTTCACCACATCGACTCATTTCCCAAACGATTCTGATGTAGTTAATTTATAAACGTTTTCATAATTGTTTCTTATTTAATAATTACTGTTATATTTGTAATGTATTGAATTCGAGGCTTATGATCATATTCTTTTTTATCTATAAAAAATATTTGTTTCAATATGTGAAAAAAAAATTTTTTGATGATGATTGCTAGCACTGTACGAATAATGTTTCGCCTCCCTGTAGAAATCACAAACATACCTATTAATCAGTCAACTACAGTCGGTCGTTTACAAAAGATTCTGAATCAAGGAAAAGGCTTCCTTATGAACTTACTGAAAGATCGGCCAGTGTTTAAACATTTGTCTTTTTCTTCTTGATCGACGCAGAAAAAAGTCATATATCTACAAAAAGGCTTCTGTCGATGCAAAATGAATTTATTACAAAAATCCAAATGATGGTCCAAGACAGTTTATAACATGTCAAGTTAAATGGAATCTACTGGCGGGGAGGGGGTATTTTCTTTATTTGGAAAGATTCAAAAACTCCTCGAAGAATTCATCGAATCAAAACCAGGAATCATTATTTAATGATGAAATGTGTATTTCTAAACGATTTAACTGAGACGTCCTAGAAATCTAGGTAAATACTTTGGTGATTGAATACCGATTCTGCAAAAATTATATGAATAAAAGACATTGTTAAAAATATTGGAAAGTTTAGAAATTATGGAAAGCTCTACGAAACGCAGCTGACCTTCAAGAGAATTACGTAAGGGCTAACCTTAGAAATCATGAGTCATCAGACATAGTGTTAAGTGTGTAAATCCACTTGGTCAATCTAATATATATCAACAACTGAGCCTACTTCTTCATATTGCCATGAGACTCCCTTGTCAAAAATAGGGTTAGAGCCTCCTCACTTGTGGTTTCTGTTGCTAAGTAGGTTTCTACAAGTGGAGCTGCCAGCCCGATCTTTGATCGGATTTTAATTCAGAGTTTTGTTTCCCTTAAATTGGTTACCAACCAAGTCTAGAAAGCCCAATCCTCTCTGCTATTTAACCCAAGATGAATTCATACTTTTCCAAAGGGGGTTTGTGCAAAAATAAAAGCAATAAACTCAACCAGAATTTGATCTCGACGCGAATTTCACTTTTCGCACCACAAACGTACATGATATAAAGAAATATATCTATAGTTGGAGGTGGTGCGTGCATGCCTTCGCGGTTCAGTGAGAGCTTTCTTTGTGGTAGTCTAATCGTTCAGGAGATACCAGTGGCAGGTTTAACATTCAGTGGTTATATGGTTCATTCGTCACACTGATTAAATATTTGGTGGAATGACATAGGATATGGGAAGTCGAGTCCAGGTATTGAATTGCATTTTGCTAGCTGTCTTACCTTTTCGTTTTTTCTTTAGTTTTTAATTTTAATTTTTTTTCTTTGTGTTTTACAACTAATGCATATCCTGGTGTTCACTTCAACCTTAATATATCTGACTGATATTCAATAGATATCAAATGATACAGACTTCAACTTGGTATCATTGCAATGTAACGGAGAACTGACAAAGCCTGGTGGTATCGTGTGGTATTGCTGGAGCGGCCTGGCTTAGTAGCATTGTCGGGACATCGAAATCATGCCCGAATTCAGGATTATCGTCAAATGAAAGATTTAATAAAGGCACAACTGTTATTGCAACAGTTGCTCTATATCTGTCTGTCATATCATATATATATATATATATATATATATATATATATATATATATATATATATATATATATATATATATAAAATATGTATATCGAGAGAGAGAGAATATCTGTGTGTGTGAACATAGAAATGAACATAAAATATAACTGTCATTTTCAAGCCTGAGGTGAATTTCAGACAATGAATTGAGTATGATGTCCACACAGTACATATCTATAAACACTCTTCTCCCATAATTATAGCAAATTTTAAACTCTATCACACACACACACACACACACACACATATATATATATATATATATATATATATATATATATATATATATATATATATATATATATATGTTTTTCTCTCTCTCTCTCTATATATATATATATATATATATATATATATATATATTCTAAATATTGTAAATGTGTGTGTGTGGGTACTGAATCTGTGAACACGCTTATTTCGAGTGGTGACAGTTCTCCTTTCGCATTTCAATCCTGGTATTGCTTTCCTAAGGCTTTGTTCGTCTCTGAATATTAAACTGATTGTACGACAACGCTTGTAAATGAATGGAATTGAGGAATCAAAGAGTTTTGTTTCCTACCTTTTTTTTTTACCTTACCTCGAGTGTTAGTGAGGAGGGACAGTCCTACGAATGTTATAAGAGCTAGCCCTCGAAAACACCATGAACACAGCTTCTGGATGTTGAAGAACGTTTTCAGAACGAATAACGAATCCTCTCAGTACGGTTCATTACTGTAACCGAGCCACCCACAACAATACATAGAATAGTACCACAATTCCAGTATAAATGTCGTCGTCATGGTGCCATTAATTAGAAATTACTAAGTACTCAACGAAACCCAGCTGCCCTTCAGGGGCATAAGTAAGTGCCAACCTTAGAAATCATGAGTCATCGGACAAAGTGTCAAGTGTGCAAGACTTATTGATATGAATTAATTTACTCATATCTGTTTGTCTACCGATATATGTTCAATTTTTTCTTACTTTTTCTCTCCCTATATATATATATATATATATATATATATATATATATATATATATATTAATTTAAATAGAAAAGAGACAACCTTAATAGTCCATTGGATTTAATTTATTTCCCCAGGTGTATGATTTTTACCTGCTTCATCAGTCCGCACTCCCAAGGGCGAAAAGAATGTTTTAAATTTACATATAGTTTTACTCACATTTGACGCGTAGTTTTAAATTAATAATTGCTCTGCTTTGACATTGAGCTCTTTGGATTATATACTTCTTGGGATTATCCATACGGATTACCAAACTTTTAATTACTTAAATATATATATATATAATAAAAAGGCTTAAGCACTAGTACTCCATGGTCATAATTTATTACATTGGAATCGTAAATACGATCCAATTCATCAGACCTACAAATTCAAAAAGAAATCAGAAAAAATAACCCCGGGAATAAAAAAAAATAAAATCTAGTGTGAGTGTATGTATGAGAGTGCGGGACGAATGCGAGAGTAAATGAAAGCTAATTTATTACACTGGAATCGTATATATATATATATATATATATATATATATATATATATATATATATATATAAAATGTGTGTGTGTGTGTGTGTGTATGTATGTATTTATATATATTTAGATATTTTAGATATATGTATATATATATGTATTTTATATTAACCACTAATATTATATATATATATATATATATATATATATATATATATTTTATATATATATATATATATTTATATATATATATATATATATATGTATATTATATATATTATATATATATATTTTATATATATTATATATATATTTTATATATATATATATATATATATATATATATATATATATATATATATATATATATATATATATAATATAATATTAATGGTTAATATACAAATACATATATATATACATATATCTAAAATATCTAAATATATATACATACATACAATAAAATCAGGGTGGCAATAAAATCACTATTCAGTTACTTGCAATAATAATTAAGACAAAGCTATTAATCAACAGAAATATATTATTGAAATGGTTCTCGTTAATTCTGATTAATAACAATAAAACGCTATGGTAAACAATAGTAAATTAATTACCGAAACTTTTAAAACTGCAAGCCACCTGCTTCAATGATTTGCTTTTTATTATAAGTATTTATGTATGTGTGTGCTTCTGAACACATATTGTTCCCGTTTCTCAATATGTATATATCTGCTCCGTTTGGTGTCCTAACGTAAATATAGACAATTTTACGTTAGGATACGTAACAGAGCTGATATGTATAATTCGAGAATCGGGAATTATATTCGGGCTTTGTTTGATCAGGGAGTCCTACGTGGCCGAGAGATCCAACACACACACACACACACACACACACACACACACATATATATATATATATATATATATATATATATATATACACACATATATATATATATATATATATATATATATATATATATATATATATATATATAATAAAAAAAATTCAAGCAAATACAAAATAAGAAACTAAACAAGCTGTGCCGTAGTAAGCAAAAAAGGTAAATACCACCCGGAAAAATACTTAAAGTCAGTGAAAATAGGCAGAAAAATGTTTGATCACATTTCAAAAATTAAAAGACACAGGACATTGTTTATTAATTTCATACTGTTCTAAGTTACACACACACACACACACATATATATATATATATATATATATATATATATATATATATATATATATATATATATATATACCTCACCATGCTACTGCAGTCTCACTTCTGGGATCTTCAAACTGGTCTCAAGATCGCAAGGAATCTACTGTCCACATGCAAGGCCTCGGTATCAGTGATCGTGAAAATCACCCGTGCGGTAGTGTCTGTAGATATTTTTTCCGCTCGTCTATTAAATAAGAATCACCTATTAACATGACATCTTTTTCTTACCAACGCACTGATTGTGACTCATTTCATGATTTTCTTCGCGACGCCACATGGAGAGAAATTTTTAATCTTCCCGTTGAAAATTGTGCTACTTAGGTTTTTTCCTGCATGAAAGCCAGCATCGAAGCTTTCGTGAAACCGCAATCTTCTCATTGGTTCTCTCCTGCCTGTTTATCCGCTATAACCCACGGGAATCACTTCTTCCGGCCATTACCAACGTTACAGTTCGGATCATAGCAGACCCCTTTTTGTATCCGTAATGGGTGTAAGTGTGCCCTCATCGAGGCAAAGTCGCTATTCTAAGAATAAGTTTGGTTCTAGAAATTACTGGCGGACCTATGAGAATGTTCTAAACAATAATAAATCCTCAATCTTCTTTCTTTCATCAGTTAGAAATATTGTCATCTACTGCAGATAAAGCAGAATGCTTTGCTCGGAAATTCTCTTCTAACTGCACTCTTGACTCTTCAGGAGTATCTTTGCCTGATTTCCCCCCTTAGAACGAAATCTCTACTCAGTCATATAAACATAACTCCGTCTATGTTTTCTGCTATCATCTCCAAAAGGTTTGAGGACTTGACGATATCCCTACAATTGTGCTAAGGAAATATACTTCTGAACAGGTTCCTGCTCTCTCTAAACACTGCATTAAATGCTGCTTCTCGCTTTCCAGCTTGTTGGAAATCCTCTGTAGTTGCGGTCTTTAATAAATCTGATAAACCATCTCATCCCTCAAATTATCAACCTATTAGTGTTTTACCTCTTTTTGGCAAAGTCCTAGAATCTCTAATCAACTTCGAATTGGCTAAGCATCTCACTTCGTACGGTCTTCTTTCGGATAAACAATATGGCTTTTGTTTGTCCAGGTCTACCGCCGATATATTAACGATTATTAGTGAATTTGTCTCTCAGGCTTTATATAAGAAAAGTAAGGCTCGAGTTTTGGCTTGAGATGAAGCGAAGACGTTTGACAGGGTTTAGCACGATGTCCACAAGCTCAATTGGTATGGTGTCACTGCATGAATATTTTCTTAATTCAATCGTTCTTAATAAATCGTGCAATCGTTCTAGATCATTTCACCTTAATTCCATGGTCCCCCAGAGTTCTCTCCTTGGACCTACCTTTTTTTAATCTGTAAATTTTAACGCATCCAAAACAAAACTACTATTTTTTAATCGCTATAGAGAGACTCTCTCGCCTTCTATCACCATGGCTGATGCTAACCTCCAGAAGAGCACCTAGTTGCACCTTCTTAATCTCACGTTTCCCGTCTCAGATGAAGTGGGGTGATTATATTGAATCAATTGCAAAGTTTTCTGCTAGAAAAGGTGGTTCCCTGTGTAGTGTCAAGGAATGTTTCACGTCAGAATCTATCTTACGCATTTATAAATCTACCATTCGTCCGTGCAATGAATATTGCTGCTATATCTTGATATTTTCGACAAAATTCATAGAAGATTCTGTCATGTAATCGGTCCAGAACTTCAGTCACTTTCCTACAGCCCTAACGTTGCTTAGAAGTAGTTTATGACCCTTATAATATGTATTGCTTCTACACAATCATATTCTCGAAAATAAATTGTTACATGAGAGTAATTTGGACAGAAAACGATGGTAGAATAGGTAGTGTTAACTTTCAAAGACACTGGAGCTCAACATATATTAATTTTCGATTAAAAAACATTTTTCAATTAGACGAAAGAACTTAAATGGCTAAAATAATTAATATGAACTGTTTTCTTTGAAAACGTGATGCAACTGTGAAAAAACTTTTGAATAAAAAATTCCAGAATTAAACTTGATTTATCTTGGCTACTTTAGATCTTTACAGGTGGTTGCCAGTGACAACGTATTGGAATTCAAGTTACTGGATTTTTAAATATTCGCTTTAAAATGGGATTTTGAGCGCATAAAGACTAATACAAACTACCTTCAAGCTAATGGTATGGTAGAGAAAAGTATTCAAACAAATATGAAAACTCTTTAAAAAGACTTAGCACTTCCAGCATTGCGTATTACACCATTAAATGGATCCCCATCTTCTGCATGTAATAAACAAACGACTACGATAAAAACACTCTCAAACATATTACACTACAAACTTTCATAGAAATATCAAATAGCAAATAAATCATAATCTTCAAGAGAACTGCCAGTACTTAAACCGAACGATGGCGTCAGGATAAAATCCGGCATCAGCTCATATACAAAAGGCAAAGTTATTAAAAAAAAGTCAAACAATATCGTTCTTATCTAGAAATTACCGAAAGTAATCAAATTATATGAAACAGACGTTACTTTCTCAAAACAAAGGAACCCATTCAAACAGCCGAGTTCATTTACGATGAGAACATCAAACCAAAAACAAATCATTATCAACAAACGATCACACGATCTACAAGCTCCAACATCTCAATAAACGGTACGTAGTGGTCAAATAAAATACAAACTCCTTCAAGATACAGAAAACAATAACCTTACACATATATAACAAAACTGAACAAGAATCAAAAAGAGGAAATTTTATATACAGGATGATTGGAAAGTATCCCCCGACCAATTTTAAAATGCTTATAACTTATTTATTAACTATAATTTTTACAAGAAATGGATTTGAGAGGAAAACGTTTAGCATTTGGCCACTGGACTTCACTAGCAGCTTATCAAGCCGCCCAGGAATCGCGTCAATTGATTTCACCAGGAACTCTTGTGGTATAGAAGACAGAACTTCTTGTATTCTCCCTTCAAGTTCTTCCAAAGTTTTGGTTTGGTATAATAGACTTGGTGCTTTAACCAACCTCAAAGAAAAAAGTCAATGAGTGTTAAGTCAATACTCCTGGTTGGCCACTCATACATAAAACAGGGAGTTACTTTTCACTCGCCCTGTATATACGATTAATACTTGTTTTAACCTAGAAAGGGTTACTGAATGAGAAATAGCCAAAAGGGAGGTTGGAAATGAAATAATAATCTTTATAACATCAACAAAATACAATACTCGCCAGCGGCGTGAAGTAGGTAAACCACTGCTAGTGATGGACTATTGAGACAGCATATCACCCCCACTTACAATAATGTCCAACGTATTTATGAGGATTGGGACATACCCATTAGTGTTCATAGCTACGGTATATAATAATACTACATAACATTTTAGCTATTATGTCTCTTAGTTAAAATGTCACAGACTGGTGCTGATATACAAATATACAGAAGAAAATATCTTGTTGAATCAACACCTCTTCATTTGTTTTTAATTTTATTACTCATCTTTCCTCATTACAAATCACATACGGCATAACTAACACATATGACATGAATTCAGTAGTATGTTTAAATTTCTAATACACATAGTAAAGAATGCTTCACTCTCATAAGACACACTGAAAGTAAAATAAGCAGCCGGGAAACCGCGAGTAACCTATCTAACGACCTTGTGCAAATGGATGGCTGTATATGAAATGGAAAGGATAGTGAGAAGACAGACATTGCTTAGAACTACGAAGGACAGGAGACTGTGGAGAGTCTTGATCATGAAAGGACACGATACATAGAAGATTTAAATGTAAAAAAGGGCCAAACTATAGTACGAACTGCGCCAAAGAATGATGAAATCGAAGAAATAGACTCAGAACAGATGCAACAGCTTCCTGGGTAGCTTCAGCAAAAAAAAGTCATTTGGAACAATCCTGGACATGTCTGAGACTGCTTCGAATCCAACGTGGTTTCACAACTCTCTCGCTTCAAGTAAAAATTTGCGACTCTCATGTACGACTCAGAAAACCCGATCCTTTAAAGTTATGCAATGGAATCCCTCTAGCTGTCAAGCAGTTTCTCCCACTTGACATAGAAGCAGCTATCATAAGTAGAGTAAGCAAAAAAATATAATGTGGTCATTCCCAGAATCACTATGGATCCAACAGATTTGCCTATTGAATTAAATTCAATTTTCGATGAACGTCAGTTTCACAACGGCTATCGACAGGGTACAAAGACAATATCTCTAGATCGTTGAACTCAACCTGACTTCTCCATGAATTTCCCATGGGCATCTCTATCTTGGTCGTCGTTAGGTGGATCCCTAAACAAAATGTTCATACTGTCACCCAATGGGAGAAACACTAATGCTATTTTTCATCATTTATTTTGTTTCGATCATCGAAGTATTTTTTCAGTAACGGCTACTTTTTCTCATGCAAAATATTATTTTCAGTTGTTGTACACCGCTATGTATCTCTGCCTTTATATATATATATATATATATATATATATATATATATATAATATATATATATATATATATAATAAAAAAGAAAGAAGAACAGTAAGATATATACTCCGGTGTCCTTATTGCTCAATGTAAATTTATAGAGCATGACTATTATAAATTAATTGATTTAAAATGTATTCTTCGCTACACAGGAATAACCATGTTTCAAAAACCGAAACTAAAAACTTCAAATTTAATTATATAATTAAATTAAAAGCATTAGTTCTGTTTCATCTTCAAGCGAATTTTGGAATAACTTATTTTTAAATTTACTGAGTTTTCAACGCACATATAATTCATAATTTCTTGTTTCCAGTGAAATCCAATCATTTAGACAGGGGCGGTAGCATGTTCATTTTTATTAACTATTGTTGTATCAATTATGAGTTACGTTCGAAAAAGAGGTTAAGTTTAGGGAGTGTAGGGGTACATTTTTCAACGAATTTTAACATCTGTTCAACGCATGTCGTCTGTTTTTTTATTAACGACAAAAAAGGTTTTCGGCATTTTTTTCGTTAAATCCGTACTTCTATACTTAAAGATTCTTTCTAAAAGGGGTGTTTGGGTTAGAATACGTTATATTGAACTACAATTTTAAAATATTATTTTTACTCTTAATTACTAATAGACTATATTTCTTTTTAAATCAAGTAAATGTAATAGAATTGCTTAAATTATTTAAAAATTATTATTAAATATCAAATATAAGTATGTATATTACCAGCTCCCATTTTTTTTTTTTATTATTTTTATTTTATTTTTAAATATTATTTAAGGAAAATTTTTGACAATGTCGACAAAGAATAGCTATTTCATTTCTCTGATTCAGTAAATTTTTATTTTTTATAGACTTAATAATATATAGTTTCATATGTATCCACAAAGGACATGGGTCATTTAATAACCTACATATTCTAGTTTTTCTTATTAATTTCCATTTTACTGTAGGTGTTTTATTGGTTTCTTTTAAGTGCCAGAATTATTTCGATAGGGACGTCTGATTTCGGTATTTATTTATCCTAAATGAAGTTTGATGTTAACTGAACCTCCTTTTGAACTCATGGCTTGTGCAACCTATATAGATTTTTATGTTTTCAGGATTCTCAATAGATGAGATATTGCATTGGTGTACTAATGATTCGGCGCGACATTTATTTTGTAGAGGACAGTTATGAGTATTTCTACACTTACATAATTTTTCTTTATCTTCATCTGTTTTTATTTTTATATTGTCTAAATTTCTTTAGTTTTGGTCTAAGTGTTTATTCAAGATATTAGCATTATGTTTCTTAATAATTTTCTCTAAGTTTTCAGTACAGCTGTAACTTAATTTTAGTGTATTTTTATTGAAAATAGTACTAAGTTTACTATCTTTAGGAAAGTGCTTAACGATTAATGCAAGGAATTTTTGGTTGTATGGGGGTGTATACCAAATTATTTTTCTACTTCTGTTTTTTCTATGCTTTCCATTTTCCTTTTTTTATATAAGTTAGTTTTCGGCTTTTGCAGCCACTATCTTTTAGAGCTTTATTATAGAAATTAATATGTTCATAGAAAATTTTCTCATTTGCTGAATTTGTACGTATTCTTTTTTCGATAATTAAAGGTATTAATTATAATTGGAGGATGATTAGATTTAGGGTGTATATATAAAGAATTGGTATTAGGTTTTTATAAGGTATGTATACATTTTTCATTAGATCTAATGTTATATCAAAGTTAACTTTCTTTAATTTAGTGCTTACCGTAATTTTTAAGTTCAGGCTTTTAAATTCTTTATATAATATCTTTCTAATTTTATCGATTTCAAAGTTAGTAGAGTTCTTTATAACCATAAGTCCATCGTCTCTGTATAAAGCAATGTCAGTTATATTAATTTCACGGTACGCTGTGAGATTGTATAATATAAAAAGACCTATAAGGTCAGAAGACTCATCTGAGTCTAGTGATCCCATTGTGATGTCAAAGTGGTCACAAGAATTTTTTATCCATTGCTCACCTTTATGTATCAGTACCGATTTTTTCGCATTTATAATGATGTTCTTTTCTTCTTCTGTAATGTAAAAGTCCAACGCATTCATGAACATTTCTTTAGATATTGAGTGATAATAATTTTCAATATCAAACTGCAATAGTGTACAGTTAGTTTTATCCTTTATATCAGCAAACCAGTTTGTCACGTCTTTGGTATTAATCCAAAGTTTCAGCCCTATTTTTTTTTTAATTTGTTGATTAACCCTTTCAGGATCTTTTTACTAATTTTGCCGATCTCAGGTCTTGTTGGGTTTATTATACTTTTAGTCGAATTTACTTCGAAATCTGGTTTGTGGTCCTTTAAGGTTATACAGCACTCTTTTTCAGTAAGTTTACCTACTCTATCACTAATCTTCAGTTTATCTGTGATTTTTTACTGCTAGTATTAATATTATCCACCATGTTGAGGTAATTATTTTTTGCCTTTTTATACTTCTTATGTAAATCCTTATTAATTATATCGTTGTAGTCCCTTGTCCTTATTTTATAGAAGTTTCCTATTCCTATGAATATACCCAATTACCCCATATATATATATATATATATATATATATATATATATATATATATATATAGAGAGAGAGAGAGAGAGAGAGAGAGAGAGAGAGAGACAGACAGTGTCTGAGGATTACATTCAATCGTAAAACTGAAAGTCAATCTCCAGTGTTGAATCCTATCATCCGTACTCTCTATGTAGCATTTTATGTATATAATATTAATAAATTAAATTGATTTATCTTGGCCCTAAAAGTGTGCCTTTACCGCTACAAAATTCTGAGTTGGGTCATAAGTCATTAAGGTTTTGTATTTATCTATTTACTTTCCTCTCTCTCAACCCCTCTTTATCTATCTATCTATCTATATATATATATATATATATATATATATATATATATATATATATATATATATATATAATTACAAGAATTTAACGTATTTCAAGGCGATAAGAATTTTTGTCAAGAAATTCCTCAATAGAGAAACAGAGCGAAAATAGTAAATTGATAAATGTTCAAATGATGTACGTTTCTTATCTAAAGTATGTAATGGTATCCGGTAACAATTCCATAGATTTATCTGACCCTCTGAACTTGATAAGCCGTGTGTTTGCGAATCTTTGAATCGGGTCGAAAGATAAGTTGACTGAACTTTTATTAATTCATTGGCTATATATATGAAATAGATTTTCTATCTGACATTGTATCTTATTACTATAAACGTTATTTTGAGTTGCCATGCACTTTCTTTAGTTTTCTTAAACAGTGAAATTTATACCAACCGGCCTTGTGAACCCTTCTAATAATATCTTATATATATATATATATATATATATATATATATATATTTTCCCGGATATATATATATATTTATATATATATATTATTTTCCTACATATTTTATTATAATTGATATCATTAGTTTTAGTTCGTTTATTGATATAAGTAATATTATTAATTACTCATTTCATTTTCGAAAAAAATAGAGTTACTCTCCTTGATTTTCTAACGCACCTACCTGTTTACTTACTTTTTTTTTAACATCAGTGTCTCTCTAAATTAGAATTTATATTTCTTATTCCCAACTTTATTTCAATCTTAAATGTTAATCTGGGCCTAAATTCAAATTCAAAATTAAACTACAATTCATTTAAATATTTTAACAACAATAATATTCCACCCCAGCAATAAAAGATTTTGCGAGAACCAGAATTAAAAAAAAAAAAAAAAAAAGAATTAAAAAAATATAGTAACAATGACCTCCTTGAAAAAGGCTAATGAATTGGCCGAAAGTCCTTGGGACAATAATCCATACGAACAGCATTCACCTTCCTTTAGTCCCCTAAAAAGGAAAACTGTAAGCCTATTAGAAAAAGTGTATAAAAAAGCTTAAGACTTTCTTTGTCGCATTGAATGGAATATGTAAGAAAGAAAGATTTTTGTCCAAATATAAATTATATAGAAGTGTGTGTGTGTGTGTGTGTGTGTGTGTGTGTGTGTGTGTGTGTGTGTGTGTGTGTTGTGATTAATAACAACAAAGACCATGTTTCAAAAAGAAAACCCGTCGACTCGAGTATTTCTGGAAGATAACATTTTTAAAGGACTCGGTCTTTTTGTTACAGTGCTCAATATCAAGAGATAGAACATTGATAGGGAAAAAATTAAATATTCACTTATTTTGTCTTTACTCAGAGACATTCAGAAAATTTTGTTGTAAAAGTGAATTTATTATTAGAAAGCATCCATACTTAAAGATATTAATTAATTTCTTGTAAAGACGTTAAATTACAGCGTCATACTTTAAGATTTTTAAAGTATAACTCAACATTTAATTATATTTATTACTCTATATGTATGTAAGTGCGCTAAAACGAGAGTGATTATGCATTTACATGTGCATCTCCCATGTACATCTCACAGATATGTCTTCATGTGCTTTTGTGCGCGTGCGCACGCGCGCGCACACACACACCACATACACACACACATACGTATATATAAATATAAATATATATGATATTCTCGAAAAAAATAATTGAGGACAAACGAGTTTCATTGCCAAAGATGAATGAAATATACGACAAAACATGGAAAACACCGGGTGACTTGTCCAATGAACACATTGTCATAAACTCACCTGTCTTTTGGGTAACACTACTAATATACTGTCTTAAAACTGTGCTTTAATGCGAAGGAATTTTCTCAATCGGAACCTGGAGGACAAACTTGTAAATTTGAAGACGTTCAAATGTATGCACATGCACACACACACACACACACACACACACACATATATATATATATATATATACGCTCACATAATTATGCATAATGTATGTATGTATATATATATATATATATATATATATATATATATATATATATATATATATATATATATATATACACGCATGCATTGCATAATTATGTGAGCGTATACGTACGTCTGTGTATGTGCATGCTTATTTTCTGTTTCTCCTTGTGTCGATGCGTGACTGGGCGTACACGCAATCTGTCACATCTCCATGTCTTTTAAGATATATTCTGATTTTTTTTCAAAAGGTATACTCCTATCATTATTATTATCGTTATTGCTACTGCTGTTGCTACTACTACTACTACTACTACTATTATTATTATTATTATTATTATTATTATTCGGTTATTGACTCACTATAATCGTCTTCAAAATTAAAACCTGTCATTTATCTGTCAAGCGGGAGAGCAGCGGATTGGTTGAAGTCGAAAGTCTGATTGTTGGATAAAGTAGCAATAATGTGTGTTTCCAATATTCGGGTTGAGATGACGGACATGATTTGAAAATTATGATTTTCTAAGTTAACTGATTTTTCCCCCGCTATCTTTTTGACTGTAGTTAGTAATATTTGTAAAATTATTTAAAAAATAATAATCTGCACACCTTCACAATCTGTCTAAGTATCTCAGTCAGGTCATACTTTATCTCTTTCAGTGAGTTCTAGGTCCGTCGCCAAGAAGGTGGTGTCTTGAGTGTGTGGTAAATAATTGTGAAAATGTTGCGAAATAATTTTAGTGTAGAAATTCTTACTCGCAGTCCCCTGATTATAGGCCGGCCTCACCACATAAACATTCAGGTGATGGGGCTCATGTCTTTCTTTCTTTCTTTCTTTCTTTCTTTCTTTCTTTCTACCCGTCCGGAAAATGAAATTCGGAAAGTAATAGATAAAACGGCTTCATCAAAATTTTTGGATGATTCTTACACAATCTTATTGTCCAACGTTAATTCGTGTATAAATAAAAAAAATGTGAGGAGAGTAACGTTTCAAAATAAATTTTACTTGTCTGCGGCCTTTAAATAAATAGGTATTAATGAAGTATTCCTACCTAAATGTATAGATACACACACACGCATAATCTCTAGATAGGCAGCAATCTTTAATCTATATCTATAATTCTCAAAATGTATGTGTGTATGTATGTGTGTGTGTGGTCGGATGTTTATGCGTTTCCACAGTTTTCATCTGATTTCGATGAATTTTTTGTTTGATAGATAATTCTTCAGTGCTGCTTTTGAGTCCAAAATGGCTGAAAATAATTACAACCTTAAAGGTAAAAAGTTAAAAAAAATGATTTTTCACACTTTCCGCAAAAATCAAAGGCAAAATTTTATGTCTGTAAAAAACAGCGTACAATCAATTTAGAGAGTTAAAATCTAAAGCAAAAGATGCGCAATGAAGAGACGGTCATGTAGCATTTGCAGGGGTGTTCAATGTGCGGTTGTAAGAGGCAACAGGCATGCAAAATAACATTTTTTTTTTTTTTTTGGAGAGGGTTGATGATACCTCAATCAAGATAATTTTTGTCATGGACATCCTATTTTCGTCATTTTCCTGTGAAACAACCGCTCAATTGCAGCGAACCCAAAATGAGTTTTACACGTGCAATTCATCAGTGATATGCCCCGTTACCTCAAAATTTAGGCACCATTCTGCCTGCATACGGGTAAACCCACTCATTCTGCAACTCTATGTGTCTATTTACCAAGTTTTGTTTCTTCATGTTCTCTCAGTTTCATTCGCTTAATACATTTCCTAATATTACTTTTTTTACACATAACCTTCCAATCCTAGCTCATGCTATGTGAGCGTGATTCACACCTCCACACGTTGCCCATCGGTTGCTGCTGACTTTGATAATTAGTGCGTGCAGCAACGCGTGTACGTGTGGCCCTGCAACACGTGTGGCCCTCCAACACGCCCTGTGTTACGCGCTGACACAGGCGGTGATGCACGCGTATATGCATGACCTGCGGAACGCGACACCTGTTCAAGTTGCCCATTAGATGCACGAAGCCCCTTTACATGTCCGATCAAATGTCTCCGTGTCAAACTGATTGTCTACGTAGTCCTAAGCTCATTGCTACTGCTTAATTCTACAGTTCCGCTTCTACTTCTGTACGTCCTGCCCTGCTTACATATTCCCCTTCTCTTGGCCAAGCGTTCAATCTCTCTCAAGTGAAATTACCTTTTCCGTTGCATAAAGCCTACTACTACAGTTTTAAGGCGTTGCTTTCATTGTCGTTTATAACCGTTCCCAATTTAAATTTTTTATTGCCCTGCCAGCTTTTGCATTGCATTCACCGTAGTGATAAGTTAGCTTGCTTTATTATTACTCAACATTTATTTTTCCAACCTTTCCTAAAGTTATTCGAGCTCAGTGATTTCTGTAGCTTTTCCGCGTTCTCTTCTGGTATTTTCCCGCGCATTCCATTTGACAATTTATACTTGCCTACAACATGCCACTAAAGTAAAGAACTTGCCTAGGTTGTAAAACCGCTGCCGCCAGGCCCGCCATGCGAATAAGAGATAACGAATCGTCCTTAGAACGTTCAGTCAAATTCCTCTCGGAATGCTTCAATCAGAGTCACTGAGCCCAAAGATCAACGTAGCCATTGGCTTTCCAGAAGAGCATACCTGAACGCTTCTGCGCGCGAGGCTGAAAATGATAATCAAAGGACTCAACGGCTGAGGAGAAACGCCTTTTCAACTGCTGCTGCGCGCGAGGCAATATTGAGAACGCAAACACGGCCCTTTTCAGGGCCACCCTCTTCAAATTTCCGCCCCCCCCCATTTGGGGATGTGCACCCAATTATTGTTACTAATATTGATTTTCGGGTGGGCTGACTTTAAAAATAAATTGCTCCAATTGAACGACAAAAATTTTCAGTAATGAAAGACCTCTTGGCTACTGAGTCTTGTATAGGACGAACAATTGTATATATATATATATATATATATATATATATATATATATATATATATTGTTTAAATATATGAAGCTGGCTAAAAAATTCAGATTCAACGACTTCACTAAATATGACTAAATGATCAGCCATCAGAATTGTTTTTATTTTATTTTATTTATTTTTATATTTTGAGTTGATATAAAACTTTCCAACATGCACATATTCTTCCAATTTCGTTGTGATAGTTAAATAATATGCGTTAATCTGATATATTTCAACATGTGTTCGTAATACTTTTTTCCTGTCTGATTGATACGATTGATATTAAAAAGTCCCATGTGGTGTTTAGCTTTTCTGACGCATGAAAAGAAATAAAGATACAAGTAAATAGTGGGGCGAACTTGAAAGAACAAAATGCCGAGTTCTATCAATACAAATTTACCTACAAAGTATATCTATTAAAATATAATGAAAGTAAATAAATGCATAATATATATATATATATATATGTACATGAAGACGTATAGAGAAACAGTGATATAGGTAGAAAGCCAGAGAGACAGTTGTTCATAGAATTAGACAGTCATAGAGATAGACAGAGAGGAAAAATAGACATAGATAGATAGATAGATAGATAGATAGATAGATAGATAGATAGATATAGATAGATAGATAGATAGAAGCAGCATAGGTGTCTAATAGAGGTAGATAGAAAGTCATACAGATAGATAGATAATCATAGATGCAGATACGTAGATAGATAGACAGACAGACAGATGCATGTACATTATAAATAGAAAAATGGATTTAAAGCGTAGATAGATAGATATTTATATACATATATAGAGATATGTACAATTATACAGTTCTATATAGACGTACATGTACAGCATAGATAGATAGATAGATAGATAGATAGATAGATAGATAGATAGATAGATAGATGCAGCAGGTCGAGAGAAAGCTATAGATATGAACGCACAAAAAGATAGATACATTGATAGATATATCGACAGGTAGATAGTACATAGATATGAATTACATAGATAGATAGAGAGAGAGAGAGAGAGAGAGATGTTTAGATAGATTTACAATATAGATACATATATAGAAAGAGAGAGAAAGAGATATGAACACACAAACATTTACATAGATGATATATAGATCGATAGATGAACTTCATGAATAGATTGATAAATCGATTTAAAACAGAAATATATAGATAAATCTATCTATTTAACTATCTATCAATCTATAAGACAAAATATCTGAAACATTATACTATCCGTCTATCTATATATCTGTACATCATACATATTGAGATATGTATAACTAGTTCAATACATTCATATATGCATATATGCACAGCATAGATAGATAGATAGATAGATAGATTACCAGTTTAGATAAATAGATTAACATTATAGATAGATAGATAGATAGATAGATAGATAGATAGATTACCAGTTTAGATAAATAGATTAACATTATAGATAGATAGATAGATAGATACATTGATATATCCATATATAGATATAAACACATAAAGCCATATATAGATAAATAGAATGTCATAGTTGTATTTGTAGAAAGATACTCATAGAGGTAGATATTTAGATAGACAGACATAGAGGTACACACATAGATAGATAGATAGATAGATAGATAGATAGATAGATAGATAGATAGATATGAACGCACGAACATATACATAGATCGATGAATAGATAGATCGATCGAGGTACCTCATAAATAGATAAATCTATTTATAGCACAGATCGATGTACAGTGTAGATGTTTGCAGCATGGATAGTTATATACATATATGTACTGCATACATGTAACGATATATATAGAGAGAGAGACAATCGATAGATACATACATGCATATATGTACAATATAGATAGATAGATAGATAGATAGATAGATAGATAGATAGATAGATAGATAGATAGATCCCTGTTCTCTCTAAACTGTATAATGTATGCCTCACTGCCTCCTGCTTTTCCACCCACTGGAATTCATCGTTTGTTGTTCCAGTTTTTAAAAACTCTCGTGAACCGTCCGTCCCTTACAACTATCCGCCTATTATCCTTCTACCTCTTTTTGAGAAACTCCAATTGTCCCTTATCAATGCTGAATTGGTTCAGCATCTCGCATCGCAGGGTCTTTTCTCAGACAAGCAATATGGCTTTCGTTTCTCCAGGTCAACTGTTGATGTAAGATAACTACGGAAAGAGTGTATTATACTGTAGATAAAAACGGTGAAGCTCGGTATATGGGTTTAGACATTTCGAAAGCCTTTGACATCGTTTGGCATACAAGTCTTCTCCACAAGCTGAAATGTTACGGTGTCTCCAGACATATTTTTGAACTTGGTCAGTCTTTCCTATCAAATCGCGAAATGAAAGTTATCCTAAACGGCCACTCTTCTACATTATTTCGTACTAACGCGGTTATCCCCATGGCTCGATCCTTGGTCCTACTCTGTTTTTAATTTTCATTAATGACCTTCCCGATAACACCAGCTCTCAACTTGGCATCTACGCTAGTGACACAACCATTTAATCCTGCCTCTCGATAGTAAGGTTGATCAGTCTGACCAGTTCAAATTGGCAGCTGATGTCCGTCGTTAACTTAAGATGGCTTGTCAATTTTAACGCCTCCAAAACAAAACTTTTCCCCATTAATCATCTTCTCCGTCATCCGTCAGTATGGCTGATGCTAAACTCCAGGAAAGTGACTCGTTGCACCTTTTCGAGCTAACGTTCTCAGCTGACATGAAGTGGAAAGACTATATTGAATCTATTGCTAGTTTAGCTGTCAAGAATGTAGGTTCACTGTGTCGTGCGAGACAATTTTCTCTCTAGAATCTATCTTACATATCTATAAGTCTACCATTTGTTCACGCTTAGAATATTCCTGCCACAAAGTGGCGGTGGTAAGTCGAATTCAAATCCAGCCGAGTCTGTTGCATTCATTTCTCACTAATGTCCTGACAGAAAGTATGAATCCATCTCTTCTAGCACTTCCTCAAACTATAGGGTTAATAGCAGGGTAAAGCGGGCGCTTTAATTTTGGGTGACTGTCATTCTATGAAATGGACTACTTTGAATTAAAAACTGTAGAGAAAGCAACGTGAAACATCTCTACTGTCTTTCCCAAGAAGGTATAGAAATTCATAGTTAAAGAAAAGGAAGATATGGAGAGTTATTACTGCATACATCCTAAAGAAACATAACATCAAAAATGGTATAAATCTGATGGCTCATTGTTATAGCGAAAGAGGATTTCCAAAAGATAAATAAATGTTTAAGAAACATGAAAATTTTTTTGGAAACAGCGAAAAAATTACTGAACTCTTGCGTAATATCAGTCATCCTCTAAGGCAGTGGATGCTGGACAATTTCCTCATAGGTGAAGAAGAGACTTTAGGCAACACTGATGTGGTTCCACAGAAATATGCTGAGAATATCATGGACGGAGTATGTGAACAACTCGGTGCTTTAACAGGAAATGGAAATAAAATGTAGACTTAAAATCAGAAAGAGTTGAAATTTCTGGGACACAAACAAGAAAAGATGTTTGAAGAATTTAACACTCAAAGGGCTTATTAAAGGCAAAAGGAACAGAGGTAAACAGCGAGTAGCCTACTTAACGAGCTTAAGTAAATGGATATCAGAACAGCGGGGAGAGAAGGATAGTAAAACCAGACATTGCTAGACTATAAAGGATAGAAAGTTTTGAAGAGTCATGATTGCCCACGTCCTGAAGGGGCACGACATATGAAAGAAGGTTTCACTGGCGATCACGTGACGGCCTTCTCCTAAGTAATGCCAGCACCTTCCTCAGTATCAGTGCTGATTTTATTAATGCTGTTACCTGGATTCTTTCTTGGATTTCCAGTCCTTACAATCTCTTTTCAAAGTTCTTCATTGCTGTTCCAAGCAAACCAGGAGTGATGTGTACATATCATTTATACGTTCCACACCTTTTCAGTTCTCTGACAAGCAAGTGGTCCAAATAGACATGTCAGAGTGAAACAGAATATTATTATTATATGCTTTACTGTTCGGATCAGTATGCTGAACTTGATTGTTATACTCATAATGTTTTGGCCGTTGTACACTCCGTATTTCTTCAGGTATGTTTTTGTGCCTTGAAATTTCAAACTGTACCCTTTATTCAGTCCACGCAATTAAATTGTTCCCATTGTTTCATGCTTAGGGCATATTTTGTACTGGTTAATCTCGGAATGATTAATTGGAAAGCCGAATTCGAATTCCAATTGGGTTCGTTACATTCACTTACGCGGTGGAAATGTATGAATCCCTATCTTCTCACCCAAAATATGCTTTGAATAGCAGGACAGACTGGTTCCTGTAGCTTTGGTTGGCAACCAGTCTACTGCAGAAAGAAACATCAACCTCCTGTGAGAAAGCCAGTCATGAATCGAAAGAGATCCCCTAAGCGTGTATCCCATATGGCATTTAGCTAACTGACAGAATGCTTTCCAGTCGTGTTCACCTTTGTACCGCTTGTTTGTTTCTTCCACTGAACCAGAGAATTAATAAACCAGGGGTTGAATTTACACATCTACTAGGGAAACAGATATGTTTTAACCAACGCTTTAATAATCTCGTCCATGCATCTCTGGGCAATATCGCGTTGAAAAGTCTGAAGAGTACAATGACCAAAACGGTGTGAGTGTAAAAACTAATTTTATTATGTGAAACAATGATATTCTCAAAACTGGAAATGTTTCTTCTTCTTTTTACAATAACTAAAATAACTAAAATTTGGGGTTTTAAGGTGGGTTTGGTGATCCGTTTGAATCTTAATTCCCCAAAATTTTATTCTAGTTTTTGCATATAGCATTGGCCTTTTTTTTTTTTTTTTTTTTTTTTTGATTTATCAGTATCAAAAAGTAAATGTAGGTCAGTTTTATAATAGAGTCAAGTTGGTAAACATAGTTCCGGGTGACACAAAAGTAAAAAAATATATAAACATTGCTCCGCCTGACAGAAAGGTAGACCACTTGTCGGGTTTATACTCGATTCTGTATCTATTAGAAAATTGGCCACTTTTGGGAGTGGGTTTTATTCATCCGCAGGGATGTAAGAATGTAAAAAGTTCCCCTTTTTCGCTTTCTATACTGACATGGGAACGCGGGCGAGTAGCTAGAACGTTCGCATTCTAATCATGAAACTCGGGTTCGAATCTCACTATGGTCGATTTGTCAGGAAGGAGACTCCCTGATATTATCGAACTGGAGGGGTCTATCCCAGCATGCAACACCTTTGGAAAGTGCCTGAAAACCATACGACGGGTTGATTGTGAGTGAAATTGAGTTGACGGAACTCTTTGGTGCCGTCGATAGCAGTGCTAGCACAAACTCACAAGACAGCGTGACCGAGGATTTGAGCGTTCTGGGCTTGTTCAAATTGTTGATCATGCTAGATAACACGCTCTTTCCCAGAAACGGTAACTATGTCTACTCAGCATAGCTGCAGTATAAACCACAGGGGAGCTCTGTGAGTGTTGAATAAACACAAATGCGCCTGAACAAGCATCTGCAATAGGGATTGGCTAGCCGTCGTAGTAGATGGGTTTCCTCGAATACGAGTGGCCAGCTATACTGTCATCGCATGTTTTGAATGTCGTAATTGGTTTCCCATGACCCTTCCTTGTTTTATCCCCAAACCCCTTGATAGCAAAGATGACTCAGCCTTCAGTGCTGATATTTTTTTCTTCTCATTCGTTCCGCATAATTTTTTTGAATCATTTCACACCAAACAAGGCGGTTACTAATGTGCGGGAGGTTACAAAGAGCGAAAGTGAGAGAAAAGACTGGGTATAGGAGGGATTGAGGAAACGATAAACATGAACGGAGTTCAAGACAACAGAAAATAGCGATTGACGTTGCATTTAAATTTTTAAATATTGCAGTTTTCATGGAAGCAAGTAAACGGAAGGGAGTTCCACTGTCGGGAAGTGAGAGAAAATCAACTGTTAGAGTAGAAGTGGCAGTTACATTTAATTAATTCAACAGTAAAAGGGTGGGACCTAGATGCCAATCTAGTAGCACGCTTATATTCGTGTAGTCAAGGCAAAGAAAAAAGCTCATCAGAGCAATTGCCATGAAAATATTTGTAGAAAAGACAGGGAGAAGCCACACCACATCCGTGAGAAAGTGACTGAAGTTGAGATGCTAAGTCAGGACGGATTACATTGTTGATTCTTCCTTGGATTTTGTTAAAAACTTCGAGATGAATAGCAGAAGCACCAGACAAGATATGCCAATAGTATTCAATGCATGGCTGACTAGTAGATTTGTAAATGTACACGATGGACTCTGACGAGAAAAACCTTCTGGCACGAAACAATGAGCCAATTTTCCTTGCAGTAGATGCAGCTATTGATTTAATGTAGTTCCACTTCAAATCATTTGAAAACGTGAGGCCAAGTAGGCGGTGTGAAACGCACTCCTAGAGTCGAGCATCAGCTATGCTAATGGTGGGCAGGGCAGTTTCTCTGTGGTGGCTCGAGAGCAGTTTAGTTTTGGAGGCATTCAAATTTACAAGCCATTTCCTGCTCCAGTTAACCACTAATTGGAGACCTTTTTCAGGTTACATTTGTCAGCTCTGAAGGATTTCCGTTATTATCAAGAGCTTGATATACATATTCAGTGATGGCCGTTAGCACATCAGCGGTAGATCTGACAAAACGAAAGACATTGTCGTGAGAGGTAAGATGCTTAACCACGTCAGCACTGATTAAAGCCTAGAATACTTTGCCGAAAAGCGGTAGGTAGGGCGATAGTTAGAGGGGTCAGAGGGTTCCCCAGAGTTTTTAAAAACAAGGACTACAGAGAAATACTTCCAGTAAGCTGGCAAGCAGGAAGCAGAGAGGCAATAGTTGTAGAATTTGGAGAGAACTGGAGTCAGCTCGGGAACATATTTCTTTAGGACAACGGCTGGTGTCCTGTCAGTTCAAACTTGCCTTATGGGAGTCAAATTTAGAAATGATCTCCGAGACCAATGACAGAGTTATGCGCATATCACTCAGTAGAGACTCAGTTATGGCGGTGGGAGATCAGGTGTGGGTATTCCAAATTAGTTGAGTGTTTAGATGGAAGAGAATTTCCAAGCAATGAATTCAACGATATCTGCTGTAGATATCAGGACTTCGAATTGATTGAATAGAGGAGGGATTGAGGATTTGCTGTTGTTCAGCACACTCTTGCAGAGCTGCTAATAATCTCTAGAAAAGACACACATTTTTAACAGGATGATTAAAAACTTCATTCCAAGAGACGTCACGAAGAGAATCACGGAACGAGTCCCAATCTGCTCGTTGATAACGGAAAGATATTTTTCTGGTAGGAGGTTCTTGGCTGGTGGGGAAGTGGAAGATGATGTTTACAGACACTACCGCATTATCAGAGTTGCCAAGAGCTGCGTAGTACGAGTGAGGGATAGAGGTAAAAAAGAGATCAAGAAGAGAAGCGTGTCCATCAAAGTTACTGGGGAAACGCGTGCGGAAGTCAATCATTTGCGTGAGAGATTGAGTGATTGAGTAGTTAAGGGTTTGGATGCCAGCAAGGTCAGTGAAAGAGTGTTTAAGCCACCTGTTATCTACTAACGTTACCTCTATGGTGCAAGGCTGTAAGCACTGACATCAGCTTCATTATTTTCTGATACAACTTCCCAAGTTCTTCGCTTGTGCAGTTTTAAAATGTTCCTGAATACCACTCAAGAAAAACTGTATACCTGCTAACCTTGTAGATTTCCTGTAGATCATAACTTCACCACGTTGCTGACTAGGTTTCTGCAGTAAGTACGTTTTATTTGGTGGAATTGCTAGCCCCACTCACAACGAGTTTTGAATTTAGTTGTTCTCCTAGATTGATTGCCAACCAAAACTAGAAAACCTAATCTGCCCTACTATTAATCCCTAGCTGGTGGGGACATTTCAAAGAATATTTGAATAAAAACTTTCCATGTGCATATTCCTTTAATCAATTTTTTTCTGGGTTTATTATTATGATTGAGAAATCAGTATACCAATAAAAGTGGCAAATATACTAAGTTCAGTATATGCACCATGACACCCAAATTGATATGCATCCTAAAGAAATGTATGTCATGTGCTCACAGGTTTTGATAAAAGCAGTGAATATCCTTCCAGGTGAACCCAGTTAGAAATAACTTCAGGTCGGGTAACCCAGTCAATTCAGATCTTTGATTTAGTGTGTTCACAAGATGTGTCTCCTACATAATCTTAGCTAGCTCATCTTCCAAATTTAAAAAACAACCCACTTGACATACGTCCATGATGCTCCTCCTACTACTCTCGCTCATGAACAAAGATGGATAGTGGTTAGGTCAGGCAAGTCATTGGTATAAAACGAGATATTTACTCTGGCCCATCTTCATTCACCAAGACAAAATATACTCATGTTAACTCTCACTTAAGATCAGAAGAATCCATACGTACAAATAAACCAACACAGAGCGACAAGCAAGTCATTATTCAAACAAACATATTTTAAGTATACGTCAAATGAACACACACATACACATATAAACGTAAATATTTTTGTACACTCATGTCCACACAGTAACCAAAAATATTTTATTTCTTTGCCATAAATTTTTTGAGGGATAAATTCAAGTCTCATATCTATCAATTGATCAAGGAATAAAATTTTTGAATGATATTCTTTATATATATAATGGCTGGCTACTTGTTTTCGAACACTGTCATCTGCTAGATTACCTAACCAAACCTTGCTGGAGACACTGCCCAGGTACATTTGTGTTTGTTCAAAACCCACAGAGCCCACCTGCAGTTTATAATGCAACTATGCCGAGCAGACCTTATTTACAGTTTCTGAGGAAGTTGTCATGTGTGTGTTCTTCTGGCGGGATCAATATTTTTTTAACAAAACCAGTACGCTCAGCCTTCGATCACGACGACTTGTGACTTCATGCTAGCATTGACGTTTTCCAAACAGTTTAGTCTGCCCAGTTACACTGACAAGGATTGGGTTAATCCGCGCTATGGTTTACGGGCACTTTCCAAAGGTGTCGCACGCTGAGATCTTTGCACAGGTTGATAACATTGTCGTCTTCCTGACAAATCGGACATGGTGAAATTAGAACAAGGGTCATATGGTCGGAAAGCAAACTTTCTAAATACTCAACCACGCGCCCATATATATATATATATGTGTGTGTGTGTGTGTGTGTGTGTGTGTGTGTGTGTGTGTGTGTGTGTGTGTGTGTTTGCATTAATCAGTCTACTCTAATAATGGAAAAAATCAATTTACACAGCAAATAGTGCAAATAGTATGTTCACGCGCGCTGAATAAACGCTGAATTGACGTACAAAAATAATGCACTCGTAAGAAGACCGCCACTCGTGTGATGATAAAGAATGAGAAGACCAATAAATGTAGTCCGAATATGATGATGCAAGATCTTTATGCCATCATGAATATCTCACACATGTGACTCCCAAAACTGGACACGGAAAGCAAATTGCTAAAACTATTCATAAGTTTCTGGTGGAGAAAAATATAACCAAGCAATACATTGTGTGTATTGGTACTGATGGAACCAATGTAAATATAGGATCAGAAAATGAAGCCATTCACCATCTTGAAATCTTATTTGGTCACCAGATTCATTATTTTATCTGCCAGTTTCACGGAAATGATCTGCCTTTCCACGCTGTTTTCTATCACTATGATGGTAAGCTAAGTTGTTCTGTCCTGTTGGAAAGCAGATCAAGGAGCGTTTGTCTGAGCTACCAGTTGTTGCCTTCCACCTAGTCAGTTTAACTGATTTCTCTGTGCTGGAGAAACGGACAAATATATGTCCTGGAATCAGAAATACCTGTATAGGATTTGTAAAGTAGTTATTACAGGTGTTGATGATGACTTGGCTGCTTATTGAGCCAGGTCATCCGTGCGTATCAAGGGGAAATACTTTATGGAGTAGAATCCTCAGGCTGCATGTAGCAACATTAAAACCCATCCACGTGCTGAAAGAATCGCTATTACAATTATAAAGTTCAGTGCTCTATTATGTTTCTACATCAAGATTCACCTTCACGTAACACATAGCTCAAGGAACGTATTCCAATACCTGCTATATAAAAACCAAACTGAATACTAAGAAGACGATGATAGTGAAGATGACCGTCCATAGAGATGTATACTTCTTGATATGTATGCAGATGGGGACGTGACTGTTAGAGAAAAAACTGCCTCAATAAGAACAATTAAAGAGAGGGAATCAGCAGATGGAAGAATACACTGACAGATCTGATGAGAAGGAAGAAAATTCTGTTACTGCTGTTGACAAGTATTTGTTAAACTACACTGATGATGAGGAGGACAGTGAAGATGGAGATGGGAATTAGGATGTGCCTCCTGTAGTCAGCATGAAAAAATTGGTGACTCCCAAACTAAAGTAGCAAGCAAAAGACTATCATTCCATGATTGACTGGATGAATGAACTCAAGACTGAGCCTCCTTACATTGCTTCACTATCAAATCAACAGTTTAATAACATTCTTGAGACATTAGTAGTGACCAAGTGGCCAAACAGTAATCAGGCGGTCAAAAGAGGGATAAAAGTGATGACTGAAGCTTGCACTGAAGTCACTGGATTTAAAGCGGAAGATGGATATATTAGGCAAAGTTTATTGTCTAGGAAAATGTTGCCCAGGTTCTGCACAAAAAAAGATTTCACTATTAACTTGTAATATTTTAATATGATGTGCCGGTTAAATAATATTGGAATTAAATTGATGTCACCGGTATACAATTTATTATTATCCTGGGAAACAATAAATAATACCTATTGTTTGGTATACAGTAAAACTTAACAAAAAGTCGATCGCGATGCTGCAAGAAAAGCGGATATGAAATGGCCTGAAATTTTTTCACAGGTGTTTCTTACAAACGTACAAATGATGTCTGAAAATTGCAGCTTGTAACTCCAAAAAAAGTGTTTTTTCACTACTCCCTACTGCCATGCTCAATAAACAAATTTCTGTTACAGACATCTCAGGAATATGTCTGGATAAATATACTAACGCAAGGACTCCAAAACCTAAGAATGACCATGTTAACTACCATTATTCATGCAAAGGGGGTTCTATTTGCTATTAGGGAGATGTTTCAAAGCGTTAGGCACATTTTTATGATGGAATAACTGTAGCTGACACATATTGGTGGTTTTAAGGAGTTTATAAAAAAAAAACTCACCTTCTACAAGCTAGGAGAAAAACATGACCGGCTAAATGACGATCTCTGAAAGGTAATTCATGCATCTGGGCATTAATCACAGTGTGAGTGGAGGGTGTGTGTATGTGTGTGTATGTGTGTGTGTGTTTCTGTCTGTCTTTGTGTATTGGTTTCTCATTTATGCACACAAGCTTGAAGAACAACGAAAGTTCATTGTTTAAGGTTCTTTATTAAACTGTCTCACGTTATTATGCAAATCATATAAACCTCAATAACCCGAGTTTGTTGTTTAATTTTAAATGATGAATTTAGACATAAAAACGAAGGTTGAGTTAAATTTTAGATTGTTTCAATACGTTTTATAAAAGTTATTGGATTTATAAAAACTGCAGTCTGAAATTTATACGAAACCAGAAAAGTACTTTCTACTTTAATAACAATGTGATAAAATCTTCAGCAATTGATCAACACCTATAACTGAATGAATAACAAACATTTTTTGAAGCATTTACATCTTAATATAGTGACCCTTCTTAATAACTACCATTGATTTTGTTAAACTTTTACTTCAGTGGGTTCAGTTTTTGACATCATGGTTTTGTTTCCCATAAGGCCTGCTTTGCTGTCATATTGTCTGGGACTTTCATATAATTTCATCATCAGAGTTGACCAGAGATTATCGATCGGCTTTAGCTCGGGACTTGATGGGGGTTATTCCACTATCTTCTCTCCTTTTACACTCAGAAAATTCAAAGATAACCTTAGATACATGAGAAGGGGTATAAATATATACTTCACTTTGAAATTGTGAGGCTGGAACTTGTACCATTCAAAGATAGTCTTGTCTATGAAATCGAAATAATTACCACTGTTCAGTTTAATTCTTTCATCGACTTTGGATGGTTCAATAATGGTTTGGTCGATAATTCCAACCCATATCATCACACTGCCGCATTCTTGTTGTTTTCTTTTAGCCACAGGTACATGTGCATCGGGAAAAAAAGCTGCTCTTTGTTTCATCCATCAGATCCATCGTGTGTCACCCAAGATTCGTCTGTGAAAATTACTGTAGAAAAGTCAATTTTTCATATATTTCTTGGCCCAATTCTAACGCTTTAAAATATTTGCCTTACTGAGTGGAGTTTGCCGGGAAGATTTATTGACAGATCCCAATTTGAACAGTATTCTACACCTTTTGTCCCTATAGGCTTCCTCAAGTCCAGCCTCTCCAAGTTCTGAGCGCTGGTCAAAAGTGGGTGTTTTGCTATAACTCTCTTTAGTTCACTTTCCACGTGAGGAGACAAGTTCTTAAAGCATTTTTTCCTTTACGTCTAGTTCTCAATTTAGTTATATTTTTCAACAGTCCTCCTTATTGTTTCAGTGGTCTCTACAAAGTTCCTTTGTCCAACGTGGACATTCTCTCACTCAGCATTTTCAGTATTTGTAATATTGTTTCCTTTACCCATGTCTCAACATATACTATGGAAAAAAGAAAAAATAGATATTATTAGATTTCAGAGGCTTTGAACTAATATTAATTTAATCTGTATAATAACTTCAGACTGCAGTATTTTTATAATGAGTCCAATAACAATAATAAAACATGTTAAACTACTTAAAAATTTAACTCAAGCATTGTTTAAATTAATCGTTTAAAATTTTAGAAAAACTTTTTCAACGCAACTTTGAGTTATTGAGGTTTAGGAGATTTGCATCATAACTTGAGACGGACTGTATATTTTTTTTTTTAATTTTTTCTTCGGTTCCGTTCTTTTTCTTACTTTCCGGGCAATGTTTGAACATAGATTTCGAATATCTTCTTTGCGCTTTCAGTTTTCACAAACCGTTAAAATATGTTTTTTTCATTTATTAACCCTTTTTCTCTACGTATATATTCTGTTTCATTGATAGATTTCCTCACACCTCGGTGAGTGTCGTGTCGGCTTGTTTTAGTTTTTTTGTTAATAACATTGTTTTCAATTAATAGCCTTATTAAAACAAAATATTTTTTTTTGATTTCGGGTCATAAAAGCCGAAGGTTCTCAGAAGACATTAGAGAATTTATTTTCAATCATCCCCCACCCCACAAAAAATGATGCGAACCGGAACAAAAGAGAAGTTTTTAAATAAAACATTTTCCTTAGTTTTCAACCAACTGACTATTGAATACATACATATAAATATATATATATATATATATATATATATATATATATAATTTTTGTATTAGTATTATATATTATTAATTATAAATAAATAAAAAGTATAGGTAGGCAGAATGAATTCAGTCATACATTTTATTAAACTTGATCGACAAGGTCCAAAGATAATAATTTTTAAAAAATTTAGTTGAATCGCTCAACTACTTATACGCACACTGGAAAAAAAAAGAATACAAATTAAACAAACTATACCTCCGACGACGTCGTCAATAAAAAATGTTAAATACATACATATACATATAAATAATAAAAGTAATAATAATAATAATAATAATAATAATAATATATATATATATATATATATATATATATATAAATATATAGAGAGAGAGAGAGAGAGAGAGAGAGAGAGGATAAAATAGTTCTCGATCTTGCATACTTCATAAAATCTGACCAAATCATAAAGTATTTTAAATGTCTTTCATTCTCTCAAATATATATTAATATCATACATAATTATTACGATGAAATAATAATAATAACAACCATTTATTATATATATATATATATATATATATATATATATATATATATATATATATATGGGGGTGTATTATATTGTATTTTCACACTGACAGACATTCTTTTGTAAAAAAAGATATTTATCGAAGGAAGTGGTTTCATGCCTTTCTTCGAGTCATCGTTAGAATTGAAGACTGTTTCAACTAACATTTGGATGCAGCTGAGCAATTCCATTTTTCACAGCTGAGCAATTCTATTTCTCACATAATGAATATAATTATATATATATATATATATATATATATATATATATATATATATATATATATATATTGTTCCTATTATCTTATTCTATCCATACCAGTAGATAGATAGATAGATAGATAGATAGATAGATAGATAGATAGATAGATAGATAGATAGATCGATCGATCAGCAATAAAAAAAAATGCTCAATTCTTATCAGGTGACAGATTCTCCGTCTAAAAATATACATATGTGTGAAAGTTAGCCTGATAATTAATAAGGAAATGTAGAATCTTTTTATTTGAAATTCGATTAGCTCAGGTCACCCTTTCAGAGAGTCAGAAGCAGATGAGGAAGTTACGGACCTTTAAAAAGGTCGAACAAATGAAAATTATTTACTACGCTAAACTTTGTCTATAAAATTTGTTAAATTGTTTAAGGTAGGAGCAGAAGGATTTTGTTTTGCTGATCTTCCAATCTCGAGATAGCCTGTTTGTTTGAAAATCATTTTTTTTAATTTTTTTTTTTTTTTATAGCTGCAGGCATTTATCTGCCATTCATTATTGTGCCAGTGGGGAACACATAACTATTTCACCTTCCAAGCGAAAACACCATCTATTTATATTTATTTATAAAATTTAGGATATTAATATGAGCATAAATCGATTTCAATGATATCTACATTAGACTTGTTAGTAATGCGTAATGGGTTAGTACGCAACTAGCTCAGCCAGCAAGGAACATAACTAAAAATTGATTTACATCACATCATACATATACCCAAGTATAAAAATGCGATCAATTGCAGTTGTTCACATTCAAGCTTTCACTCTTGAACACTTGCACTCATTATCTCTCAATCTCGCTCTCACTCTCTCCCTTTCTCTTTATATATATAACTCCCTAAATATACCAAAAATGTTACACATCATATATATTATATATATATATATATAATGTAAAATTTTTGCTATATAAATTTTTTTTGGTATATAATAATTTTACACATGATATATATATATATATATATATATATATATATATATATATATAATGTAAAACTTTTGTCATATTTGGGGGTTAGGTCCAAACCACACACGCACACACCTTGCTCTCTCTCTCTCTTTTCTCTCCCTCTCTCTCTATATATTTTTTTTTCGCTCTCTTCCCATATATATACGTGTGTGTGTGTGTGCAAGCATGCACATATATAATCACTAGTTTATCAATTTTTCTGTCCCTTTAACTATATATATATGTGTGTGTATATGTGTGTGTGCTTATATATATATGTGAATACTAAAAAACACACATATTCATTCACATGTATTTACATTTGCCATATCTATCTTTGTTAGACAGATAGAAAACTTAGATCACCGTATCTCTCTCTCTCTCTCTCTCTCTCTCTCTCTCTCTCTCCCATTCACTCCGATATTGAGAACTTCTCCATAGATATAGCAAATTTTAAACAATAACTATGAAATATACGAAGGCATCGTAAAGTTCTCAGCTCGACCCACAAAATCTGAATAAATGAACAAACCTCAGTTTGTTTTGAATGCCTTACAACTTTTCAATACACCCTCATTATATATATCGGATTGAGGAATCGGAGAGCCGAGTTCGAATTCCAGTCGAATCCATTGCATTCACTTACGTGCTAATACCCTTGGGAAAGGTATGAATCCTCTTCTTCCTCCAGCTATGGGTAAATAGCAGGACAGACTGGGTTCTATAGCCTTGGATGGCAACTGGTCTAGGAGAAGGACAATTCTGAATTCAAAACCTGCGGTGGGTCATTTGGGGACTTTGTGGCACATTGTGCACCAGGTCTCTGTATTCGGCACTTCAAAAAGTGTGATTGGTTCTGCACAAAGCCTTCACCACTATAAACAAATCATATGTACTGGTGTCTGCTTGACCTCATACGTCAAATATGACGGGAGAGTCCTATATATATATATATATATATATATATATATATATAGAGAGAGAGAGAGAGAGAGAGAGAGAGAGAGAATGTGTGTTAACCGTTGCAAAAGTTCCCAGCGTTGTTTTTTGTTTTTTTTTAATTGATGACTGAATACACGGAAAACATGAATTTAGCTACAAACTTTTCCCCCTCTCTCTTTCTCCATCTATTTATCTCTCTCACTCACTATATGTGTGTGTATGCATGTGTATGAGTCTGTGTGTGTGTGTATAGCGAAGTAGATGATTGGATACGTCTGTGTGTATATGTATGTGTGAACATTTGCGAACATTTGCTGTGAAAATTAAGGTAAAATTGATTCTTTAATATCGACAGACCGATATAAATAGACAGGTGTAAACACATGCTTTGACACACATCAGTGGATAGATATATATACATACATACATGCATTCATTTGTGCACGACTATGTATAGATATAATGTTTGAAGAAACTTTCATAAGTAGCTATATACATAGTTTCAAGGTGATAATTAAGAAATGCTTGCACATCATTGTGCATACATCCCTCTTATGAACAAGCAAAACGTCGTTTATATTTGTAATCTGAATATGTGTGTGTGTGTGTGTGTGTGTGTGTGTGTGTGTGTGTGTGTGTGTGTGTGTGTGAAAAATTATATATAAGAAAAAATTAGTGTGTCCAATCAAGTATTTGGCAACAGTCAAGATGAATACAAATCGATAGCTTGTGTAGGTAGATCGGACAGGCCCTAAGAGAAGGAATCTGTTGTTTGCAAATACAATGTTCCCGTCAGGGACATAATGTTTATATCTGAAGAAGAGGCACGTATTAAAAACAAACAAAAAAGATTAGGCTGAGAGAAAGGGTGTGAGATTAGAGATGATGTGACTGACACACAGAGAAGAAACACGGGCCGTGAGGAAGGAAATAAGAAAATTGTGTGAAAGCAGGCGGTCGGGTAGATAAATAAACAAAGAAGTATGGGTGGGGAGAAGAAAGAAAGAAAGAAAGAAAGAAAGAAAGAAAGAAAGAAAGAAAGAAAGAAAGAAATCTTCTTACCTTTCTTCTAAGACGAAGAGAATCCGACCCTGTTAAATATTGATGCCAGCATCCAAATGATGTTTGCGCGTGGATATGTCCATAATGTGTATGTTATTTTATTTTACTGTTTTTTTTTCTTTTCTGAATGTGTATCCGTAAGTACACAAGTGCATTGATGCAGTCACCTCTACGTACGTGTATTTGCCTTTATGTAGCGGTTTCAGATGTGGGGGTCGATTTAGTTAAAATCCTTAAAGTATATTAACTTATTTGTACACATTCATTTGTATATTATATACTATTTATGAGTGCTTGTGCTAGTATGTAGTGTTGATTATATCAAATATTATGTACTTCCGCTTCTATCTATATATCTATCGATCTACCTATCTATCAATCTCTCTTTATGTATATATATATATATACACATACACATACACACATGTATATCACACACACATTTTGTAACTATCTATCTAGAACTTACTTTTTATGTATATACGTATGTGTGTCTGTAGGTGAGTGTATGTATATTTTCTCGCTATTTATCTTTTTTCAGAATACTATATAGTTCTGTGATTTTTCATTGCGAAATGCTCTAAAAGCGCGGCCTTGTGTCAAAGACTACAAACATTACAAGCAAATTAATTGAATTTGATATTGTATCATGTGTGTGTGTATTTATATGTGCATGCATATATCTATATATAAATATGTATACTATATATGCATTTATCAGTCCCTGATTATCATATTCGAGACCTTGTGCCAAGTATAGATAAGTTGAGTGAATAACTAATTATATCTCAGTCTGTTCATGTCTTTTGTTATCTCTCTATTTCTCTCTCTCATATATATATATATATATATATATATATATATACACACACACACACACACATATATCCGTATATGTGTGTTGTTGGGCATTTATCAGTGTATTTTTCAATGTGTATATGTTTATATATAATTATATTTAAAGTTTACTATATTTATGAGGGAAGATATGTTTATATGTGTGTTTGATATACAAATGCGTTTATTGCATGGATGTGTGATCACAGATATGCGTATGTGCACGCGGATGTGTGTGTATTTGTGTGTGTGTCACGTGTGTGCTCATAAATAATCTTTCAGTTATGAAAAATCTGTTATTTGGAATAAAAATACTACATATATCCTTCTTTGTGGATACCTGCCATCTAGCGATCCTCTGTGTATGCTACGCTTGTATGTATTTGTATGTGTGCAATTGTATGTGTAATTGTGTGTACTTTTTATACATATCTCGCCGCGTGTGCCCGTGTGTGTGTGTGTGTATGTGTGTGTGTGTGTGTGTGTGTGTGTGTGTGTGTGTGTGTGTGTGTGTGTGTGCTTGAAAGAGAGAGAAAGCGCACAGACGAGAGAGAGTGTGTTCAGAATGGTGAACTTTCAATGGCATGTGTATATTCGGACGCGCGTTGTTAGTACAAGTCCATGAACGATAGTTACGGTCTCATGCATGTACGTTTGTCAGAGTAAAGGACAGTGGGGTGTCATTGTTAAAGTCTTCTTCTTCCTCTTTCGGCTCTTCTCTTCAGCCTTCCTTCTCCCTCTATTTTTTTCTCTTTCTTTTTCTCTCTTTTCCCCACCCACTTCGTTCCTACCACTGGCTTCGCCTCCTACCGTTTTCGGCATCAGTTTGTAACCTGGCGAGAGTTCGCCGCACAATGTACTTTCGCTTTACCCCCTTCAAACGGACGCCTTCTCCCTCCTCCTCGTCTCTCGCTAGGTCTCATCGGCAGTTTTACTCTCACTACACTATACAATGACCCAACCCCACCCGCGACGCAGCATCCACCGCCACCATTGTGTACATCATCATCGCCGGCACGAGCATCAAGTATATCAGCAGTGACACCGCCTGAAGCAGTAGCTACCACTACAGCGGCAACATCTCCACACTCTCCGCCACCACTGTAAAGAATATTGGCGGGAACACTCTCATTTATCAACCACAATAAATTCTCTCCTTTCCACCCCACTCTCTCTTTCCCTCCAAAGCTCTTTCTCTCTTTCTTTCCAGATTAGTCTTTCTCTTCTTTCTCTCTCTCTCTCTCCTTATCCCTTTTATCTTTTTCTCATCTATTTTTCTATCGTCTGTTTTAATTTCTTTCGCATTAGTTTTTAATTTGATTTTCTCAATGAAATACTTTCTCTCTCTCTTTATATCTATACAGAGAGAGAGAGAGAGAAAGAAAAAGAGAAGGACTTTCTTCGTATCTCTGTCAATAGTATATTTCTCTCTCTTTCTCTCTCTCTCTCTATCTCACCCTTTTTATTTTTATCTATCTATCTATCTATCTATCTATCTATCTATCTATCTATATTGAATTCGATATCTCTGTCAACAGTCTATCCTCAGCTCTCTGTCTATCTCCACCTATCTATTTATCTCTCTCAGTCTCTTTATATTTATATATTTTTGCGTCTTTCTCTCTCTCTTTCTCTCTCTCTCGATCTATCGAAATCTATCTCAATCTTTATATTCATCTGTTTTCGTATCTTTGAACAGCCTTTCCTACCCTACCCTCTCTCTCTCTTTCTATCTATTCTCTTTAGATCTATTTATCTATTTCAATCCTTTCGAATCTCTTATGACCAAAAGTGGTTAGCTCGCTTGTCGCCAAAACCAAAACACGCATCGGTCTCCAAAATAATAGCCCTGTGTCATGCCAACTTAAATATCTCTGTCCTCTCTCTCTCTCTCTCTCTCTCTCCTCTGCTTCCATTTTCCTTAAAATCAATGAATTTTTAGTCTTTATTGTCCTCTTTTCTCGCACCATTTCAGTTAGTCCAATCTTCTCTCTTCTTCAGGTGAATTTTGTCCTATAAAATATCTGCTATTGGTCTCATTCCACATCAGATCTAATAAGTTTACCATATATATTTATCATTTGTCATGTCTATTTGATTATTCGTTCAATACTATTGGTTCCTACTGTTTTTGGTAGTGGTCCCATATCCGCCAACTACGTCTAGTTCGCGATTTTTCCACAGTTATTGTATTATTACTCCGAAAAAAAAGAGTAGCATTTTTCCTTTAATTTCTTCTCATATATCAGTATTACTTGGTGCCGTAGTTTTTCTTTTGGACAACATTGAATTTGAGAATGTCATATTAATTAGTGCAGGGAGTATAGCGATTAGTAAAATTCGAATTTCGACCGAGTTGGTTCCGTTCACTTTCGCACAAATACTCTTGAGAAAAGTTTCAATCTAACTCTTTCCCCCTAGTTATGGATTAAATTGTAGGGATGTCTTGTGTTGAGCTGGCAACCAGTCTAGGACGAGAAATTCAAAATCAAGAGAAATGAGCTCCGTCGTGTTACTTAGCCTAAACATACAACAGCTGCTATGGCTGCAGTACCTGTAGTAATCTTACGACCCTAATGAGTTAGGGTCCCGTGATATAAAGATTTATCAGTATGATTTGTCATGATTTCATTTCAGAAAAAATGGTCAATTTTATGGTCACCACATATTTTATTACAATGTTGTTGAGAGTGACATTATTCATGTGACATTGTTCATGTTGCATGACTGCACAAAAAAGCTCATAAAATCGGTTCTACTATTCTCGCTTCTCAACAAACTTGATAATCATGTAAGTTCGTTCGGTTTATTAAGTAAAAATTAAAGAGTGATTTTTTTGTGGGGGTGGGGGCTTATTTTTTAATGTTCGACATTAACTTCATTGAATAACATATTTACCGTTTTGTTCCACTATCTTCTCTCATCTTCCAGACAATATTATAATTCCATTTTCCTCGAACTTTTACCATTTAGAGCAAAGGCATCTCTTGGTGTCTGCTGAAATATTCCGAAAAACTGAATATTTTAATAGACTTATATAAAAAAAATAGGTTTTCGAAAGTCCAACATATGCTAAATATAGTGAATGCGTGAAAACATTCCAGTCAATTTTTAAGACATTGCTCTTCCGGAAGAAATTCACAATAGAGGACCCTTTCCAATCCCACCATATTCACAGCATAAGATGAAGACTGGGCTTTGCTATAGTTAGTAGTGACTCCATATTGTAAAATATCTCCTTGTCATAATGTATTTAAAAATGAAACCTTTTAGTTCGGATAGCGAATGGCACAAGTAACTACAGTCCAGTATTCTCTCTCACTCCTCCTCCTCCTATCTATCTATCTATCTATCTATCTATCTATCTATCTATCTATTCGCTCTCTCTCCACTTATGTGGAAGCCATTCATCAATCCGACTAACATAATCAGGCTAGTGCAACGGTTGATTTAGATATTTTGATTAATCGTCTTGTCTTATCGATTGTAAAACATGGTTGTGTGATTTCTCATCTTCAGTAACATTGTAAATATGTATTATCACCCCTTATCTTTTTCCTTTGCTAACTCACGAAAGTGCTGCGGATTTTCCAAGCTCTTCAATGTTTTTACGATGAATGATATAATTCTATCTATACTGAGATTGCTCAATGTTTATACGGTGGTTGTTTGTTCAGTGTCTTTGAATGCTATTTTTCCATTTGATATTGATGACAAAACCATTTCCTTAATATTTTAAGTCTGTTTCCAAAACTATTAACTTGTGCTGTCTGTCAAGCCGTTTCATTTTAGTTTCTCATAGACAACATACATCAATGTCATAACTATCAACGTCCCGAGATAATAATTTCTGCTTTCCTTTTTTCTTTTTTTTTTTTTCACAAGTCTCTTAACATTAAATATCCCGACGATAAAAATCTTTAAAACATTTACAAAGTTTTGAATAAGAAGTTGCCAATTTTCAAGGATTGACAACCAAAAATGTCACTAGCTTCTCCGCCAACAAAATAAATCTCCGGTACATAAATACGTAAACCAGTTTTAACACACTCGTTCTTTCGCAATACCTTAATAAATTACACAAACATTTTTAGCGTTTCAATTACATTTTCTTTTACTCAAAATAAAAATGCTTAATTGTCTATATTAAAATGAAAAAACATATTTTAAAATGCATAATAGATAATAAAATTTTAAACGTATTTTAAAATGTATACTGATATGACTTGTTTCCACAATAAAAATCAAAAGCGTCTTTTTTAATAAAATCAGTTAAAACGAAACGCTGTTAATACTCATATAACCTAAAAAAGCGAATGAACTTTTTGCTAACGGATAATAATTATGCCAGATGGAAAAACAAAAGAACTTATAATTTAATTTGAGAATAATTTCAAGATTATTTTGCACTTGGAGTAAACAAAATGACACAAGAATATTTTTAGCGCGTATCTATTGCTTAAGCCTTAAGGTAACCTTCGATGATAGAATTTAAAATATTCGGAAAAATACGCCAATTTGGACGTTTTAAATGTGACAGATTTCACAATTTAATCAAAAGCTATCTTTTTTTTCTTTTTCTTTTTTTTAGTAAATTCTGTTAAATTTAAACCTTCCTTAATGCTAATAGTAAAAAAAAACGAATGGACATTTTCGGGTTGAGTTGGGTCGGTGAATTTTATGACATATCAACCCTTGCTCAGTCATTCAGTATCAAAATATTTTTTAAGTCTATAGAAAAATAGTCTTATGTGTGTATACTTGAGTTTCCTATGTAAGAATTAGTCAGGTTTATATTTGATTCTATCGATAAATATTGAACGTGTTTGTATTTGAGTCTATAGGTAAACATTGGTCATGTATGGACTTGGGTTTATAGGTAAACATTGGTATTTAAACTTAAGTCTTTTCGTAAACAATGGTCGTGTTTTTACTTGAGTCTATATGTAAACATTGGTCGGTATACACTTGAGTCTATATGTAAACATTAGTCACGTTTTTAACGTGTCTATAAGTAAACATTGGTCTCTGATAGTCAAATCCAAAAGCATTCAACCACTGGATGGTCCCTTTGGGGTGGTGTTGCCGCACTACAGCATATTTTAAGCTGCGTCCACAAAGCAAGACTTTTGTGTTTCGCATTTTATCATCATCTTTTACTCACGGAAATTAATGTAGCGAAAAGATAAAATGGTCGGCAATGTCAACGAATATGTACAGTCATCTTGATTATCTTTTCGACAGAAATATCAACGATTAAAAAGAATAAGATTTGCTAATAAGAATAATACTGTATTCGAATTGCCAGTTATTTTACCAGTTGACCAACTGCTGACTCCGGGGTATGAAATATGTGTTCATTTTTTGTTATCTACACGAGGCGAAATTCTACTTGATTTTAACCACATTATGTGGTAATGAGTGTCTCCGATCTAGCACTAACTGGCTATAGAATAGAAACTTTGGCGCTGCATATGGCATTCTGATAGCGATTAATCTCCACTGACCATTTACATAATTTCATCGATTATTATCAACCGTGAGAACGTAGTTTCGAAGAGAAGGACGTCCAGTTTAAGCAACAACCTTTCCCAAATTTTGACCTTTGGCAACTACACTGCTACTACTTTTATGTTTATTTCATTCATATCTTAAGTAAGACACAATATTTTTTAGTCAATTTATTAGGTAGAAAGATAAAATTGATGAGAAAATTGATTCTCTTTGTCTGTTTACAAGTTTGCAGTACCTGTAATTGTGCATTATTATATCTCGTCAGCTGCATAAGGATGAAGAGATTCCTGAAAAGTTATCTAATCAGACAGTTCCAAGTGTTTAATAATAATAATAATAATAATAATAATAATAAACTGATTCCTTCACAGTGATATGAAAGCTATCAGTATGTTATTTCTTCATGCACTTCATTTTACAATTTTAATAAAGTACTCGTTATTTTAATGGATTTATTACAATATAATAAAACGCATCTGTATTGTGATATTCATGACGTTTCGGCCGTTGTACACTCCGGTCTTCATCAGGTGACTGGAATTTCGAAATGAACCCTTTATTTTGTCCACCGGGGTAGCTTGTTCTAGTTCCACGTGCCATGCCTCTTCCAGATGTCTTAGTTATCTCCCTTTAACTCAACTCTCCAAGTTTTTGTACACCACTGCAGTAACCAGGCATTGAACTCACAAAAAAAAATCAGGCGTAGCTGACCATATATGGAAGGAAAAGCGAGATCACCGCCCCTGTGGGATGAGGTTGAAATAATAGACAGAGAACATCACTGGAAAATATGAAAACTTAAGGAATCAGTACATATGCCAGGCCACAAAATCTCCTAAGTTATCCAAGCGTAGAAATGAATACAATATGGGAACCAGTAATACGGCATGCTCGAGAAAAGCAATAATAAAAACAAAATTGCAATATGATCTCTGGTAAAAAAACGATTTCTAAGACATATAAGTCCCAAAAAATCATGCACTAATGTCCTCAAAGGGACCTGACCCAATAGATCCAGTGACTTGATGCAAAGAGTTATGAATTCAATACCTGACTGCAGTGATGCACACAAACTTGGAAAGTTAAGTGAATTTCTATTTCGAAGTGAACAAAAAGGAGATGAGTGAGACATCCGGAAGAGGCATGGCACGTAGTTTCAATTTGACAATTTCAATCACCGGATGAAAGCCGGGGCGTACAACGGCCGAAATGTCGTGAATATGACAATAAAGATGAGGACAACTGTCCGAACAATGTAAATAATTACAATACGTCATCTCAGAAATGTAGACAGATATAATAAATCAAAAATATTTTTTTACATACCTTTACTCCAAAGTTTATTTCATAATGTATCATGGCACTGTTGTTGTGTAGATCTATTGAGTACCAGGGAAGGTACTGCCTATCAAGTCACAACAAGGACCTCAGACAGACAGTACTTTTCGAAGTATGATTGTTGTATCCAATAAGACAGATTCCTGTAGAATTCGCAAAATGTATTTTACACCAATTTGTTCGACGTATTTTTAAGACTTTAATGGAATGGAGCCAAGTCCTTCAGTTACTACCGGGATGACTTTAACATTTTTCTCCAACATTTTCAACAATCTGACAAACTTCAGTTTAGAGTAGTTGCTGAGTTTTTCTATTTGCTTTGCTATTATATTCTAGTCAGCAGGTATGACCATATCAATTATTTGACATTCATTTTCAGTTGTATTGGAGACGGCTAATTCTCACCTCCGGTGTTCAATAACTTGATCTATTATTATTATTATTATTATTATTATTATAGCTGAGGTACCGGCGTTACAGAGAAGTAATTTGTGCGAATAAAGAGACATACTTCATTTTATTTGTATAGATTATTCAAATAACTAGGGGAATGAATCGCGCATTCTTAGCTTTAGTCATGATACCAAATGCTGATTTATCTCCCTTACCACTATATTTTAAGAGGGGAAATAAATATTTAACTTCCATGAGAAATGACTTCTTTGACTTTATTGTTAACGTTTCATGACCTTCAGGTCGACCGAAGTCAACTCTGCATACGCTATGATCCATGGTATGCCATAACCTACCTGTATGCCAAGTTTATTTGAAATCCATTAAGTAGTTTCTGAATTTATAGCGGACAAACAAACAAACAACCACTTCATTTTATTTGTATAGATAGCATATTATTATCAGTTCTATTCAGCTCTAAATTTTGTTTCAAATGTTATAGGAACATATCCCAGTCTTAGTCTTTCGCCGAGGAGACAAATCACTTCAAATTGTGTTTCGATTCCAGTCTGCGTCAGAATGCCCCAAAACTGGAAAAAGCCCAGTTTACGTTCACAAAGAAACGAAAGGTGAAATTAACACAACGGTGAGAAAAGAAAACGCGAATCCTGTTTTCAATGTATGTGTTCTTTTACAGAGCGATTATAGAGGTAACGTCTGCTATTTCTGCCATGACAACACTAACAGGCAATCTACTCCCTTCGGCCAGCGAGAACACCACTTTTTCTTGCCTTCCCTCTGACTATCTTTATATCAGGGTGCACGGGCTACATATCGAGTGGCCTGGAAATATTTGTCCATTCTAATTGTGACTCTGCTAATATAAGCCTAAAACCGAAACTTCCTGACTTCTGACTAAGTGGCACCTGATCACGAAAGTTTTCGTTTAATTATTTCTTTTCTCTATTTCATTTCTGTTTTGGGTGGCTGCTTTGGTGATATTACTTCTTATATTTTATTGTTTACGTAGTCATAACAAAACTTACTGCGATTCGGATCTAGATAAAAGCATTCACAGTCCAGTTTGCTTCGTGTGTATTCTCAGAGGAGAACCCAATATGTCACAATACTGCATGATACAAGTATTGAAATTATGAAAATTTGGGAGCATTATTTTAAGCTATGCCTTAAAGTTGATGAAGCTACTTGCAGATTTTGGGGTAAAGGAAAAGAAATAAACAATATCTGCTCATACGACTCCAAACTAGTTTGAGCATTTTAAAGGTGATGAATTCTTAAAATGTGCTTTTTGATGCATTAAAACACAAAGTAACGGAGAACCTAATCATCGGCAGTCAAAAACTTTCAAAATGGTTTTGATCATTAAAAAAATGCCTTGTGTAGCACACTATGTACGTTTCAGAAAGCATACATGTGCTTCTGGTTGATAAAAAAACGAAAATACTTTCGATATACCCTACAAAAAGATTTTTGTAATACTTGATATTATCAATGCTATGCATCGACCCCTTCGAATTTATTTTAATTTTTAACTTTATTGAACATATTCACTATTTTGTTCCACTGTTTTCTGTCATCTTATAAGCAACCTTATAGTTCTCTCACATAACCTGTTATCTTTTTCAGCAAAGAACTACTTGTGCCTTTTGCATTTTCAACGGGGAATTGGATTTTTATCAATAAGACAATTCTGCAAAAACTGGAACGAATTGTAGTTTTACGTCAAAATATCTAGCGAACAGGGCAGAAGAACATTTTATCTTTCTCAGCCAAGAATTATTTTAAGTGCCCTTTACAGTCTCACTGGAAAATTCAAAACTGGAACAAATTGTAATACAAAGTCGACATATCTAGTGATCATGGCAGAGAACTTCTCTAAGTGTCTTTTGCAGTCTCACTTGTAAATTGGGATTTTTAAAGACGTTTCTGTAAAAGAAACCGCAATAACTTTGGATTAAAATCCGGTTCATTCTATCGCTCTAGGAAATACCTGAATCCTTATGCCAATGTTTATCTTCACAAGAGTCAAATTAGACCAGAAATGGTGTATTGCTGTTCTATTTGGGCTAAGGCTGCTCAATCCTCACTTTCCAGCCTTGATAGATTTCAAAATCGTTTACGTAGACTTTTGGAGGAAAAACATTTTCCACTCTGCAGCCTCTTTCCACAAGCGCAACTCACAAATCTAACACTATTTCGATGACAGATGTTCAGATGAGCTCCAGTTCAGACCTTTACATGTAGTCCACGCCAAAATATTTCCACGGATTCGAATCACACTCATTTCCTCCGTATTTCAAAAGTAATAAGAAAGTTTCCCTCAGAGAGCTATTTCCAAAGACTGCCATTTTGGGGGAAGAGAATCCCATGTGGATGTTTCCGTGAACACTATAATCTTAACCTCTTCAAGGGTCAGTTGTTATCTATCCCCCTAATCGTTCATGTACAAGTGTTATAAAGGACAGTGGTTTGGAATGGGAAATTGGAGAGCCGAGTTCGCATTCAAGTTGAGTTCTTTACACTCACTTAGGAAATATGTGAACTTAGCTCTTTCCCCCAGCTATGGGTTAAGTAGTAGGGCTTGTATCTGGGAAATTCATTGTTATCCAAAAAGTAAATCTTAATGCAACATTCCCTTATAAAAATATTATTAATGCAATATTCCCTTATTAAACAAATTATTCTTACAATTCAGAATATGTGCCAGCTTTAGATAACACACAAAGGGATGATAAGCCTTAAAAACAAATCAATCAATAGCTTCATAATTAGCTTCTCTTCTACTTATATCATGCACCTCATTCATCATAACCATTTTAATAGTGGCCTTCTTGAAGCCTTGAGTGACTTTCGAGTTTTGTATTGAACTTGAATATTAAAACAAATCTGATAGAATATTATGTTCTTTTCCTCAACTCAAATAATCAAGCACTTGATTCATTTATTTTGAGAAGCTGCGCTATATCCTGCATCGTATAACATTGATTATTCTCAAGTAATATTTTGATTTCATTGTTATACGCCTCAACTCGACTTCCTAACTGTAGAGCTTCGTTCAAACTATTTTTGATACGCTCGATCTTTGATACTCACACAATTTTTTTTGAGTTTCTATCAAATATTTCCATTTGTAAAATAAAAAAGTTCTAATATACTTAAAATGTTCTTAGAACATCAATGCTAGAATCAATAAGAAAAAAAATATGGAATTTTTGACAATATTTTAAATCCACGCTGATACAGCTGCAATAAAATCAAAAGCGATCTTTTTGAAGGAAGTTAAAACTAAACGTCCCTAATGACATCTAACAACAACAAAAGAACGACAAAACCAAATATAATTTAACAGTCATTGTGAAAAGTTATTAAGTGACTCATTTTTACCTTGAGAAGGAAAAAACAGTAAGTACTAGTCGAATTGAAGAATATTTTTTACAGCACAGATCAATAAAAAAAAAAATTCACGGTGTAAGCCGACCGATTTTTATTTCCTTTCAGCTAAACACGCAGATCATGTGGCGAAAGAAGTTTGAGTGTGCCAAGAAAAAAATCGCCGATGTCTCTCGGACATCAAAAGAAAAGATGTCTGCATTTACAAGTGAGACACGCACGACTCTACAAGTCTTTCCTCTTTAATAAGCACTAATTTAATACATAAACTGTGTTGCTTTGTTGGTAAACGGCTATATTGAGGACTATGTCGCACTGAAAGCGCCTGGCCTCGTCGAATCACTAAGGTTTAAACAGCGTTACTCTTGTGCACCAAATACAAGTGCCGATACGATGAAATTATCTCCTTTAATTTTTGCTCCTCCCCTACCCCAGTATGGTGCTTATTTGGTACGGCACACATATGATTTTTCAAATAATTTTTGAGGCATATTTTATGCTCAGTATATTAAACTTATTAAAACCAAATACTCAGCGGAATATTTCTTTCGGCGGCACGCTTATTTGGTAATTTAGAAATTCTCACTGACAGAACTATTCGAGATGGTACTTGTATTCGGTACAAAAGAATATTTAGGTTGTGTCTAATTGGGGGATAATGGTTCGGAAACTGGTCTTGCATATCATTACTACTGAGTAGCGAGTTCGATACTCACTGGCTGCTCATTATTCTGGTGTCAAAAACCGGCCTTCTGAGTAGGATCAAATCGGAGTATCTGTTCCCTCTTGGTCATTTGTCTGCACTTGCTTCATTGTAATAAGAGAGTAATGGTCAGGATCAATCCCTGAGGTCTTAAACTTTCCAAGCGAACTAGAATTTTTTATACCCACCAACGGGTACACGTGAAGTGTCGCACATTAAACCACAATTGTGTCAAACTTGCTCTAAAGTGGAGACGGATAAATACCTTAATCAGTACATAGACGGTTGAAGCAGCTTGTATAATTGTGACAGACTACGCTAAATCCTTGTAAATAAATCCACACTTTATTAACCTCGTTTAACTGGGATTTGATTCTTATGACGGTTCCCGGTTTTTAGCCCCTCGCTTAACCGAAACGACTATTTCCATTTTTTCCTATGATTTTATTGAGATTCCATGATGATTTCTATATTTTGTTTTGTTTTACTTCTTAACTGGGATTTGACTCTTATGACGGTTTCCATTTTTAACCTCTCGCTTAACTGATATTTTCATTATTTTTCTACCTGAAAAATTGTTAGCATGTATTACCCTGTGGTGCACCTAGATACATCACCAGTGATGATTTCTTGTATCATTGGGTATTTCGCGTCTTTCAACAACCAGACACCCTCGTTCATGTCACTCAGCCAGAATCGCTCAAATACACAAGAGTATAAATTTATCCCCCTCTTCATAATACAATGTTAAAGAATTATTTTTCTTTTTTGTGCTATGACTTTTCAGAACTCTGTTGATTATGGTTTTCGACAATTTCTTCTGTTAATTTTTCTTAAGAAATTTTATTCTCTCATTTTTAGTTTTTCTTAAGTATTTTTATTCTCTTATTGTTTTGCCATCCATTCATTAAAACTCCTTTAGTAGGTTACTGGCTGTTTCCCCTTCTTCTATTGTCCTTATAAGTGCTAAATTTTCTAAGTTCTCTTTCCTCATTACGTGTCCCAGAAATTTCAACTGCCTCCTTTTGCTTGTTAGTAACAGCTAACTAGTATTTTCTCTTTTCCTTAAATTTTTACAGGTTGCTCACGTTCTGTCGATTGTATCCTCAGCATTCGTCGGTAGAACTACATCTTTGTTGCTTCAAGTCTCTTCATTTGTGAGGAAATTGTCGAACATTCACTGCCTTGTAAGTGATTAGATATTACGTAACTGTTCATCATTTTTCTTTCTTTCTAATAACATTTTTCTAGCTTAGTTTCTGAAACGTATATTTCGCTATTCGTATGCGTCTTTGAATTTCTATGTTACATTTTCGTCTTCTGTTTCCACTCAACCCAAATAGTTAAATTTTCGTACTTTCTTGATTTTGAAGTGTTAAATATGTATTGGGTTGGTGCATAATTATCAGGCGTTTTTTTTAAAATAATATTTATTATGAAAAAAGAAACATAACAATTCAACAATAACCTTTCTAAACGATTATTCCGGAGCATATGATTATCGACACACGTTTTTTTATAACCGGAAAATAAAATAATATTTTTATTAAAAAAGTAAACAAAACAGTAATTTTTATTAACAAATAACTCGCCTACAAAAACTCCTAATAATTATGCACCAACCCAATAGTTAAAGAATTATTAAACCTAAATTAACGACATTTCAGAGAGTTTTATTGCTGATGAAGATTCAATTTTCTGCATTAACTTTTACCAGAAATTATTTAATAGAGGGAAAGATTATAACTCACCAGATCTTAAACCAGATCTCTCTGCTTCAAACTTGTGTTCCTATGAGTTCACAAATAGAGGGAATACTTCTTTTTCCCAAATTGGATAAATGGTAGTGTAGACTTGGCGTCCTAACAATGGTTGAGAATCCTGCTTAACTTACGTAAACAGACAAAATCTGATTTTTATTTATTTATTAACCATTTTACTCCAAGCAAGACCAGAATGCCACTAAGACGCAAGGGCTTACTGAGAGTGAAATAGAATAAAAAGACATTATTAAGGAGAAAGGTCAATAAAGAACATGATTCAGGAAGACAGAAGATGACGATTGACGCTGCATTTAAAATTTTAAAGATCATCGATGGTAGGGATGCAAGAAACCGGAAGAGAGTTCTACAAGTGAGAAGATAAACTATTAGAATAGAACTTATGATTACATATAGCTAGTTCCGCAGTTGCCAATCTAGTAGTATGCTTAAATTCGTGTGGTCGAGGTAACAAGGAGGAAATCTCATTAAAACAATTGCCCTAAAAATATTTATAGACAATACACAGGGATGACACATTATGGTAACCGGAAAGCAACTAAAGTCGAGATACAAGGTCATGAAAAAATTCAAAGAATTTCCCTGGATTTTGTCGAGAATTTCGAGATATATAGCAGGAGCATGAGACTAGATATGGAAGCAATATTCAATGGATGAATGAATGGTAGATTTATAAATGTGCAAGAGAAGAATTGTTTGGCAGGACAGAATAAACCTAATGTACTAGCAGTAGACTTAACAACTGATTCAATATAATCGTTCTACTTCATGTCAACGGAAAACGTGAGACTAAGAAGGCACAATGATTTGTTCTCCTGGGGGTTATCATCATCCATGTTCATGGAAGGAAAAATGTTTCTCTAAAAGATATCAGTATTGTTTTGGAACCGTTTAAATTTACAATTTCTTGTCACAGTTAACAACTGATTGGAGATAATTTTCGAGGTCAGCTTCCAGTTTTACTTTGTCGGACATACCTTATTTTTTTTAAATGCCATGTTCCTTAGGTAATTATGTCTCTGCACAGCTTCTATTTTTTAATATCTGTGAACTGCAATGACCGTTCTTGGAAAAGATAACGGGGTAGTTTCTCATTGTCCCAATCACGGTTGGGAATTTAGAGTTGTCATTTTCCTACATTGTTTAGAATTTTGATGGGTGACCGCTTAGAAACACTATATACTGAAAATAGTTTCTGCTTGGGAAAGCTTCGTAAGCAGTGCCTTAAGTTGTTTTTCTTTGTTCTAGTTAATGATGACTGTGAACAGTAGGTGGGTTATTTTAGAAAAGGACATAGAGGAAGTGTCGCCTAGATCATACAGATTGAAGCACTTCTGACATTGGTACAATTTAGGGACATCCGTATGAACAGACAGAGGTAAAATTGGTAAATGTCCACGAGGAAATGTTGCTGGCGAAATGCCGAACGTGTCAGAAAGATTTTGTCTGGAAGACTGTTCAAGAATCACTTACCACGAAGTTATACCTACATGTGTAAATGTCAGTAACAGAAGGTAATTGCAGTAGGAAATATAGTGTAGAGAAATCAAATAAGAGGAAGAAAGAGAGAAAGGAAGAAGAGAAACAAAATTATTAAGAGATAAAAAAGACGATTGAGAGGAGTGCAAAAAGAGAGAACTCAAAGAGAGAGAGAGAGAGAGAGAGAGAGAGAGAGAGAGAGAGAGATAAAGGAAGCGAGAGGATAAGAAAATAAGTACAACAAAAAACAAACAAATGAATACGAAACGTAGAAATATTGAGAATGAAAAAACGAAAAGCCAAATCTTCAATCTTGTCATTTGGCCAGATTTAGGAGAAATAGTTTCGGCTAATATCTTTTCATCACACCTATATATATATATATATATATATATATATATATATATATATATATATATATATATATATATATATATATATATATAGGTACCTCCAAAGATTCGCTTAAGAATGAGCATCCATGATGAAATAAATGACCCAAACTTAATAAAAACACAATTTTATCTTTAAAATCATTTCTTAGTAAAACTGTCTGTCTGTTCTTCATGTCCTGTGCATGTTTTCTTTCTTTCTTTTCTTTTTTTCATTATAGGATTACCCAGGTCTATCAGTACCTGACTGCAACACATTTAGCTTATCGTTACTTCTGTTTTTTTTTTTGTTTTTTTTGTTTTTTTTCCAAAAGTTAAAATCGTCTTTGAAAGGAAACAAATTATAGATTTCGGACCGTAAGCAAGATCAAGAAAGATGGGGTGAAACAGCTGATGGCGTTCTCTAAAGGGGATTTTTCAAATTGTTTAGAAAATTGAAAAGAATGGTGTGATACTTATGTGAAATAATAAAGGGATTACTTTGAGTAAGGGAAAGATGTTATTACTCGAGGCGGACTACAATATTGATTGATTGATTTGTTATTATTAGTAAGACGAGAACAAAAACAAAGGATTTTTTATTATTAAATTGTATTCTTTAATCCTTTTTAGAAAATTCAAAACTTTTGTTAGAAAAATTGTTTTTCATGCGTCAACGGGTGACCATAAATTAGTAGGAGAAATTTAAGTTTCCTATTTGCAGTTCAAAATACATTGATTTGGAAAATCAGATAACTGTTGGATTTTAATGAAACTTTTAGAATTTTCTTTTTTAATCATTTTACCCCAAGCAAGGCGGGGGTGCCACTAGTACGCAAGGGGGTTACAGAGAGTGAAAGTGAGAGAAAAGACTGGGTATAAAAGGGATTAAGGACAGGATAAAAGAAGAACGGGTTTCAAGACAACAGAAGATGGCGGCTGATTTTGCATTTCAATTTTTGAAGATCGTAGTTTTAAGGAAGCAAGTAAACAAAAGGGAGTTCCACTGTCTGGAACTGAGAGAAAAGAAACTGTTAGAGTAGAAGTGGTGGGACTTAGATGCCAATCTGGTAGCACGCTTAATTTCATGTGGTCGAGGTATCAGGAATTTAAATGCCCGTCAGAGCAGTTGTCATAAAAATATCTGTAGAAAAGACAGAAGGTAGCCTCACCATGTCTGTGAGAAAGTAACTGAAGTCGTGATGCCAAATCATAAAGAGCCTCCAATAATCTCTAGAACTGAACTTGCGAGATACTATATGATGTTTCATTCTATCAGCAAACAGTAACTTCGCTTCATTGAGAACGCGCTTGTACTCGTTACGAGCAGAGACAAAGAGACGTCTGTTGCATCAGACGTGTCGCTCTGGTACATCTGGAAGAAGTGATTCCTGTGAGCAATAGCGGCCGAGCATGCAAGTGAGAACCAAGAAGATGAACTTGGCATTTCCTTGCTGGAATGAAAGCATCGATGCCAGCTTTTACCCAGGAGGAGACCTCATACGTGCATTTTTGAACAGGATGATTAAAAACTTCATTCCAAGGGACGTCATGAAGGAAATCATAAAACAAGTCTCAATCCGCTTGTTGATGACAGAAAGATACTCTGTTAGTGGGAAGTTCTTGGCTGGTAGGGAAGCGAAAGGAGGTGTTTACAGACACTACCGCGTGATCAGAGTTGCCAAGAGGGCATAGCTGCGTAGTACAACAGGGCTCATTTATTCTCAAATTATTGAAATTATTTTAGAAATGTTTCTTTTTTTTAGAAAATCTTGATAAAAATATTTTTTACATCTGTTAAGACACACACACACATCACATTTATTTAACTCTTATGGAATTTCGAGAAATTCATTTTTGTGGGACTTAAGTCCTTGGAGCATTTATGTCATCAACTTTTTTTTGCAAAACCGGACCCCCAATTAACGAATATTTGCTCTTTATCATAATATAATAAATGCAACAAATCTAAGACATGATTTAATTAGAAAAGTTTTAATTGTTTTTATGAATACAATACATTATGAACACTTTCGTCATAAAAAATTTAATGAATAATGAATTTTTACAAGAACTGTTTTCCTTTTAAAAAATGACTGAACATTTTTCAGGCTGTCCGTGGGGCGTGAGGTGAGGCTGTACTAAAATCCAATAAATCGCGAGGTTGTGAGGCTTAGTATTGTCTATTAAAATTTTGAGTGTAGTTTTGTGTATGTGTTAAAAAAACAAAAATTTCCACATTTTAATTATATTTATCAATCAAAATAAATAATGAATTCAACATAAACAATCAAATGAAAAAGGCAAGATTTTCTTTGTGGAATTTCCTTCTAAAATCAACTTAAATTCTGTATTTCTATCGTCTTCGCCTAAAATTCTGAACTTTTACTTACATTATTTACATTTTGTTCCTTAATAAGAATAGATAGGTTTGACTATCCTCTAGTTCACACTCCATCCCGATCTTTTTGAAAAGAGTAGATGTTTATTCCGTGTTTCCTGTTTTGGATTGGGTTTCCGGTTCCTTCTAATATTTTTTTTTCTTCTCTTCCATTTCCGTTGTCCCCTTGCGTCTTGGTGGCATTATCATCTTACTTGTGGTGGTGCCTCTTACTTTGTAATCCTATAACTCGTGTGGCTCTTGGGCCTTGTACAGAGTGAACATCATTGTAAAAAAAGGCTGTAGGTGAAGCTGGGTGAAAGGAAAAGTGACACCACAACAAGCACCATACTATGAAATATACTGTCATATATTTTAAGCAGGTACAAGAACTGTTCTGACTATAACTCTCTGCATACGTGTATTTGCGATACGAAAAAAAGTCAGAAAATAGTGACATTTTATCTGCTGTAATGGTGAAACAAAGTGAGACACAACATAGACTGTTTTGCATTTTAATTTCTAAGAGTGAAAAATTCATAAAAACTGCAGAGATTCAAGAGCTTGGTCAAAATAATAAAATTTAAGTGGGTACTAAGAAATTGAAACACGGGTACATAAAAAAATTGGTGAAACACCATTTAGTACCACTATTTTAGTACCCGGTTACTTACCAAAATTTCAAAACCATTCTAACACCAAACACCAGCTATGGGTCCAGCATCTACACTGAGTATGAACTTATTTGCTGAAAAGGTGTCCCAAGTATACCAGCGGTATGATTCATCCCCATAACACAGGTATATCTCTATCTATAAAAGCAGGACGTATGTGTGTGCGTGCGTTTGGTGAATTCACGGTCGCAATTTTCGACAGATTTCCACCAAAATTTACATGCACATGTTCCAAGTTAGCGGGAAGCCCAAGACCGACTTTGCATTTCCCAACTCCCATCGATAGTGGAAATAATCCATTTTTTCATGCTTCTACGGCAGTTTTCATGTAGTTTGCGGCCATTTTCTACTGGCCAGAGTGAGAGCCTATAGCTGGCTGCCACGAATAGGCAGGAAGAATCTATTGGCCAGTGTGGGAGCCAACAGCTGACTGACACGAATGTTAACTAGCATGCTAGCATGCAAAAAAAAATCGATAGCTGCATTCGTCACAAGTGGGGAAAATTTAAATCGCCAATTAGCTCATTCGCTTGCTTAAACTCAACGTTGATTCTGATTCCGCAGAACTGGGTTGGGTATGAAAAACTATTTGTTCTATTATTCTATTTTCATTCGGTTTTTCCAGTTACGAGTCCTTTTTTGTAAAAGCTGATCGTTTTGTGTTCATTTTGTTTAGTTCTTTTTTCTAAACAGATTTAATGTTTAGTATAGAGCTTAGAAAAAATTCGCAGTGTGAGATAGGCAAGAAGTAAGGCGTGTAGCAACATCAGCACGGCAAAGGGCACTCCTTTAACGACAAGGAAGGGCAAAAACATTTTAAGTCAAGTGATACCGATTGCTGTATGAGTCGTACGATTTTTGAATCAAGCACGGGCAACGCCGGGCCATGCTGCTAGTTAGATATAAGAATACAACTAATTAAAAATACGAGTGTTGTTTCACAAAAATAGTCTACAAATATTTTAACACAGGTGTACAAAAATGCCATATTTCCAGGCAGAGTAAAGTTTATTAAATTTCTTCAAAAAAGTACTATGCAATTCATGTCGTTTTAGATATTGGTATTTGATTCCTCCTGCATGTAATTATCAGAATTTCGTTCTAACTCTTACACTGTCAATGACTTAATTCTCTTTGTTTACAACCGGGAAGCGTTGAACATTTTAGGATGTCCTGGGTCCTAAAATTCCTTCCAGAATGTGAATAGCTTTGAACTGATCGCTGATCATGTTTTAAGTATGAGTACCAACATTTTATCCGGGTTTCTCTCATTGAATTATGCCTTCTTAATCTTTCGAGTAATTTCCGCAAATGAGTGTCTAAATTGCTAACTAATCTTAATACATGCTAGCTGTGAGTGCGGCGATCGCACAATAGACTCACTCATTGACTTTTCACTACCGACTGTGTAAAAACTGCGGTTCAATCTCCATTAAAAAAAAACTTTTACAAACTGTTTATTTCATTCACAAGTTGTATTCCCTCAACAGAACCTTCGAGAAATTATACATTTATCATAGCGTTGACTTCACTTTCCAAAACAATCGGTAATGTCTTCTTTATCGACTGCTCTCTCGTGGCTTTCTTAATCTATTCCACAGGCTGAAAACTCTTTCCTTTCAAAGGCGATTTTAACTTTGGGAGAATCCGGAAGTTCTGGGATAATAAATATAGGATGGGATATTCTGATAGATTTCGGTGATGCGGCATTTTTCAAAAAAAGAAAAAGTTGCAGGTGATGTGAAAAATGGGTAATCGAGTTATTAAAAAATTGGTGGACAATTTCAAGACTTTCTGTGGACTCTCCTGTCGATTTCGATGTATGAGGTTGATTGAGTGAGTGATTTGTTTTTTACGGCTTATCAACCCTTCGTGGGTAATTTGAAGCTCAAACATATTTTCGATTGTCAGAATAGTTCTTTTTGCGAGTGAATATTTTATTAACAATTTTGGGAGAATGACAATGATTTTTATGCATTATTTACATTGTTCGAACTGTTTTCTTCATCTTTATTGCCATATTCACGACATTTTGGCCGTTGTAAGCTCCGGCCTTCCTCCGTGGATAAAAAGCGTTGATTGGACCCAGTGACTTGACCGAAAGAGTTGTGAGTTCAATACTTGGCTACGGCAGTGTTGAACAAAGACTTGGTGAGTTGAGTTAAAGGGAAATAACGTAGACATCCGGAAGAGGCATGGCACATCGAACTAGAAAAATCTACGAAATAAATGGGCGAAATAAAGGGTTCAGTTCGAAATTCCAATCGCCTGAAGAAGGACGAAACTTTGTGAATATGGCAATAAAAATGAGGACAATACTCCGAACAGTGTAAATAATGTAAATCATTACAATACCTCATCTATAAATAGAAATATAGACAGATATTTTTATACAGTTATACTATTGAACCTATAGCTGAGGGAGATAAGTTCATACCTTTCCCAAGACGTTAATATAACGAACTTGACTGGAATTCGAACTCAGCTCTCCGATTTCTCATTCAGAGCCGTTATCCATTACACCATCCACACGTCCACGGATGCATGAGGGTTCAACACATCAGTTTAGAAGTGATCCACCGAAGATTTGAGTATAATGAAGAAGGCTTTTGTAGAACCAGTAGGAAAAAACTGAGAAACTGAAATTGATAATAGAGAAAATGGGCACAGTTGGCCACAAATTCTGATCAGAGTTGAATTCAGAATATTCTTTCTTCAAACTGACTGTCACCCAAGGCAAGAAAGCTCAATCTTCTGCTATTTAATCTATAGTTGGGGGAAGATGGATTCGTGCTTTTCCCAAGAGCATTAGTGCGAAGTCAACAAAACAGAATCGCACGGAATTTGAACTCGGCGGTTTCACTTTCTGAACCAGTGACATTTAAGCATTTCGACGTATAAGTGTCTTTCAGGTCAGTTTTTATGTTTAAGTTTCCTATGAGTCAACAATCCTGCGCGGTATTGGCAAACAAATCCACATGAAGGGCATATTGAATGGTTGTCCGTAATATGGTTTGATGTATTAGCTCGAGATTTAGTGTTAATTCTTAATTCTCTCAAATGCTTGAGACGATTCTTTTCAAAGATAGTTATATCTCGGTAGCAGTTATTTCTCCAGTTTGCTCGGTTTTCAACAGCAAGTTCGAATTCCTCTATAGGGATGTTTGCAGCAATTAAATTGTATTTAAGTTTATCCTTGAGGCGTAACCAAGAACGGCGTACGTTACGCTTACCATGAAAAATTGGCTATACATGAGGATTTTCGACATCCGATCATCACTCATTATGACGACATGACCAAACTATCTGAACTGTGATTGCATCAGAAAGGATTCAATACCACCGATACTACATTTGATGAAAAGATCAGGATTAGAAATTTTGTCCTGCCGTGTATAACCGCATTTTGAACGAATACAGCGTTTATGTAAAGCATCAAGTTGATTGATGTGCGTCCTATATGGCGTCCACGATTCTGGTCCATGCAGAAGTGTGGTGAGACTACTCGAGAGACACTGATTTTCGTTTTCAGTGAAATTCCATGAACATCCCATAGGCGATGTTTAAGCTTCCCAAAGGCATTGGTTGCCTTTGATATTCGGCTAACTATTTCGTCATCCAAAGAGACAATTGAATTGACTTTGCTTCCTAAGTAAGAGAATGATTTCACATTGGAAATGTATAAGCATGTGCTTTTTGTTTTACACCCTTGATGGACAACTTTAGTTTTCTTTATGCTTATAGTTAATCCGATTGCGTTGCAAGCGGTGGGAAAACGATTGACGAGGACTTGAGCTTCTTCGACTGAGGTGGCCACGATTGCAGTGTTATCAGCAAAAAAAAAAAAAAAAAGATCACGAATCTTGCTCGAGTCAGAGATTTTGATTTAAAAAGTTGATGGGTAAAGAGGCCGCCACTTGTGCAAAATTCAAATTTCACATCCATGTCAAGATCACTAAAAACATGGTGCAGCATGACCGAAAAGAAGAGAACGAAAAGTACAGGAGCCATGACACAACCTTGTTTTTTGCCATTTGTTACATCAAAGGTTTCTGAAAACTCTCCATTAGATATAACAGATGCTTTCAATCCTTCGTGAAACGAGATGATGACATTTAGCATACTTTCAGATATGCTAAGCTTTTTGACTACTTTCCAGAGGGTACATCTGTTTACAGTGTGAAACGCTTTGGTCAGATCGATAAAGATGGTATAGAGTTCATGGTTCTTCTCGCGAACTTTCTCAGCAACCTGACGAATTGAAAAAAAATCATATCAATAGTTCCACGACCTGAAAGAAAACCACACTGAGACTCGTGATAGATGTCATCAATGAGATATTTGATTATTCAGTTGAGAAGAACACGAGCGAGAATTTTGCCAGCGATACTTAGAAATGAAATGCCAAAGGAATTATCACATAGAACTTTTTGCCTTTGTTCTTGAACAGATGTTTATGTAAGCATCTTTGTAGTCCCGTGGAACAGAACCATTTTTCCATATGACTTTAAAAAGCTCAAGGAGTTTCTTAACCAGAATCTTCCCCCCATGTTTAAAAATTTTGGGAGGAATAGCATCTTTTCCAGAGGCTTTGTTCGAAGACAGTTGCTTGATAGAATCCTGAATTTTCTTTAACCATGGCTCAAGAGACAAATAGAAAATTTCTGGTCGCTGATGAATTGAAGCAATGACGTTGTCATCGATGACAGAAGTGGAATTAAGGACACTTTTAAACTGTTTTTTCCTTCGTGATATAATTTCTTTCTTGTCTGTGTGGAGTTTGTTGCCGTAAGACGACATAACAGGTGAAATTACATTTTGTGGGCTGTACACGTTTTTAAGGCCTTCATACAATGCTTTGGGATCATTTCTGTCAGATGTCACCTGGATTTCCACAGCCTTAGCAGACCACCAGGATTCTTTCATTTCCTGATAGCATTTTGCACTTCCCGCTTACACTGCTTATATATGTGCTTTTCTGATGGACAATTTTTGCTGTTTAAGAATATTTTGTGAGAATCGTAAATCTTCTTGAAGAGACGTTGAATGAGCATCATTTACATCGAATCAGTCCTGATGCTTCCTTATGGGAAGTCCTAGAACTTCAAGAGAGCTGGAATAAATGGCATCTTTGAGAGATTTCCAGGAGGATTCAATGTCTTCTGAAATCACAACTGAATCCAGTGTATCAGAGAATTCTTTCTTCTTAACATCAGAATTCAGGGGTGAGATGTTGATTCGATTGGGAACCGTAGTGCTAACCAGAGGTTTCTTGCGTACGAGTCGAAAGAATGCTTTGTTGCGTAGTAGAGCATGGTCTGAAAGATAGCAAGTATTGTGGAAAGAGCGAGTGATATTGAAGTCTTTCGCGTCACGTTTCTTGGTGATAATGTAATGAATCATATGCCAATCTTTGGATCTGGGATGCATATATATATATATATATATATATATATATATATATATATATATATATATATATATATATATACACAGTGAGGGAAAGAAATATTCGTACGCAATAAAAAATTTAATTTATTGTATTTCCAACTAATGAATAAGCATACTTTTCATATAATTAACTGTACACAAATGCATAATAACTACATATGCATAGATAACAGATAAAACTTATCAATTTTAATGGGTGAAAAACGTATTTCTTACAATGCAAATTTCAAATTTTAAAATCTTTTAAATTGTTTTAATACTCCAGATTTATCAAGTGGAATATTGTAGAATATTCCAATAATGTTATCAGTAGTTATTTTAGCCTGAAAAATGCAAACAGAACATTCTGTAATTGATATTCGTGCAAGAAGGTTATCATCATGGCAAGAGGTAAAAGAATTGACAAATTTGCAGAAAAAAACTGATTGTTAAGCTCTAAGAAGAAGGTAAAAGTTACAGGAAAATCTCAGACAACCTAAATATTCCATTTATTACCATTATATATGTATATCGCATGTCTAGCCACACTGATGAGCTGCGATACAGAAAAACTGACTGTCTGTGGATGATTATATATATATATGTGTGTGTGTGTGTGTGTGAGAGAGAGAGAGAGAGAGAAACAGGTGATTAAAAATGTTGATACATCTACGTGAGTATGTTTATTATATGTGTTTAAAGGTGGAGACTGAAATCATAATATCAATTTTGTTTTTCTCTTAAGGCACTTGTTGCTCTGCCATTCCCTCAGCTCAAAATAACTGCCGACTGCTCAAATGACCAACTTTAGATCTCTTACTCCGCCTGATCTTAGAATCTTCCTTGTTTGAATACTGATTCCCCTCAACTAACTGGTTGACATGACCGGATATCATGCCCTCATCTTCAAAAACACTTAATCACACGTAGACTTAAATCTGCTTGATCTTATTATGTTGTTTACGTTGATGCAACACTTGCCACCATTGTCTTTTGCACAGTGTTTTGATAAATCATAGCTTGGAATTTTACTCCCCTCGTCATTGTTTGTACAATCAGTCAACAATTGTCTGCTAGCCTAAGGAAAAATTACCCTGTAGACGAAGCTAAGAATACGCCGACTGCATCTCATAGACAGGACTGACCCCCAAACAATGAGCCACCTTTAATGTGGATGTTTCAGACTCGGATATAAAGCCAACTAATGTCTATATTTCTTTTTTTCTAGTGCAAAGGGGAGCTATGTCTTTTTTTTTTTTTTTTTTTTTTTTTTGACTCTAGTGAAAAATTAATCTAAGTCTGCTTTTTTAACTTTAGTACAAACCGGACCTATATATAACGTTTTGACTCTAGAGTAAAACCAGACCTATGTATTTTTTACTCGGTTGCAAACCGGACTTCTGTTTATTAATTCCTTATGATTTTTGTTCTATAACACTTATATTCGACATTAAATAACCCAAAATGTATTGATATGTTGTTAAATAAACAAACGTAACCTTACCTTAGGAAAAAATTATCAAATTTAGAAATTGGTCATCATTTAAACACTTTTTCTTTTTTGAGGAGAAAATAAGCACTGCTTATGAAGAAATGAATTCGTTACAATAATTCATTTCGGAATTCTTTTTTCTTTTTTTTTTTAGATGAAGAATTATCATTATTAATATTAATGTTCGGACTAGCATACTAGTCTTGGTCGTTGTAAGTTCCGGATTTCTTCAGGTGTCTGTCGCTGTACTCAGTAACCTTCTTGGAAATTTCAACCAAACACTTTATTCAATCTCATTCCGTTTTCCCATGAACGAAATATCCTACAAACTTGGAAAAAGAAAAAAAGAAAATAGAAAGAAAGAACGTTTCGAAACTAGAATCAGGAGAAGGTTAAACGTTAAAATCGTCCTCATGATTTTTATTTATTTGCTTTGCCAATCTCTTGACGTCTTAACGCTCGTGTGCCTTAAATAAGATTGTTAAAAATATATCAAGTTAACATGGCTACCTTTTAATGTCAATACGAGAGAACGGGTGGTGGGAAAGCGCGAGGTTATCAGGTATTGTCTGACTTAAAATAGCATCCGAGATAATCCTTAATTTTCGATGTCTAATTTTATTTTATGCTCCACCTTCCCTGCAGCTGCTAATTAGAAATCAAGGTACAAAGACCTCAGTGAAAAATAGATAATGAATTCTGCTCATTGGGGATTGCTGTCAAAAAAGGATACGATACATTTTTTTTTTCATGGCCTTGGTTGCATTAGTTGAAATTGTGCTATTGTCATATTTTTCTCAAGTAGAACGGTAATACTGAAATTTTGACTGCATTTTTTCTGAGAGCCGTTCTCTATAGAAGAGTGAATTAATACCATGAACTGTTCACGCAGAGAATTTGTAGACGTACACTTTTTTAAATGTTCTCTCTTTCTCTCTGACATTTTTATACAATATTTTTTCGTAGGTATTTGATACAGTTATATATTTAAGCATTACGCGTGAGTGAATGAAAGGAAGCTTATATGTACATGCGCGTGTGAATGCATGAATGTGTGTATACCTGCAAATGAGTGCGTGCCCTTGATGTTATATTAAAATCTACGTCTTTTGAGTCTGTGTCTTCGTACGTTCCAGTACGTGCGAAAGGGTACTGTGAAGATCATACATAATTCTTTTACTCCGAAGAAAAGAATAAAAAGAAAAAAAATACTTGAGTGGTTTGATGACATCCTCATTCAAGTCAACAATAAAAAAAAAGCTATTTGCCTACCTACTTACCTTCCTAACGTATGTTTAACTCTCCCAAAAACAGGAATATTCTACCGTCACAAGACATCTTAAGAACTCACAAATGCATTTTTGATTGTTGATACAGAACATCTTTTATGCGCATCATTCACTGACAATTTTAAAAAAATATCCACAAGGTTGAAATATATTTGCAGCAACCGATATTTAGTCAAAATTTATTTACCCTGATTTTTTGAAAATCTGGATATTAGTAAATTTATGAGATGAAACGATATTATGGAAAGTAACATTCTATAAGCATACATAACTATTATTTTGATTTTATTGGCTGTACCATTGAAAACATTTTATTTTTTCTTATATATATATATATATATATATATATGGTGGACTCTCTCATTGCGGACGACGAATGAGAGATCAATAAAATAAAGAGTTGCTCAACTTTTATGGATATGAATACACATGCACACACATACACACACACGTATATATATATATATATATATATATATATATATATATATATATATATATAAAATAATAAATTATTTTATTTAGCAAATGATGTATGTTATTTGTTAGTAACTTCAACTAAATTATCTAACATCCTGATAAGCAGTTAACATCAATTAATAATATATATATATATATATATATATATATATATATATATATATATATAGATAGATAGATAGATAGATAGATAGATAGAAGTGTGTGTTTGCGCACGCATGTACCGATTATATGCGCGGAAAATGAGATTGACGCCTCGAGTTCAAATTCCAGTTGAGACCGTTGCGTTCGCTTTTTGCACAAATAGCCTTGGAAAGGTATGATTCCATCTTTTCTTCCCCCAGTTAGGGATTAATATCTGATCTAGGATAAGACTAACATCGAATTCAAAACTTTCTTGCTACGGAAACCACAGCAGCTGTACATGTACTAATGATATGACCCTCTCCTCACGAAGTCTATAAGGCTATAGATTGAGATATATATATATATATATATATATATATATATATATATATATATATATATGTGTGTGTGTGTGTGTGTGTGTGTATGTGTGTGTGTAAACATTTT